>JAYKQN010000001.1:46567500-47045000 GCA_036785175.1 Eupleurogrammus muticus | reverse complement strand
TCAATTACCATTTACACTGGCAAGAAATTCAGAGGATGACCAGGCAAAGAGGAGGAAAGGTGAACATTATTTTATACTAAGAGAATGAGAAATACAGTGAAATACCATTCAATAAAGATGTATCTAAATATGGTTAATGTTATGTATTTCATATTAATACTCTTCTAATGGAAGTACACAGTAATTACCCAGTAATTCTATAGAAAGGAATTTTAGCATTACCATCCAACATGATACCATGTACCATATTTTACACCTTTTCTGTGTTTCATTTGGAGTTTTAATATATTTCCTACTCTGAAAATAAATATACATTTGTATTATTAATGACCATTAATGATGTGACTCTACACAGGGCTGTAGCCTCTATTGAAGACACAGAGGTCATGACCTCTGAGTTTCATTTGAAATTTTTAGACATGACAATTAAAAATATGACAAACCTCATAATTCACTCTGAAATCTAAATGTGATTCCTATTTTATATTAAGAACCTTATAATGGAAATAATTTCACAGTAATTCATTAAAAAGGAATTTTAGCAGTACCATCCAACATGATAATATATATATATTTAAGTGAGCCTTTAATATATATATATATATATATATACACAAAATTGACTTACTCTACACACTCTACAAGTTTCATGATGAATTTCAGATATGACAATTAAAGACAAACCTCATAATTCTCTTTAAATTCCAAATGTGGTTCATGTTATGTAGTTTATATTAGAGACTCTTCTAATGGAAGTAATTACACAGTAATTCATTAAAAAGTCATTTTGTATGTACCATCTCACATCATAGGATGCATTTAATTAAACATTAACATGTTTTAGAATGTTTTTTTATAAAAAAAAAAAGGCAGAAACAAACGTCCGACTCCAACCTCCGTTAATGGAGGAGGTTCAGAGCTCAGTGCATTTTGAGACCATTTGTGCCTCCGAAGGGAGAGAAACTGCAGCTTTTTTAGAAATATGATACCAGTATCACAGGCCCATCAGTGACTGTGTTCAAGAGGGCATCTGAAGAGACTGCCTTTCATAGCTCACTGTTCTCTAAAGAGCTTTGTGGGGGGTGGAGGGGTGGAGGGGGGGGGTTGCTCTGCCTGCACATTAGCAAGTATATTAAGCTTTGTGATGCCAGATATTGTTCAGCATATTCACCCAGCAACACCACCGCTGAAACCCAATAAGCAAAAGCAGCATAAAAGACTTCGCTGGAACAGAAGAAATGATTTATTACTGCTGGTGCTGGTGCAAACATTCACTCCAACATGTTTTAGCTGCAGACAAACATGTGTGCCGTCCTGTGCACCGCTGAAGGGTGAAGACTTGTTTTTCCTCACTTACCGTCGCGCCGCGCGGGGAGAAAAAAATAAAACACGCAAAATTTGCCCAAACATGTTTATCGGTTGCTTGTTGTCAAGCTAACCGATAACAGGCGCCAAAATTTTGAAATTAGTATTAATTAAGACGCTACGAATTTCACAGGTACAAATTATTTGCAAGTGTTAATTTGATGGAAAAAATACTAGAATTTGAACCAACAAAAAAAAAAAAAAACGCCTCAATCCGCTCGGCCTCTGAAGGAAACTACATCTTATCCTCCTCCTTCCCGAGGATCCTTCATCATCTTGATATCAAAGCCGCACACGGACCTTTGATTCACTAATAAACAAGGCCACACATCCTGAAACCCGCCATGATTAATGAGATGCCGGATCTTTTAAAAAAACGAGTTAAACAGAGCTCGCCTCGCCGCCTCTTACGGAGCAATTAAGCGACGGCGACGCCGCGGGTGACGCCGGGACGAGGCTATTGTCTCCAACAGGTAACAGATAATTCAGGTTTGGTCCCGCCGTCCTTTAAGTGCTGCTTTCGCCACTTCAGCACGACTACTTGGAGAAATAAATAAAAAAAGAGCCAAAGAAAAGACGCTACTAGAGCGTTGGTGAGTGCTGCACCAAATGTGTACGGATGAAGCAATTCATCTATCACAGGCTGGATTTCCTAATTCTTACAGACAGATTTTAACCCATAAAAACCCATGATGACACTGGTGGTTCCCCCAGACTCTTCCTTATGAGGTTTCATGTCTGAACTTAACTCATTAAGTCCCAAAGCGACATTTACTAATCATCCTAATATGGAATATGTTCACCACTAATGCCCAATGTTACATATATGTTAAAATACAGATCTGTGGGAATAAAAAAAATATTCTTATTAAAAAAAAATTGGTCTATGGAATATGATTAATGGGTCTGGGTTCTTATGGGTTGAATGAGTTTCAAACATGCATGGTGGATTAGTTAAAGCTGCAATATTAGGATTTAATTTCAGCATTTTGACCAATAGCAGCATTTAAGTGAAGGGTTAAGTTGTTTTTTTATTTGATTTGGGTTTTTTTTATAATGTGTGTCTGCCAACGCCTGCTCCTTTGTCCTTTTTTTTTTTTTAATCCGGAGGAGGTCTCAACCAAACAACCAATCAGGAGTTGGCTAGCGTGTGGCGTAGCCAATCACAGCGACTCTGTGCAACTCTGGAGTGAAGCGAGGCAGCAAGGAGACGGGCAGCATTTTTTTTTTTTTTTTTTTTTTGGAAAGGCCGTTTGTCGACCTGCTGACTGAGTTCGGCGTGCTGCCTGCAGCTTTAAACGCCGCGTTCTGACTGGATTTATTACTGGAATGCATCGTTTGGTGGTTAGAGCTGCACAATACGTCACAAGAAGTCAGCCTTCAATGGATGTGTGCTGCTGATTGTGCATAGTTTCGATTGTTTGGTCAGAAATTGCTCTTTGCAAGAGCTATTGTAACAAGCTGCACATGCTCCAACTCCTCCTTTGTGATTAGTTTTTCATTTTCATTTTTAAGAGCTAAGCTTCACTGATGCAACATCTTGGACGCCAGGTGCAAAAGGTGCTCACACCATGTAAAAACCACACAAAGGACATTTTCATTGGTAGCATCTCAATAAATATATTTCAGTATTCAGATTTTTCACCTTCACTTCTGTTAAAAACAAGGAGCATGTGACATGTGTCATCTCGCCTAAAAGCCATTTGAACCAGTCGTATCATGAACATCCACCTGTCAATCAAGGCGGGTGTAGCTTTACCTTTGCAGGTATCCGACCCTGCAGACACTCTCAAGGCGTCATCTGAGGTGTACTTCGATATTTCAATCAACGAACCGATCTCTCTTCTTCTTCTTTCGCTTCACTACAGGTTTGTAAATGCGGACGAAAGTGGCTCAAATTAAACTGTTCTCCCTCGATCCGTTGAAAAACGTTCTAACCAAGACTACAAAGAACGGCTTCCACACACACGCTCACACACTTAATTAAAGACAGAGTGTGAGATCCTAATGTGCTGCATCTTCAACAGCTTTTCTGCCTCATGTTTAACGGATGTGGACCACTGCTGTTGTGTTCCAGGTAACCTTTCTGCAGAAGAATCCCCTCATTCATGCCCATATTGTGCTCCTAAAGCAACCTACGAAAGACATTATTCACAATTATCGCAAAAATCTGCCAGGGGAAGTGATTGAAATCTGATTACGACTTTTTTTTCAAACTTAAGGGAAAATTATAGTAGAGTAGAGGCTTTAAAGCGCAACTAGGTCTCCATTATGACGAGGGGGCGTACAGGTCCAGATTGGCCTCCATTATAACCTCTGCTCAACTGGAATCAGCGTAATTGCCGGCTACAGTCTCACACTTATATTAAACATTATGTGAACGTACTTTTGTATTAAAAAAAATAAAGAAATAATAATAAAAAACCACTCACTTCATCCAAGATTACACAGCGTTTCATCTTCCTACCTTCCTTTGTGTGTAAGCCTCCTTTCTTGGGATAATGGGAGGAGAAAGAAACGGCCTTGAGCGAGTGTATTGTAATTTGCTGACCATAACAACAGGAGTCATTTTTCGCTTGGCCTTTACCTAATAGGATAAATGTCTCGGGGTAATTTCTAAATTAATTCCTCTGGCCAAATCAGGTCCCGGGGCCGAGGTAAATCACGCTCGGGTGTAGGAGGATTATCCCGAAAAAGTCTAGAGGAAAACACTTCTCGCAGAGGTGAGGACACGGAGGCTATGCATCTTCACACACACACACACACACACACACACAGATTTGCACATTGCTGCTGACGCTGCAGCTACAGCCACTGCTTATTCTAAACATGCAGAGGCCATTCTCCGTCACACGTGGCCGAGGAGGCGAGGAGACCTCGCTTAAACGGCCCCAGCTCGGAGGCGGCGCTTTGTTTTGCCTCATTGAGTGCGGAGCTGTTCACAGGACTAGGACTAAAGCCCTTAATCCCCCCCCCCACACACACACACACACACACACACACACCCCGCCTTCATTCACAACAGCCCGCTAGGTCTTCAAATGTCATCAGTGGCGAAAGTGAGCCGTGCTGCTCCTGCCCCACATGCTACAACCAGGGTCCACTGAGTAAAGGGGGGGTACTGGGGGGGTAAGGTCCACTCCTATGCATCCATAGTGACCATAACAGGCTTCATGGGAGTTTATAACAAATGAACAACATATGGACAGCAGATTACATGTGATAATGCTTCCAATCGCCCTGGACAGCCAAATGAAAGCATGGCTTGTCACTTAGAGAGTGTGTGTGTGTTCCTCTGTGTGTGTGTGTGGGGGGGGGGGGGGGTGATGGATTCGTCGGGTAACTTGAAGAGTGTCCCTCACGGGGGGCAGCGCCGTCCTTCACGCCACGGCGGCGGCGGCTGGGAACAACACGCCGGAGCTGTGGTTGAGTAATGCTTTGTTGCCTGGAGGATGGACGAGACCCGGCTGCAGGTGAAACAATATACTGTAGGATTGTGTGGGGGGGGGGGCATCAGTAAAGCCATCAGCATCAGGAACAAGGTGCGAATTACATCTGTGCACATGGGATATTTGTTTGATCATATTTTTCCATGTTGGCAATAAAAAAGATGGAAATATGGAGTGGAGCAATTGCTTTATTGTGCATATTAACAGTACTAATAGTCCTCAGAAAACTGGAAGTAGCAGAATTAAAGGATGTTACATGTTGTGTTTTTATAGGGAGAAGCAGGCCTGCAGCTGCGGCTGTCACACGCCGTTTCTCCCGGTTTACAGACCTTTAAACCGAATACCGGAGCTGCACGTGACTCATTGACGGTGAGTCCACCCCCCCACAAACCTGCTCAGTTTCTGTCACTAGGTTTTTTTTTTTTTTTTGCGATGTTAAGTTAGTTACTCTCCTCTAGCGGCAGCGCTCGCGCCGCACGCGCGCGCCGCACGCCGCGTCCGGCGGAGCCGCGCCGCGGAGCCGCCGGTTCCTCATTCATTCACCACCGGGCAAGTGCCGCCTCAACTCTCCGCCTGCCGCGGCTGCAGCGCGGCGGCTGCGTGCCCCCCCCCCCCCTGCCCCCCTGCCCCCCTCCCTCCCTCTCCGGGCTCCGCGGAAATTGACGCTTACCTCCGCGGCCGCTGCTCCTGCTGCTGCTCCTGGCTTTTTTTTTCCCCCTTCGGCGTTCGTCCTTGTTTTGTTTTTTTCTCCGCTACGACGCCCGCTTATGCGTGAATGCCGTCTTTATCCCGCAAAAAAAAAAAAAAAAAAAAAATGCTGTTGCATTTTCACGCCGCGCGCCCGCCGGTGCCGCCGGTGCCGCCGGTGCCGCTGCCGCGCTGTCGTCGCCCAGCGGAGCGGACGGGACTTGGCAGACGCGTCTTTCGCTCCCGTGCTCGCTGCTGCGCGGCGGCGGATCCGGGATGTAAGCAGCGGCTGCTTGGACGGACTGGCACACCGTGTGGCCACTTTACCCCCGATGCTGCTCCTCCCCTTTCACTTTTGTTTTTTTTTTTTTTTTTTTTTTTTTCCTCCTCCTCCCCTCACGCCAAGCCGCGCAGCGCCTCCCAACTGCCGCTGCGCGCAATTGCGTCCGCACAGCTTCAGCATCCCGGAACACGGTCCTGGTGGCATCGGGTCCGGATTTCAGTGGCTGGATCCTCTGGATGCACAAAGGAGGAGAATGTTGGATCTGGCTTTTTGTTAATTAGGACAATAAAACAGCGTCACGAGGCTTTCAAAATATGTAGTTTCCATCCATCTATCTATCTGATTATTATATTCACTTTGCATCCACGTTGTAAAAATCAACCCCTGATTAGATTTAGAATCAGAAGTAAAACGCTACATGATCCTATATATGTTAAATATACATAATATAATTATATAAACCCATTACTCCATTGTTTCACTGAGTATTTCGCCTTGAATCCTTGCTTCACCCACACACGTGTGTGATCATATAGGTTGTGTTTGAATGGCATCTCTATCAATTCCTTTTTTTTTTTAACCAAGGACAACCTCATTGTTCTTATTAGTAAATAGAGATCAGTGATAGCATGTGACGTTCTGTTCTGTATAGCAACACACAGGGATTTAATGATCCTGAAGGGAGAACTTATAGTGTAACACATCATAATTATTGTGTACTTGCCTTTAATTTCACCACTTTAATTTAAGAAGTCAATTCATTGTAAATCACATCACTTATACTGTTTATCATATGCAACAAGCGTCACCGTTTTAACTATAATCACCTAGTTCAGAGATGATTAGTGCTGTGTTCATCCCAGAGGGGGAGACTAGCTTCTAGAATATGTTACAGCTCATCGAAGCAATTCCTACTTCCATCCGTATTATACCTGCATCACCCCAGTGACAGCAGTCCAGTTTTTATTATAAGACATAGTGGTAACACCTGGTAGCATCATACGGACAGAGACACTTACAGATGTGGTTAAAACTGCTGCTAATCCTGACAACGTTTGAAAATTAAGGCTGTGGTCTAAATTTAGGGAAAAAGAAATAGTCTTCCACGGTCAGCGGCTTACAAGCTAAGTATATGCACTCCAAAAAAAAAACGACTTGAGTCGCTCTCCACTCTCGAGACATCCCGCTCAGCATCAAAATGTCACACTTGGCAGGACAGATAGTCGGCCTTATCGGGGGTCAAACTCTACTTTGCAGTAATTTTCAGGAGTTGTTCAGCCATGGCGGCGTGTGAGAGGCATGCAGGAGTGTGTTAATGTGGGGCCAACGGGTTCTAATATATACAGTATGTATGGGTCAGTGATAATAAAAGGCTTTAAAATACAGTTTTAAAAGTGGTCATCAGGCCTCTCAAAATGCACATTTTGTGTTGGTTTCAGGTCATTTGAAACTATAATTTGCACTATATTTTCAGAAAAATCACACCAAATGTCAAACGGCATAACCAGAAATAAAGTAGTTGAATTTTAAAAATCCATTTTTTAAAAACCCTTTTAAGAGAGTTTAATTATTTGGTACCAAGTTTTATTGGGTATATGGAAGCATTTTATCCCCGAGAGGAAAAATGAGATGAAAGGCTTATACTTTCAATAGATTTTTTTTTCCCAGCAGCCACAGTGATCTTAGGTCACAGGGTCAGGGTCCTGCTGTTGTGCATGTTTTGGCTCGCTGAAAAAGGCTCTGCTACCTGCTACACCTGCGTTTACCTACTATTTCATGTCAGGGAAAAAGGCACGAGCGATGCACTGCGACTCCACAGCTAACGGCAGCGTGCACGAGGTCTGTGAGACACAGGCAACAACAATGGGCCATTGTGATTTGATAATTAACAAAAATTGCAGCGTGTCTGCGTCTGCAGCGGCGGCGAAGAATTAATCTAAGAGTGTTTCGCGATATTAGCAGTTTGATATCACAACGGGATTTACACGTTACGGGAAAAAGTTGCCCTTCACGCTTGCAATATACATTTTAATTTCAAATATAATTGGCGGCCATGTTTGCGTAGGTGTGTTAAAACTCGGTTGTTTGTCTCTCACAGGTTGCATTCAGCAGGGTGCCAGCTATTCTGCAGGGCGCACACAGGTTACTTTGCATTGACTACAGTGCCAGATTTCTGCAGGGCACTGTGTTACTCATGCCCTTTAATGTGCAGCCTGTAAACAACAGTAATTGGACCCGTGGGGGGGGGGCGGGCATTGGGCGAAAACAAACTGCATGTATGAGTTTAACGATCATTTCATCTCGCCGATCGTGGATTTAATTTCTGTATAATAGAAAAGTACAGCAGGAAAGATTATATTGGATTAATTTGTAAAAAAAAACATTAGAGTGCAGTTCTGCATGCATGACGTTTACTTCAGGAGACTGAGGACTGCAGGGGACGTGCGTCCAAACCTAGGAACCTTTCTCAGCTCGTCCTCATTCACTTCCACAAGGCTATCGATCAACTCCTATATATCTGTTGTTCACTCCAGGCTATACATCACCCTCGCTGCACGGACACTCCACACGGCCGCTGCTGCACGCCGTGCAGCTCCTGTCCGGTCAGTGTGCATCGCTGTCAAGCCGGGTTTCTGCAACATATCTATGGTCCTGGCAGTTTGTGATGGGCCTTGTTTATGTCTGAAAAGGGTGTGAAATGAATCTAAGAAATGAAGCTAATCTATCAGGTGTCTAGAAGTACTAGACGCTATATTGTGAAAAGTATCGGCTCACCTGCCTTTGACTCGTATATAAGTGTGTTCATGGGAATTTTTGACCATTCTACCAGATGGGCATTTATGAGGTCACACACACACACTCTGATGTTGGAGTCTCTGCTCTAATTCATCCCAATGGTGTTCTGACCTGAACCCCACAGGGGTCCAGTTCATCCAGGTCTTTATGGACGCTGCTTTGTGCACTGGATGCTGGATTTGAATGGGTGAGCTAATACTTGCTGCAAATACAGTGTGTAAACTACTGGACAAAAAAAGCATGCTTCATGCTTATATACAGACAGGAGGGGTTAATTAAACAGCAAAAACTAACACCACTTGTAAGAAAGACTTGATTTATGTCCATTACTGCAGGAAAGCTGTAAGTCTAAGTTATTAACTATTAATTGATTTCTGAAATGTGATCGCTCTCTATTTTAAGGTCGGGTACTTAACGCCTTATTATTATTTTAACCATATAAACGTCCCCTATTATACAACTTTCCTGTTTTTTTATTGGAAGTTTTTACGCCCCTAACAAAACCCCATTTCAAGCAGATCATCTCAATAAAGTTTAACCTCCTCTGTCGAGCTTCTTTCAGAGTCTCCCCTCTGATTGGCTGGTTTGAATATATAGGTGTGACATCATAGGGCACATAAAGTTTCTGAATACAGGCTGTGTATGTTTCTCTGTGGATTGAGAAACACAAAGTAGGATTTATATGCTGTCTGCTGTATATATATATATCCATCCATCCATTTTCTATACCTGCTTATTCCTCATTAGGGTCGCAGGGGTCTGCTGGAGCCTATCCCAGCGCGTTACGGCGAGAGGCAGGGATACACCCCAGATGGTCGCCAGCCAATCGTGGGGCACACACACCATTCACACACCATTCACTCACACACTCACACCTACGGGCAATTTAGAGTTGCCAATTAACCTGAGCATGTTTTTGGACTGTGGGAGGAAGCCGGAGTACCCGGTGAAAACCCACGCAGACACGGGGAGAACATGCAAACTCCACACAGAAAGGTCCCAGACCCAGGCCCAAGGAGGTCTTGAACCTGCGACCTTCTTGCTGTGAGGCAACAGCACTACCCACTGCTCCACCGTGCCGCCCCTGTATATATATATATATATATATATATATATATATATGAAAATATCTATATTGGTCTAATTAATACTATAAAGTTGAACTTATTGGGTTTAAATTTCAATGAAAAATGTAAAACTGTGTGTTCTAAAAGACAGAGGTGTCTGATGATTTCTTACCCACACGAAATGTGACGTTCTCATATATTGTTTCTTGGTTTTATTTAGTTTAGTGTTAAAAAAAGAAAGAAACCCTGGAAGTTGGGATTCCAAAGATGCAATGTTTGCAGCAGATAACACTCACTCTTGGATGTGTGAGCTTCATGCAAATCACAGCGATCGTACTCACAGCAGCGATTTGCATTGGCAAACATCCGTATATGTTTATCTGTGTGTCGACAGGGAAACAAAAAGGGGGAAAATCGTTCATTTCCATTATCTTTCTCATCCGCGTGAAAGTAAAGCTCAGGTTTTTACGAGCTTCAGCAAAGAGTCAAAATGGAGAGCAGCAGCCAGCCATGTGTGGGAGTTTCATGTTTAAGTAGAATTACAGAAAAAGCGGTGAGTCAACACATTTATCCTATTAGAAGGAAATGAAGCAGACACTGAGCCTGTGTTCATCCATTATGGAATCCATATCTGTCTGGAAATGAAACGGCACAGGTTCAAGTGTCTGAGCGGCTGCTTCACTTGCAAAAACATGGTGCGAGCAGCAGAGAATCAGCTTTTTGTTTTTCTAAAAACGATGATTCAGTCGCTGCGATTCTATGAAAATCGATTCGTGTTTGCATCCCGACACGTTTGTGAGGTTCACAGCAAAAAACAACAAAAAACACACACACACACACACACACATCGGGTGAAGCAGGATTTACATCCTGAATGAATCCTGGGAAGACAGTGGCCAGATTTCAGATATGCACATTTATTTTTGCTTCGCAGTTTCTTCTGGTGCAACTTGAGAAAAGGAAAACTCTACATTCTACTTTGTGCGTTGGATTTTTCCTTATTTTAAACAGTGAAAATCCACATTTATCTGCTTATGTTGCTTCTCTTTGTCCATGTTGTCTGTAAGTTTCCTCTGACTTTTCTTATTCTCATTCATATATTATTCTGATTCATGGTTTTATGTGTAGGCAAACAGCATATTAATAATGAGAATAATAACAATGAAACAATAATTCAATTATTAAAAGCAATTAAAATGACAGACATGTTGAAAAAAAGAATAATAACAGCAATTTAGTTTGTGTTATATAAAGTGAATATAGGGGATTTAAGTAGATTTATTTGCATATTTATCATTACATTTCCAAAATATACAAAAGACATATTGTCTTATTGTAAGAAATGAACTAATGATTATTACACAATTATATCTGATGTGTTGTTTTACTATATTTACCATGGAGATTTCCATTCATAGAAATGATGTATTTAGATTTCCATCCCTTTAGAAGTGGTGGAACATACTTTACTTCCTGTGTGGCGACTATTACCTCTTTTATAATGTTAAAATACTCAATAAAGAGTAACTCGAGTACAATTTCTTACTATTTACTGACAACAAATGAAGGACTAGTGAATGAAGCTTCCCTGTAAGTGATGCACAGTTTATTCCCACGTACGATCTTCATCCTCTAAGAAGAAACAGCTGAAGAATTACGACTGAAAACTACTTACAGGGAATCAACAAAAGCACTCAAGTTCTGTGACTCAGTTTATTCTAAAACTATTCAAATCATGTACAGTAATAAATCAACTAATGCAAATTAGCATCCAGGGGTTGTTCCCAATGAGAATAAACGCACATTCAGAGGAACCTGCATATTTAAAAAGGAGAAAATGCAGAGGATGAGCTTTATCTGGTCAAATTAAAAACACACTTCAGAAACAACATATTGATTTTATACCACGGACTGCTTTTTTTCCATTTTGTTTTCTTGATTTATTTATGGGCAGTTTGAAGATTCGGGATTATTTTGTTCCAATTATTCCATTCTTGTGTGTGTGTTCAAATGGATTTGTAAATGAACAAAATGTATTTTTCTTTTTTATTTATTTAATAATGCGCAAATCCTATCAGGGGGTAGACCAGAAAGGTTTTTAACTTTTTTTTTTTTTTTAACCCCTTTCAACACGATTAATAAAATTTGAGTTTTCTCGTGTGATGATCATGTTGTTTTACATTTTTAAACATGTAAAATGAAATATTAAGTGACCCTACCAGAGAAAAACTCCATTACAAGTAAACACGTCAAGATCCTCAAACGATTCGTGTTGGAGGAGAAATTAAAAAATCTGTTTTTTGTACTCTATCCTCTGATCCTCCATATTCTGTTTAATATTGGCTCATTTGATCATTCGTTGACAATAAAAACCATTTGAGCGTTTAGAGGGGATAATAAAAAATCACCATTTGTTGGAGGTGTTAACATCTCATTTAGACGACATTTATATCTCTATCTTTAACTGTGTCTATAGCTTTACATGTGAAATTATAAGGAAGCATTACACCGTATCACATCACCTATTTATCTGTTTAACGTGATGGGTTCAGCGTTCTGAAGGCCCATTACCAAAAGTTGATTCATGCAACCCTTCCAGCCATTTGCCGGGATGCAGGACGCCATTTCTGCAAACACAAACTGAAAAGAAACCACGCAGCACGCTTCAGAGGTTTCGTCTGAAATGAGTCCACGCTGTTTTCGCCTTCTTTTCTCCAGTACATCAGCAAGGCACAAAACAACCTGTTTCACCCAATTATCTCTCCCACAGGGCACAGTCGGACGATTTGGCTCAGTCAAGACTCTGATTCATTGAGCCAAATGATTTAAAGCTTGTTGGGGGCCATGAGTCATCCCACCAGGCCCGCTTCTCGGGTTTGTATTTGCTCCGGTTGCAAAAGGTGCACCCACAAAAAAAAAACCCCAAACGGCTGGGTTACACCGGCTCTGCTTCGCGCTCCATGCATTAAACCGCCGGCATAAACGTCCTATACGGACGTTTGACATGCCGCCACATAAACCCAGCACGGGGCTGACATATCTCACCCGTAGTAACAAAGATGAACTGCAGAGAGGAAAACAGGAGGTAATTATCACAAACATCAGGCGCCGTAAAGCTGATAATTGCACACATGCCTGAGGGTCCGGGGAGAAATGCATTTCCAATTAAGGAACGGGGGGGTTTAGTAGCCTATTCAGACATATTAAAAAAGTCAATACTTCATTGACGCCAGTAGTCAATTTAATTGTCCTTGTATGAGCGGCGCGGACGCCGACCACAGATGGCGGGAGGCCGCGAAACGGTTCAGCACCGCGATGTCAAGAAAACACGACCAACCAACCAGAGAAACAGCTTCTGCAAAGTGAGAAGAAAAGAGGCTGCGCCATCCCTCTCTCTATATACGTGCTGTTTAAATCGTAATTAGAAAACAATGCCCCCCCCCCTCAAAAAAAAAAAGAAGCTATTTTGAGTCATGCGCTATCAGCGGGAGAAGCAGCGGAGAAGATAATTGGGTATTGACGAAAGAGTGTGAAAAGCAAAGACAGCATGCACGACCACTCTCCAATTTGGCCTGTCATCTTGAGGCTCTGATTATGTGGTTACTGACCAGATAATTGGGGCAACGCTCGGCAAAACAAACATTTTAGGGCCAAGTGTCAAATATAGGCAACTTGTATGAAACTATGCGGAACACACGCGGCCTGACACGCTCATGACCTCCTGGCTCTTTTTTTTTTTTTTTCTAACGCTGATATTTCTTTTTCTTCTGAAACCTTTTTAATCCTTTTCTTTGTATCTGTTGCTATCCAGAGCAGGGCTCCCCGGCAGAGGAGATATTGTATCTCAAGTGGGACCTTCCTCTATAAATAATGGAGCAAAAACAAGTGGACTGTTATTCAACGGGCTGAACATTTTTATTTTTTAAGAGCACGGGGGTTGTTTGTGCTTTCCAAGGTGTTAACTGATACTAAACGCTCTGTGCAACGTGATTGTTTCTGCTTTTACGACGTGGATCAGTTCGTCTAGTTTGGAATATGCGTCATCGAGGGTTAGGGTTCTGTGGTATGACCTTTTATACAGTTTGAATGGGACGGCGCACTTTAAAACAGAATGATTTTAACCTGTTAAAAACAAGCTGAAATACCAAATGTTCTACATGAAGCTTGTTTCCCAAAGCTGGGAACTATCTGCACTCATTTCCTTATATATGCATTTATATAATCTATAATTGTATAGTTTTTATAGTGTTTATCAGACTATGTGCAATTTTACGGAGCTGCCACCAAATCGCTTTATTCTATTCTATTCCAATCTGAATATTGAATATTGTTATCATCACTGTGAGTTAATTGGGCTTTTAGTTAAAGAATGGCCTTTCAAGGTTACATGCAATACAAGAGCTGCAATCAGAAAAAACAAAAGGGAAGAAACAAAAGAAATGAATGAAGGTTATATACAGTTACACCATAGTTATGGAATATTAAACCATGCATGCAGCGTGCAGGTTCATTCATCGGTGCATGAACGTTGAAATCAAGTCTCATTCTGATCTGAAAAGGACAGAACATCCAATGCAACTAAACACAAACTTCAATGTTCAATCAAAAAATCTCTGTAGCTGAGCGCCATCTAGTGTTGAAAGCAGTGATTTTTTAATCTTCCAACCTGGAAGTGCAACATATTTTTTCCTTTACAGTACGTGCATTGTGCTGCTGTGTTTTTATGACATGCATGATTGAGTATAGGCCTGTGTTTGCAGCTCAACATCAATGTGGCACCTCCTACCCAAAAAATATAGACTCTATAGTCTATTAAAGCTCAGATTCGCATGCAAAAAATAAAGCTGCACGTCCATTCCCTCGCTCACATGTGACTCATATATCCACCTGACTGAGTCCCAGGCTTCTCTTCGTCCCCGTTGCTCGGCGGGTTTTGTGACCCGGAGCCAGCCAGAATAAGCCTCACGGCTGGATGGAGGACAACAGAGGCCATCTGTTGTCTGTGTGTTTTCTTTGGTGCCCTGCCACGCCGAGGCCCTGCCAGAACACCCAAGGGTACCCATGTGCGGCGTGCGGCGCCGGGGGAACCGGCTCACCGAAACACCTTCATAGCCCGCTGGCTCTGCGGGGGCAGCGGCCTGTAATTCTGCCAGAGCCCGGACACAATAGCGGCAATGTTGGGGGAAAAGAAAAAAACAGGGGGCCCTCGTTACACAACCATGCCCATTAACCTTAATTGGAGCAGCTTGGTCGGAACACAAGGGAAAAACTTTCAACGCAGCAAAAGCTGATCTCAGGCCGTGTTAATTGCGATGCAGAATACTTATATTCCTGTTTAGTGTGAGCCGCGGTTCTGCACGCTGACACACATCCAAGGCCATTACATAACAGAAACATGACATAATCTGGTGTGAAGAAGCTTTTCCCCTTCCCCCCTTTTGCTCCGGAGAAAACATAATGACACCACCGGCTTAGGCGACCAGATTGGTCGTGAGTGGCAGATTTAAGAATAGAGAACGAGGGGCACATTTAAAATGTCTCCTGATAGAACCATCTTTGCAGGAGCACAGTTCAACACTGCAAGAAAAGGTGCCTGCGTTAACCCTTTATTATCTGCAAAGGACTCTTACTCAAGGACTGTAATTTACTTCACAGCACCTGGAAAATGAATAGAGGTCATTGGTGCTCTAGAATAGCGCCTTACTCATAAATCCCATTGAAATGCATTGAAGGCTCATGTCTATAGAGCTTTATTATTCCCTAAAAGTGCATTCAAGGATATCTTATAATAATTCTTACTTGGTTTTATCTCAAATGTTTAGCCACACTTGTTCCCTTCAACATATCCTCAAAACTCAAACTTTCTTTCTCATTTTCAGAGACACATTTCGGGACTGTTTGCTCCATCTCCCATGATGCCTCGGTCTTTTAATATCTCCCATTCATTAGAGAAATAACCCGCAGTGCTTCCTCATATTACACTCCACAGATTGCATTGCAATATTGCATATGTTTCTGGAAACAGAAGCACACACACCACAACTTCATTGGCTTGTAAAGTAAAGACAAAAAAAAGTGTAGTTTCTAAAGTTAATCTTCCATTTTGTTCTTAATGGACCACTTTAAGCGTGTTGGTTTGTTTTTTTGCTGAGGACATTAGATAATTCTCCTCCAGCTTAATAGCGAAGGTCCTCCCGGAGTTACAATAAGCTGCAAACACACATCAATTATTCATCTCAAACAGAACCGGAGTTTCTGATGTTTCAGTGTGCTCTTTTTTTTTTTTTATTTGAGATGGTTTGTGCATGTCAACAACTTTCAGCGTCAGCCTGACAGACTGAGGAGATGCTCGGTACTGAATGAGCAGTGTAAACAGCAGATGAATCACTCCTGTCAACAGGCAACGCGAGCAGGCGGGGGCAGAGGAAAGCAGCGGAATGGAAACTACAATACTCCAAATTTATATTCCTAGTCAGATTCTATTGACATAGGAGCAGCCATACCATTTGCCTGGGGAGTGCTGTTTGCAGCCTGTTACTAACTCACACCACGGCCCTGGAATAAAGAATTGCACATGTAAAGTCATGCAAATGCTACAAAACATGTGATTAACTGCTCAGAAGTAAGAATTACTACATTAAAAAGTCAATAGGTCAGCCTTTACAAGGGGTTTATTAATGGTTGCAAAGTGCTGTACACTACTACTGTACCGTCGGGTGCACCTTTATATAAAACAACTTTCTCCAGCTAAACTCAGAAAAAACTGAAATAATCGTCTTTGGGCCACTGAAGCAAAGAGAACGTGTAATCAGTCACCTTCAGTCTCGTTCTCTAAAACCAAAAACACAGGTTAGAAATCTAGGGGTGCTAATGGACTTAGACCTGAACTTTCACAGCCACAAGTCAACAATATCAACAGCCTTTTACCATCTAAAAAACATTGCCAAAATCATAAATATAGTGTCTAAACCAGACTTGGAGAGACTGATCCATGCATTTGTCTCCAGCAGGTTAGACTACTGCAATGGCCTGCTCACTGGTCTCTCTAAACGAGCTGTTAAACAACTACAGAACATTCAGAACGCTGCAGCTCGAGTCCTGACTAGAACCAGAAAATATGACCATATTAGTCCAGTGCTCATGTCTCTGCACTGGCTTCCTGTCACTCAGAGAATAGACTTTAAAACAGCTTTACTTGTGTACAAGTCTCTTCATGGTCTAGCACCAAAATACATCTATGACATGTTAGAGCCATACGAGCCATCTAGGACCCTGAGAACCTCAGGGACTGGTCTCCTGCAGGTGCCCAGAGTCAGGACTAAACATGGTGAAGCTACATTCCAGTTTTCTGCAGCTAAAATCTGGAACAGTCTTCCAGAGAATGTGAGACAGGCCTCAACGCTGACAATGTTTAAGACCAGGCTGAAAACAGTCCTGTTTAACCGTGCATCTGAAAACTGAAAGTATCTTATCTACACTCTTCACTCTTTTTTAAATTAATGATGAATTCTATGTCTTATGATTTTCCTTTTGTGATTTTGTGTAACTGTAAAGCACTTTGAATCGCCCTGTGTATGAATTGTGCTCTACAAATAAACTTGCCTTGCCTTGCCTATAATTTATACATACTGTTTTAATAGGGTGATGATAAAACACACAAAAAATCTATATTTACTATTTATTTTAATCAAAAAGCTGTTGACAGTGGATGACTGTGGACATACATATAACGTTGTGTGAGAATTTAGTAAAATTAGAGAATAAAGTGACAATTTCTAAACATTCTAGTGTAACTTTAACCCTGGATTAAACTGTCCTTTCATTATTCTAATTTCAGGTTAATCAAATTGAAAAAGGGAGGCTGTTTCCTTATTTATTCATCACTTTTCCAGGTCTTATAGATTAGATAGATAGATAGATAGATAGATAGATAGATAGATAGATAGATAGATAGATAGATAGATAGATAGATAGATAGATAGATAGATAGATAGATAGATAGATAGATAGATAGATAGATAGATAGATAGACGTGTGATAGATGTGTAAGAGGATCCATTTATATTAAACAATATTCTGTCATACAATAGTGTGATGGCCACATAAACCCACTTGAATTTCCATAACCCTCTGGCACTTACATTTTATAGCTTCCTTTGACATATAGCTGTTATATTTACTTATATTTACTTAATTTGAAGCCTACACTGATTTTAACGTGAACATTCTACATCACTAACACAGTTTTTGACATACAGAACACACCCATTCAGCTTTTTGACAGTGCATAAGTTTTATCTGAGCTATAATAAACTCACCTTGTGTTTCCTCTTGCTGCCAGCCAGCTGGTCCTTTATAAACAAGGGATTCTATGAAAATGAATAAATAATTAACATGAAATGAAAAGGAAAAAGGTTAATTATTACTGATTGATTAGCAAAAATGAGTGGATCTCTGTAAGCTTTGTCAATGAATTAATTTAACTACAGAGGTTGTATCAGCAATTAACAGGCGTAAATGGACAATTAGCAGTAAAGATAGTGGTAATCATGCTTATTAACATTTCAGCTCCTGCTCCGCTGCTGAAGCGATTTATAAAACAGGGCCGTGTTTTATGGGACTCGCCCTCCTCCAGTTTTTAATGAATATTTTATTTCCTCTAAATCTGAACGCGTTATTACTTCTCCCATTCGATTTGCAGGAGGGGTAAGGAGCGGTTTGCCTTGTTCCAGCGGAGCAAATATTAAATCTATGTGCCTGGAGGAATAATTACTTTTAATGGAACACTTTCACGTCGTGGTATTTGTGCTTCCACCAGTGTGGCCACTGGAGGTCACTATAGCATTCAGCATATAGAGTCATTATACCACTAAGCTCTGTTGAAGTTCATCTACTAGATGGATAATAAAGAAACACATGAACCTGTTTTCAGTGATCAATAACCTCTCATCTTTTGCAGAACAATATAACGTGACTATTACCAAAGAGAGAAATAGGGAGCATGTGGGCTGTTTTTATGAGGCCTTTTCTGACAGACATAACCTTAATCAAGATTACGTTGCGTGAAGTGGAAGAGCTCTCCCGACTGTCACCTGCGCACACACACACACACACACACACACACAGGCTTTGTGCAGACGAATGTAATCTGAAGCGATTTTTCCCCCTTCCGTCAAAGACGGATGAGATCAGCGGATCGAGAGGTCAGCGGCGCTCCGGAGAATCTGCAGCAAACAAACCCCACAGAAAAGAAAAAAATAAAAGAGAGGAGTTAAGAGGCTCTCGTCAAACCACGAACATTATTCGACAGAAGAGTTTTTCCTGGTGCAATCATTTAGATGAAGTGGGGCTGACAGAGCAAAAGGTTTGTTTTTTTACCTCTCTTGTTACTCATTTGGAATCTATTCAAGTTCTGTCAGTGATTGCAATCTCATGATGAACTGGAAGTAAGGGCACATAGGATGAGAGTGAAAAAAATATATTTTTTTTAATACACAGCTGTTATGAAATGGATGATTAAACCTCTACAGCGGAGCTGGAGCCACTAATGAACCACTGATTAAGAGCTTTCTGCTGCAGAAAAGCAGCCATCGAAATACATTTTCTAGAAGACACCAACGATCTCTGACTTCAGATTACGCGAGGATTTTTTTAATCAGTTTGGAGGAACAGACGACGTGTTTGTTTAGTTAAAAAGCGGCTTCTAAAAGCAGGATGAGACATAATTCGGGGGAAAAAAAAATCAAAGTCCAGTAGCAGTTCACAATTTATTTACTGAATAAATTTGGACAAAAACACCAGAATCTGTTACGATACAATCAGAACATCTGAGGCAGATATCCCACCATGCACCACCCCCCTCCGTGAAACAAAAAGGACTAAACATTAGCACCAAGTCAGCCCCAACTTAAATAAATGTAGCTTTGTCTACAAAAAACAATAAAGCAATAATTATTTTTTATTATTGAAAAGCAACTCAGAAAGTAGCAAATTGAGAATTTTCATGTTTTTAGCTTTTCTTAAAAAACAAGCACCCCCCCTATCCCTCCCCTCCCACCCCCCCCTGCCAGGCAGGCTATAGCATTCATGGGGTACATGCCATTGACTAGATAAAAACACAAATTCAAGTAACATTTAGATACGACAAAACATGTCCACGGGGTACCCATTCCGAGCATGATCGTTTCACAGAACCTACGCAGGCATTAGAAAAACTAACATGAGGTCCTGGAGTGAGCATGTCATTAGCAATACTATCACTGAATATCTCGTATCAAGTTTTTTTATTTATTTTTTTTTTTATTTTAAAAAGAAATGAGGGAGACCTGGTGGCATGGAGCTGTCGGGGCACAGGAATACTGGCACAGAAGATATTGTATTCATCCTAAAACTTCAGACAGACATTTCTCTCTTTTGTGCCTGTCCTGTGTCAAGATATTGCCTACATCATACATGAAAAAGGAATCTCTGAATAAAGAAAAACCCTGCAATGTAGTTTTTTTTCTTTTAATATATATCTGTTACAATTTAAATAAATGTGTTCTCGTTCCTACAACTGAAAGAAATGGATTTTAAATAAGAGGAAGCTAATTTTAAGAGGCAGAATCGTCCCAACATCAAGTGCACAACGCCGTGTTTGGAGATCGAGGTTCAGGGAGTGATATTAAAGCAGCGGTAACGAAAGACTGGAATATCTCAACAAACACGTGACTGTTCGTGTGAGCAACGTTACTGAAAAACGAAAACGCGTGGTAAAGGCTTAAGAGACGGAGGAGCCAGAAACAAAACAAAGTTAATGAAAACAAGGCTGAGATGACGAAACAAAACTTAAACCGTGAAACGAAGAGACGAGGTCAGACATGTTGATTACGATGAGGAAGGAGAGGGGAGAGAAAAAAAAAAAAAAAAAAACCTACGCTTCTCCATTTCCTACCCGATGGTCCCAGATCAGAAATAACCACCTGGTACTAGTTTACCAGTAGAACGCAGGGCTGTGATTTCTGACCCTGGATCTGTGGCTTCACGTCGGTACCACCCCACAAGCTATGAAACGAAACCAAAAAAAAACTGAATCTGTAAGAAAAGGTGTGGTGCAGTTTCGCTTAAGTTCATCTTGAATTGTTCTCATTATGTCCCTTCATGCTTCCCATAGTGTCAAAAAAAAAAAAAAATAAAAAGGCGAATGTGTCTACTGTTATGAGCATCACCTCAAACGAAAAACGGATCCAAATAAAGAACATTTGCTACATCGTTTGCAACTTGCATGTCTGGCGGCGGCCTCTCTGACCGGGGAAGGCGACACCAGGTGACGTATAGATAACATTTGTCATGCCAGGCTCAAGGTTTTCCATTAAATGGTGGTAAAAAGGAAACAGGATGGAAACACCTTTATTATGAGTGACAAATGTTCACCTAATAATCTCTAAACTACTGTTTTTTTTTTCTTCTTTTTTTGTTTTTTTCTTCTTTGTTTTGGCTCTGCTGTGAGCGTGGCGAACCGAACAAAACCCGTGGCGGAGTGGCGTCCTGTTTTCTTTTTTTTTTTTTTGTGCTTGGCGTTTTCCGCTCAGCTGAAGAACTGTTCCAGCTCCTCCTCCATGTTCACCTCGGGCACCGTCTGCTCCTGCTCCCGCTCCCCTCTGCCGTGCGCCCCGCCCGCCGCCGCCGCGCCGCCCCCCAGGGCCCCGGACGAGGCGAACCAGGGGTGCTCCAGGATCTCGCGGGACGTGAGGCGCTCGGCGGGCTCCCGCCGGAGGACGGAGCGGATCAGGCACTTGGCCTTGGGCGTGAGCGTCTCGGGGACGTTGAAGTGGCCCCGGCGGATTTTGCTGAACAGGGAGCCCGGCTCGACGTCGTGGAACGGGTAGCGCCCCACCAGGATGGTGTACAGCATGACGCCCAGGCTCCACACGTCGGCCGCCTTCCCCGAGTAGCTGCCGCTGGCGTTGAGGATCTCGGGGCTGACGTAGGCCGGGCAGCCGTGCTTGTCCGACAGGGAGTCGTCGTGGCCGTCCAGGATGTACGTGTCCTCGAGGCTCTCCAGCTTCACGAGGCTTCTGGAGACACAAGAGCACGTTGTTGTTAGCGATCTAGAAATCGCAGACACTGAATCATCCGATAATGTGACTGTTATTAAAGCTTCACTCTTTGGATGAAAGCTATCAGGAATTTATCTGCGTTTCTCGTGTGCTTAAAAATCAAATAATAAAGCGCAGAAGACACCGAAGCCTGGTAATTTGCTCTGATGGACATCTTAAGTGTTTTAGATCCGTTGCTTTCGGATATCAGAGGAAGTAGAGCACATAATGCTCTGGGCTTAAGTTTGACATTTCTTTTCACTCAGATAAAAGCCAAGCCAAAAGCATCGACATAATAGGCTTTTTTCTAAAAGTCGTCCATGATTCCAAAGGAACACAATAACGGGTGACTGACCGTCTTAAGTTTCATGTATTGAACTGTTCCACTCAAGGAATTTAGTCTTTACTTCCCCCCCCACCCCTCCCCTGCTCATTGACCTCAAATTGCATTTATTTGCGCTCTTTTCCAAACCCCACAACTATGATAATAATGGCTGGTTGTTCAGGTTGTAAAGAATTCTGAGAGGCTCGGGAAAGCACATTTTCCACGTGCGTGGTGAGGGAGGCTGTGCAAATGCTTCCATCTGCGTGTGAGGTCCATGAGACAAAGAGCCAGAGTGTGTGGGGGTATCTGCTGGGAGCCACTACTAGGAAAAAGGAAACCAAGAAGCACTGGCTGCAGTGCAGGATATATATATTTTTTTTGCTGTTTGTGACATGTGCATACACTACACTCCCTAGTTCTTTGTCAGTATACCAGTTATTTTCATTCATTAACATGCTGCAGGGTTTTCACATTTTAAAAATCAGGAGAATTCTGTAGCTTCCTTGAGCTAAATGTCAATTACTCCTCTGTAGGAGAGAGTAATATGCTTATTTAAACACAACACATTCATTTGAACATGTGCAAATCTGCAATTAAAGTTAAAAAAAAAAAAAAAAAAAATAGACATGTTTCTTTGTTCAAGCCAGAGAGGATTTAAAACGCGCGACGATCCTCAAATGTCTCATGAGCTCGGCGCTGCAGTAAAGAGATCAACAGGGCATGTTTAAGTAGCTCTGCTTTGTTGGATTCCCCTCGAGGTTAACCTTTGACCGGTGCTCTTTAAACGGGTTGCTGTTTGGTCAAAGGCTAACGGCGGTAAGAAAAAATTGGGTCAGGAATTCGGCACATGCCGCGGAAGCCTGCTGGCGTATCATCTCACGTCTCATCCCTTTCCTTCCCCCCCCGTCTCCTGGTCTTTACCACAGCTCCTTGTCACACTCTTGAGTTCAAGCCAGAACAGATTTGTGTATCCCAAGTCTCTAAAGCCCTCTTCGTCTTCTTGTCTTTGTACCGAAAAAAAAAGGACCTGAAGAATCGGAAGGATTCTTGATAGGCAATATAGTAAATGTGACCCGACACTGTCCTGCACCATCACTCTTAAAATTCACCAGACATCAATCATTTAATGGAGGGGTGGAGCGGTGTGGGTGGGGGGGGATTCGGCATCCCAGCCTACGAGCAGACGTGCGAGACATTCAAGGTCATTGGACCCGCGCTGGATATGCGAGGCGGCTCAACTTCGCTTTTCCACAGATAGCGCCAGAGGATGACGTCTTGCGTTCGGATAGAGGGCACAGAGGTATAGCCTGCACGTCTGCCAGGGAGTGTTAGATAAGAACTATCTGGAGCAGTTTCCCTAGGCAACACGGGGCTCTTACTTGACCTGACTATTTATCAGCGAAGGGAATACGGAATAAGGGCGATGAAACATTTTCAGTGTGAATCAGTGTCGAGTAAAAGAAATATATATAAATATATATATATTTTTATTCATTAATAAAAATGCTCTCAGGTTTCTGTGGCAACAGACGCCTGGATTCAGAGGAGTGCAGTTATAAAATGCTGCCACCAGGGGTCAGTACTGTGCCCTGGCACGGTGAACACAGGACTGATCATTACAGAGGTGCAGCAGTGGCAAAAGGCTCGGTTAAATCGATCATCTGTCACGCTAAAGCTAGTCCTGATAACTTCCCCCGCCCCTGCTTTTCATATACGGGTGTCGTGGATCCACCATTAAAAGCTGGCACACGCAAAGAGCCGTGGCAGACACAAAGAGCTTATATTTCCTGTAGCCTGCATAATATCAGGGAGAGGCACGTCAGCCTCGTAACGTCTCAGTTTACACAACCCTCGTGTAAGCCAAGGCATGGATATTACTGACATGTAATAACACATACAACATGCATCAATGATACGAGGGATAAAAATGCCAAGGTGCACAGCGGTAGGCTTGATTTTCACTGATTTATGGTTTCTCCGGGACTCACCTGGCCTCATTCTTGAAGACAAACTTCCTCAGTTTGAGGTCGCGGAGGACCAGTCCGTTGTCGTGGCAATGTGCCACAGCCGAGGCTATCTGATAGAAGAGTCTGGCAGCTTCGTCCTCCCGCAACTTCTTGCAGGTCCGGACAAAAGAGTGCATGTCGCCATAGCTCCTCTCAAAGAACACATACGCCCGAGTCTCCCCGAGCAATATCTCCAGGATTTGGTTAATGTGCTGGTGCTGGCCCAGGGCAAAGTAGGCTGCCAGTGACTCCTGGTACCGGCCAATGTCAAAAACCTGCAATCATAAAGAAAGGAAAAGCATTAATACTTCCGCTCTACATTGCAGGCAATTAGCCATTTTTTTTATCAAGGATGACTTATGACTGCAGCTATCTCATTAGGTTGTTTTGCTGTCAGCGTCTCAGGGTAAAAACGACTGCACATTCAAATTTTTTCTGGTTTCCTCGCTTGAACATACAAGCAATTAAAAAGAAAGCACTTCAAATGATCCTTTAATTAAGCCGGTTCGCGAGCAACGCACCGAACTTACGCTTTTGGCACAAAAACGACGTTGCACAGAAGGGGAATGAAAGCACCACGTTAGTGAATGGTATTGTGCTGCAGCCTGGGATTGCAGTGTCTCTTTTGTTTCCATAGTAACCCCCCCCAATTGACTTTCAGTACAACCAGTTCAGGTGAGAGGGCTCCTCTGATCGCACTCTCAGTCAATACGAATACACCCCACAGCTCTAGATGTCTTAAAGTTGTGACCTCAGTCTTCCAGCTTGGCAGGAACGATCAATCCTGGAAGTGGGGATTGATCGGCGGTGTATTGAGGAAAAAAAAAAAAAGAGAGAGAAAAAAAAAAAAAGGCACAACGTAGACGAGGTCGAACAGCAGTTCGCTCACATGCTGTACCAAAGGCCATTAATTTGTTATTGCCATGGCAGGAACATTATCTCAAGTCAAAAGGTACGGGTTATTGGATATGCTGTGCCTTATGAGTCCAACGGTGCACATAACCGCTGGTCTCAATTCATCAAACCACTTAAGCCTGGTTAAAGCTGGAATGTACCTCAGGGACAACCTGCTGCCCTTATAATCAGTTATACACGAGTCAATGCGGGCTATAAAAAGGCAGTGAGGAAAGGCCACGGGCACTGTCGCCGGGTCTTAAAGGGAATAGCGGCATCATCTTTATGGTCAGAGGGGTCAATGCTGGAGTCAACGTCGCAGCAGCTGGTTGAACTTGTAAAGTTCCCTGGCTCCTGTGTGTGTGTGTGTGTGTGTGTGTGTGCGTTCTCTCCGTGCAAGTGACTCCAAACGTTACTCAACCCACTAATATCGATGCAACTGGTGCAACGTGACCACACTTATGCATCGAATCTTTGGAGGGGGGAAAAAAAAAAAAAAAACACCACTATAGCATTACACTATAAAAGACAGAAAAAGAGCCGGGGCGAAGCGAGAATAGCACTAGAGAGGAGTGTGTGTGTGTGTGTGGTTACTCACTCCTTTGTCAACGTTACATCATGCAATCCAAAACCACGCAGCCCGCCCCATTCACTTTTTCCATTAGGCTGCCCTGGCCAGCTCTCCATTTACAATTCAAGCATTTATTAAGAAAGTTGAGTGTGGGGTGGACTTGCAATAGCCAGACAAAAGAAAAAAAAACCAACAAGGTGGTGTTCATCTGTACAGTATGTTCTGTACACTTGGGAAGGAATTATGCATTCAAATTAAACCCTGCATGTTACAATGAAAGCAAAAAAAACCGTGATGTGCTTTTGCATGTGTGTGTGGTTTTGGACATGTTGCAGGGACATGCATGATATTGTGGCTCCATACTGACCTTACATACGAGCTCTTCCCCGCTGTGCAGGTGGGCGGCTCTGAAAACGTGGTCTCCCTCCAGTGGCTCCAACAAAAGGTAGTCCCCGATGCGGGAGATACAGTGCGAGGAGTCCGGGGTCTCCGGCGGGCTGGGGGACCCGAGGTTGGGGCTGAAGCTCTGGTGAGACTCTGTAGTCCTTAAGCAAGACAATTCCTCGAAATCGTGCGATTTGTGCCGCGATCTCCCATAACGTGAAATGTTAATTGGATTTGACCTCTGTATGTTCATGAGGAATGGGGGGAAATAACTCCACAAAACCGGGGGTTGTGGGGTGGTTTGGTGGAAGGGGGGGGGCTTCCTCCTCCTCCTCCTCCTCTCACTTTAAGGAAACCACTTTGATTCAGTGCAATATCACAAACACTTAAATTAACCTCGAAAAGGAAGATTTAGCTCCAACTTTTCCTTTTTAAAAAAAAGAAGCTGGCTTCGTCGCTTTGCATAAGACAATAAAGGTGATTTTAAGTGTTCATTTGCCTCCTTTGTTTTCCCATTCAAAGAGAAGGCCAAGCTACAAACGAGCAAGTAGTCGACACACACACACACACACACAAATCTCTGCACAAACTGCTGCAGCTTTTTTTTTTCCTTAAAGCGACAAAAATGCAGCCGAACACTCGGAAAAAAAAGTCCGCTTTCGAAATGAATGAAGAGCTAACGCAGCCGCAGCTCGTTCTTAGCTAGCTTATCTCGCCGGTAAACGGTAATAACGGGGCACGTTTCATTAAAAAAAAAACACAGAAACGGGCTCGCGTGCACACAGGAGGAAAGAAGAAGAAAAAAGAAATAAAAATACACGCTCACGCACGCGCGCAAGCGGAGGAAAATGTATAGATAAGTTTCGCGAGCTTATTCGAGAGGCGAATGATGGCTAGCAGGTGCAGAGCTAACTAGTTAGCTTCGTTCGCCAACTAGTACCTCGGTCAGTGCACGGCCTTGTTCTCCGGGATCATCACGGTGTATCCGTGCACGGCGACTGTCATCTAGCAGGGGAAGAAACCCATCCGGTATATATACTGGTGTGGGGGGGGGAGAAAAAAAAAACAAAAATAAAAAAAAACAACAAAAAAATGCCTTGTGTGTGTCGGGAGTCGACGTCCTCTCTCCGTGCCTCCTGGTCAAGTCCGAATGGGAGAGAAAAAAGTGTCGTCAGTTGTGTGTGTCTGCTCCGCTGCTGCCGGAGGAAGGAAAGGAAGGAAGGAAGGTAGGTAGGTTAGGTAGGAAGGAAGGAAGGAAGGGACGGCCGGCCGACTTTCCCAGGCCTATCCCTCGGTTTTCAGCAGGACATCCTCTCTCCCGCGGTGCCGCTGTGCTTCTTACGTGGCCGGGGAGTCCAGTTCCATTCAGTGCGGAGCCGAGCTGCACACACTGCGCCCGTTCAGATGGAGAGTTGTGGCTGGCTGTCGACGCGCGAGCGCGGGCGGGTGGGCGCGCGCGCACACACACACACAAACACACACATGCGAGGCGCACCGCCCCCTGACGTCACTCCCACGGCGAAACCCCATTGGCCTAGATACTTGAGTTATAATATGCAGCGCAGTCACGTGTGAGCCATGTAGTTTAGGGGGCTACACCCCCCATTAATCTAAATGCATCACATGCTGGTAAATTAGAGTGTGTGCGTGCGTGTGTGTGTGTGTATGTGTGTGTGTGTGTGTGGGGGGGGGGTATAGCTACTGTACGTGCTGTGTTACTAATGTGTTTCCTCCTGAAATGTCATTCAGGCAAAAGGGGGGATCCCTCTCTCGCCGTAGCTTGGAGACATGCCATGCAAACAAATCAAACCAGGAGAATACTATATTGCAATTATTTACTCCATCCTAAAAAGGGGTTGCAGATTATTCTCAAAAGTGAAACGTGCCACCAAATTGGGTTTTCTCTATTGCAGTGGTTCCCAAAGTTGGGGGACCAGGGAGACTCATTTATTATAATTCCATTTATATTCACCACAATGATGTAATATATAGATTTCCGGTTTCTTACAATTTGTCTAATAAAACATGTAAAATCTAAATTCAAATAGGGACTACGTGACTAAATTTCATAAAAAGGCATCCATTGTGAAAAAAGTTTGAGGACTACTGCTCTATACTGCAAGAACAGGTGGGTAAATTCACTCAAACATAACAAAGGCACAGCAGGACATGACAGATCATTACAATTTACACAAGATGCAATAGAGAGCATGCAAGGGCATTAAGTTCAGTGCTGCAATGACAATCAGCTCTGTTCTTGAGGGAACATTTGTTTATACGACAGATGTAAAAGTGAGGTATTAGCTTCAAGGGATCTCTTTCCAATTCTTTTTTTTGTACCAAATGTGGAGAAAGGATCTTTAACCACCGGATTTTATTAAAACCTGGCACAAAGCTGTGTGCTCTTTGAGATGTCTCTGGTAACGAATTCCTGTCTCGCAGGGTTGTGCCTCTGCAATATATTACAAAAGCAAAGGAAGGAAGAGGTTCATTATTCATTGTTCTTCCTAGATTACCAGGGGGTGTGACGGCAGGATTGTGCAATTCCACGTAGGAATCCGGGGTGGGGAGAGGAATGTCTGCAGCTGGACACAAGACACTGACAGAAGTGTTCGTTTTTAACCTTTATTCCCCTGCTTGCAGGCAGTAGCAGTTCACACACACACTCACATGCATACACAAACACACACTGTTCTAAATGCTCGTTTCTCGCTGGCTGCCTGAATAAACCCCCGCAAACATGGAAATGCATTTTTCACACAGAGGCCTCTCATCTCGGAACGGCTGGTTCTCGGTTGCAGAATGTGGCTTGCGCGAGTGCACCCACAAGCCTTTATATCCTGGTCCTCACACTTACTGCATATATGTATGTCTCCGAGCCCTGTGATATAAACATGTGCGAGCCACCCACTTCAATCTGTTGGAACATTCTCACTTTACAATAGCTTTGCTTTATTCTTTTCACCCGTCCAGCTGAGAACAAAGGCGTGCGGGAGGAAAAAAAAAAATAGACGGGAATTATGGAAATGTTGCAGGTTACACTCAGGAAAAACACGAGAGCGGCACATGACGACGCCTGCGTCACGACGCTACGTCTCATCACTCTAAACCTCAAACGGGGATTCTGCTGCTAAGCCAAAACCACAGCTGTGCATGAATCAGAATAATAATCCCCGAAGATTCCTTTTTTTTTTGTTGCCCTCATTCCATGATATACCGTGTGACTCATTCACAGTGGAGAGCAGCACTCGAGAAAAAAATCCATTGAGGCCCACCGGCTCTCCACGACACGCCTACACGGCGAGGAGTAACGGCCGGCCGAGGCTCGTGACAAGACGCGTCCCGGAGGAGCCTGGAGGTCGTCAGAGGTCGACGAGGACGGGCCCCGAAGCGCCGTTACTCAGCGGCCTCCAAACAGGCCGCGATGCACCGCGGTATGCAATCTGAAGCCTATCCTGCAACATTTAGAAGTTGCAGCGCGGCCTCGGGGTGTAGATCTTTCGGCGGGATGTGATTTTTCATTGCTGAGCGGTCGCTATCTGATGAAAAGTATTCGAAATGTTATCCCTTCCTGCATCATGCTTTTTTCTTTTTTTTTCCTGAAACAGCCAATTTCCCCCCCCCCGTTGTCACGTAGCAACGCTGCAGCAAGACGGCGCATGTCGTATAGAAAACCCTGCAGGTAAAATTCAATCATATATGACAAGATAGACGCAAAGGCAGGAGGAAAAAAAAAAAAGGGAATAGGAGGAATCAGATCATTCCGTGAGATCGAGAGGACGGAAAAGCCGGCAGCGGAAATAAAGAAACGGTAGGGGAGGGGAAAAAAGTGATGAAAGTGACGGGAAAGTGTTGTTGCTCCCCAAAGTCTTCTTTTGTAAAACAAAAAACAAAAAACAAGGGAAATACTTCGTCAGCTTGGGAGCTGCCAGCTGGAGGAATTGGAAAAAGTCAGGGCATTTAAGCTTAGGATACACAACTGCACAGAAACGCGTGGGAGCAAAGGGTAAAGACGCTAAATAAGACAAACACTTCAGCGGCTTCAGTCATAATGAAAGCGCTGAGTTTCATATCAGGGTTATTCTTAGTTTTGTTTTGACTACAGAGTCACACCCGCGCAGTTTATTTTCGTATTTACTGTTCCGAATTATATAAATTCCCATGATACGTGTTCCTTTTATGACCTCATGGTGGGCACGTTGGCAACGAGCAACAGCTGCAATACCCCTCAATTTCAAGTGAGTGAAAAAATAAAAAACGAGTTATTTTGGGGATGGGTACATGTGCCACATTCTGCCCTCCACAGGCCTTCGGGATATGGAGGCCTCTTATTTAACCAGGAGACCGACACGGGGAGGAAAGAAGGAAAAAAAAGGGAGAGAGCGGAATGGATAATCTTTCGCTGATTATGTGACGACGCTCGCATTTCTTTCCATTCTTTCCGAATAATTTGCTTGACGCGGCGGCCCCGTCGCACGGCAATCGCAATCACAGAAAGTGTGCAATTACAACTGCACGGCTTGTTATAAATATAAATCTGTAATCAGATCTACCCAGGAAAATGGCATGTTCTACAAAAGGAGAGCTCTTGTTAATAATTGTGAAAAGGCAGCGTGTTATTATCTATATGATGTGAGGTTGAAAAGCAAGCCTGCAAACGCTAATTTTTTATTGTAGTGAATGCATTCACATAAGAAGGGTGTCCTTAAAGACACTTAAAGAATGAAGACACAGCTCTGTGTGTCCTCATTCACTTTATTTGTCTAGGTTTTGGCTCCTTTATCCATTATATCTAGCATATTATTGAACTTTATTTTATTTATATTCATATTATTATAGTTTTAATCATGTTTTATCCCCTTTTGTCTTTTTAATTTATTTTATAGCGCCTCTTAGTCAAATTTCATTTCACTTCATCACTCCATTTTACTATTGCTGTTATAGCTTTTGATTCTATTTAGTTATATGTTTATCTTCTGGGTCTTTTTATGGTCTGTTCTGTCTCATTACTGACTTGTCAGTCATCTTGTGAAGCACTAACCTGTTTGATTGATTGATTGGAATTGTAAAACCTCCAATTTGCAGAGTGGAGAGAGAGAGATGATGTAAAACTGTTTAAAGTGGGTCAAGGAAACACACACAGACACGCATGCACATGCATGCACGCACAGCCTAAAATGATTCTGCCTGTATGATATACAGAAGTTAATCACTTTACCATCATACACTTTATGTCTACTTAAGGTAGTACAGGAAATGTGTGAGTGGAAATGGTTGGAAAAATCGTCCTGTCAGCATGAGACTAAACCCGAGGGGACACCTGCAGTTCAAATAAAGAAACTGGTACTTTCTCGTTTCAACCTGCTGGCTCCTGACCAACGTTTGACACGGGGCAAATCAAAATGTACACGTCCTGATCCGACAAACTCAGGATACACTGACTAAGGTCTTCAGAAACGTTTGATTGAGATATTTTCCGCTTCTGTCTCCGAGGCGGCAGGAAGTGTGAGCGGCTGTGAGTGGCAGGTCGCACGGAGGAGACCTCTTGGCTCTGGGGGGGGTATGGGGGGTGGGGGGTGGGGGGACAGGATTGGCGTCACCGGCTTGGATCTCGCTGCCTTCTCCAAGTCGGACAGCTTAGTGCAGACTTGTGGCGGATCTGTCACTGGACCCGGTGACTCACTCACTCATAAGTGGAGAGGTTAATAATAGTCATACATCAGAGCCACAGAAGTGAAATCACACAGCTTCAGCGGCCTAAGCCTTCCAAATGGCTCGGCTGCAAAGCAACATTTCACTGCCTTTTTCTATCTCTCATTCATGTGACAGTTTATAGGTTTACATGGCAATTCATGTAATGGCTCATGTTGCAATGTGAATGTCTTCAGGCTAAATTGCTCACTGTTTGAAAGCCATAAGGTTATTATTGTAATACGCGGTGCACTATGTATATTCTAAAGCGACAGGCACATGCATGACATGTCAAAACTGAAGGAAATTGCAGCGCATTTCTGGTGGCTTGATTTCCTTTCTGCTCGGGCTGACAGCTGATGTCGTCTTCCATGCTACACCCGCAGTGTAACAGGGAAAAACCAACCAGAATATATATTGTAATTTATTGAAAACCTCATACATTTTGGAAGCCAAATATGCCACAATTATAGCTGGTGTTGAGCCACAGTTTTCCACTATTTCTACTATCCAGCACTGGGAAGTGGATTCAATAACATTACATTACTTATACTCAGGTTAAAAAATCAGCATATTACTATATACAAGTTGATAGTAAATGTACACTTCACACAGACTTGTGCTATTGATTTAATTTGCATTATATATTTGTCAAACAAATCTGAAGCTCAACAAATAGGCGCTGAACATGCTGCCTGGTGGGGTGGCTTGTTAGGTGTGTAGAGCAGCTTTAATACTTAAAAGACAGGTTTAGTGGTTTGTTCTCTTTCCTCAGAGAGCAGCTTCTCTTGTGGAGTTTGATTGTTCTATTTTTCATGCGGGTTTCCTCACACGCTCAGTAAAAGAACGGCGGCTCATGTAAATTTGCGTTCACAAAGACGTGGGCTTGAACCCGATTTACATAATGTTCAATTTATCCATGCAAATTTCATCAAACTTTTCTATATACTATATGAAATATGGTAATGTTGGCACACAAACTCAACTGTAGGAAGTCAGAGTGAAATTAGAATAAGGTAAAAAACCATAGAGAGGAATCAACAGATGTGCCGGCACAGCCACAAAGCCAAGAGGCTTATCACGAGGCTCCTCTTGAGCAAGGATGGATTACCCATCTTCCACCAAAGTGGAGGATTCCTTTTCTCCGGAGCCCCAGAGACGCAGTGTGGCAAGGAATTTTGAGTGATGCGGATAATTGTTGCATTGTTTGCAATTCTTTATTTCCCTAGTAAGGCAATACGAGCCTACAGTAGTACGCTATTACCTCATGTTGAAGCCGTGACTCATAAAAGGGCTTCAGTCAAGCGTCTAGTTTTGCTGTATACAGTGCTCATTCATAAAAAAAATAAATATAAAAAGATGTGTTGTTAATCAACTGAATGTAAACCAGAGCTAACATTACCCCACATGTGACCACACAGACGGGGGAACCAGATCTCACCAGGATTTGTGGAGACTTATATAAGAATATTTTAATGAAGGGGGGCGTAACTTAACAAACGACTGAAGTGGCAGATTCAACCATAAAATGAGCATTACTTTCACCACCGGGGGCTATATTTATTGAAAGGCCACCTTTTATTATGTCCACCTCCCTATCTCATGCAGCGTACATAATTATAATTGCTTTGTGACATTCTTGTATCACCAACACGATGCAAAGACATAGTTTCGGATGTCGCCGTGATGCCTGCAGGGCGGCTATCATGTCTGAGAGCATTTTTTGCTCACGCCGGCGCTGGAGGGTTGTTCACATTGTGGAAGGTCACTTGAAACGGGGTCTCGTTCTGTGATTCAGAGCCTGTATTACGAGCTCCGAAATGGCGGGAGCACGCTTGTCCTTGTCTGGCCCTCCGCACCGAAACATAGGTGACCACACACACACACACACACACACACACAAACAGGAAAGCTCACACGCACAAACACATACATCTGATTTTGTGCAACATTCAAGCCGCTACCATGGCAACCTGTCTCCGTCCCCCAGGGAGTATTGTACAGGACTGCAAACATAAACACAAACACACACATACACACGCAGTGAAGTGCACATAAGGGACCCCGTGCTCTTATCTCCTGGGAGTTGCACACTCTGCTCGGTTTATGACTGATTTTTGTGCCAAAAAGGTGCGTTCCACGCCTGCTTAGAAATGAAAATCGTGGCGAGGAGTCATGATTCACTTTCCTCTGGACCGTAGCATGCATCACCACGTGGTCACAGAACTCTATCATAGCATGATTATGGTGTGCTTACTGCCACTTCCATCATCCAAAGCGAATTACCGCTTCATTATGCTGTGTTTATTTTATATGCAACAGCTTTTTTTTTTTTTGATAGGAGAGAGCAGCCTCTAAAAAGTGCATTTAAAACCACAAATGAAATCTATTCAGGCGCAATGGCGTGTTTTGCATTTTTTCCCCTCTTTTAATTGTACGTTATTTTCGTGCCATTAATTGTGCAGAACAATCAGACAGGTTGAGTCACACACAACATGTGGGAGCAGCAGACTCTGAGGTGGGGACACAGCAGTGAAGTAGACATTGATGAAGTGCCGGCGAGGACATCACTTGCCACTGCACTTCATCACTTCAGCTCAACTTCCTGCCTACGGTGCTGCCGGGTCTCATGTGACAAGCCTAGTCGCTCTGTTTGTACGTACCAGACACTGGCAGATGCAAACACACACACACATACAAGCACACACACTCGCTCACACACAAAGCTCCTTTGAAATCCCACTTCTGTGCAATCACTCATTATACTGTGGGTGTCACACAACCTCTTGTTGAAGACAGCGGGGATAACTGCTGCATGACAATCAGTTCAAACAAACAAGGCTATCTCCCTGTTTACGCTAGACATCGCCTTTGAGAAAGAAAAAAAAAATCGAAAAAGGCAAAAGCTTCCTATTGTGCTTCAAAATCTGTAAAGGGGAAGACAGCATTGTAAAATAAGAATCTAGGCCATGCTAGATGGAGGGCAGCACATATCAGATAAGAGCATGCATCATTTAGTTTAAAGAATATGAATGGTTACATGACGAGAGGCGCAGAGGGGGATGCCTGCTTTTTTGTAGTAGTTTCAGAAATGAGTGTGTGTGGGCTGTTTGCTTTGAATTCACATGCATTCACACATTGGCTGTGCAGCTATTAGGATAATAATTGACTGTCGCCTCAAAAGGAAAAAGGAGACAGAAATACAAAAGAAGTGGATGGAGGCAGTAGTTGATTTGTTAGTTTTTAACAGAGGTTATGGTCCCTAATTAACCCTGAACCTATAAGACTGCAGGCTTATTATATAGGCTTGATTCTTGGTCTCATAATTGCATAATTTTAATTTAATAGAGCTGCTATTAGATTGAACATCTATAGTAAAAATGATATATGTAGTTAATGCTCCCCTAGAATATATAGCTACAGTGGTGGTTTTCCTGCTCTTCTACTACTACACATTTCTAATTTGATCATGAAGGTGTCACTACTTTATAGAGGAGGGTTCTTCAAAGTCTGAGACGGTGGGCTCCCTTAGTTTACTTGTTTAGTTTTGCATGTTTAAACTATTTAATCTCATAAAAACTCAACATTTCAACTAGGAAAAAGGCTTATATTGCTGTTTTATATAATGTCAGAATACATATTAAAAAAAAATCTAATCTCAGGCATATAAGATTCTGACTCTGGGTAAAGAGAAAAAAAATCCCCCAAACTACTTCAATATGATTGAAGCAATGCTTTTAACAAATTGCACAGGCTCTCTTTCATACGTATTTAATAACTAATATAATATGTGTCCCTTGAAACTCAGGTTGACATATCATATACATACATATAAGAATTCGGCATTTATAGTAATGAATCAGACATGAAAGTGACAGAAGGGCAGGATTAAGGGTAGAAGGTGTAATTATAAATCTGTCGGCTACTCCAGCACCACGGACAGTACCATGGATTCATCAATACTCTTCACAGTTCGGCTGCTTATATTTCACGGTCGGAATTTAGTGGAGTGTAATATTAATAAATATACATAGGAATCTTACCATACTTTCAAGAGATAAAGCTCAAGGATGTCTCAAGCGTGTTTTAAATATGCCGACATCCCCCTCTCACCCCCACTCATTACCACTCACCGCCCCCCTACTGCATGGAAGGAAAACAAAAAAAAGGGAGGAGCGAAGGACCTGCGATTACTGTCGCAGTAAGCAACATTAGCAGCATTTACTGTGACAGTAATGATCTGTTTCTTCCATATCTGGCTAACAGAGGCTGGCATGTCAAACAAACCATGCCTGTGGCAATCAGTGCTGGGCATGGGTCAATTTATTTAGCGTGCCATTACGGCTCAAATGACCGTAGCCGACTACCACAGCATTTGTGGAACGTATGATAGCAATGCCAAAACCGATTTTTTTTGTCCTATTCTTCCTGTTTTTGAAAATGATGGCTTACATAGAAACGGATAATGAGAAGGGTTCCTTTTTTCAAAAAGCCTGTGGGAAAGCCTTCTGATGAAGGCTCAGATGATCATTACCAAAAGCGTTTCGTCTGCCAGAAAGGGGCCTGCAACTAATTTTGAGTCTGATTCGAGATAAATACGTAATGCTGTAGATCATAAAGAGACAGTGGGGGCGTAGGTGGGTGAGGCATCGTGGGTAGAGGACCTTTGAGATATCATCTCGGCGGATCGCAGCTTTGATGAATTTCCCCCTCACAGAAGGACAGGCCCTGTAGCAGCACACCTCTGCAAGTGGAGCACAGATGGGGAGATAAAGTTGAGGATGAGAACAGCTCGGCTGCTAGTTTCTCAGTGTTGCAGCTTTCTGCTGACTTGAGGGTGTCGGGCTTTAATGCTGACCTCACAGGTGTTTGTGTATGTGGCTCAGATACAATAAATCACTGTTGTCTGTGTTTGTTCATGTCTGAAACGGCTGGAACACACTGGACTAGTGTCTGCACAAAGTGTGTGTTCCTGCAGAAAGTGTTACAAATCAGCTGATATCTGACATTTTCTATACTATCATTTTTATTTCCTCTATTCTATAACTTTACGCACATCTGTACTTGATGCTAACTGGTTAGCACGGATGCTAGCATGGATGCTAACTGTTAGCACGGATGCTAACTGGTTAGCACGAATGCTAACTGGTTAGCATGGATGCTAACTGGTTAGCACGAATGCTAACTGGTTAGCACGGATGCTAACTGGTTAGCACGGATGCTAACTGGTTAGCGCGAATGCTAACTGGTTAGCGCGCATGCTAACTGTTAGCACGCATGCTAACTAACCAGTTAGCACGGATGCTAACTGGTTAGCATGGATGCTACCATGGATGCTAACCGGTTAGCACGAATGCTAACTGGTTAGCACGGATGCTAACTGGTTAGCACGGATGCTAGCATGTCTGCACAAAGTGTGTGTTCCTGCAGAAAGTGTTACAAATCAGCTGATATCTGACATTTTCTATACTATCATTTTTATTTCCTCTATTCTATAACTTTACGCACATCTGTACTTGATGCTAACTGGTTAGCACGGATGCTAGCATGGATGCTAACTGTTAGCACGAATGCTAACCGGTTAGCACGGATGCTAGCATGGATGCTTACTTTTAGCACGAATGCTAACTGGTTAGCACGGATGCTAACTGTTAGCACGGATGCTAACCGGTTAGCACGGATGCTAACTGGTTAGCATGGATGCTAACTGGTTAGCATGGATGCTAACTGGTTAGCATGGATGCTACCATGGATGCTAACCGGTTACCACGAATGCTAACTGGTTAGCACGGATGCTAACTGGTTAGCACGGATGCTAGCACGGATGCTAGCACGAATGCTAACTGGTTAACATGGATGCGTGTGTTCCTGCAGAAAGTGTGTATTCCTGCAGAAAGTGTGTGTTCCTGTACAAAGTGTGTGTTCCTGTACAAAGTGTGTGTTCCTGTAGAAAGTGTGTGTTCCTGCAGAAAGTGTGTGTTCCTGTAGAAAGTGTGTGTTGCTGTAGAAAGTGTGTCTGCTAGTGTGTGTGTGTGTGTGTAGGAAGTTAAAGCAAAAGCAAAAGTTTTTGTCTACTTGCATTCCCACCGGATCCTCTGTTTTTTTCATCATCATCTCATGTCTTCATCATGGGTTCATCAAGATGTTGTGTCAACAATAAACACAGGGAAGGTGATGCAGTTAGAATGGCCAAAAAAAAAAACCCTCCTGGATTATTTACCGCACATTCACACAAATGCATTTCCACTTTCATTTGATTTAATTTTCTCGCAAATCTACACAAACGCACACATGCACACGCAACATCCTCTTATGCAATACACACACACGCACACACACACATGCACTCACAGATGCACATAACACAGGAGTGATGTAATCATTGCAGCCTTGGAAAATTCTACCCATTTCCTGCTGTGAAATGACCTGCAAATAAGAACCATTGTCATATAATTAAAAACAAGCCCTAAAAATGCAGGATACACGTATATATATATATAATCTTCTTTGTAAGTATGTTATGTGAAAAAAAAAAAAAAGAATGGAAATTGCATAGTTTGGCCAATGATTCTTCAATTCTCCCAAACGGATATAGTCACATGATTGAAGTTCCTGTGTGTGTGTGTGTGTGTGTGTGTGTGTGTGTGTGTACTCTAGGAAAGTAGAAATTTGCTTCACAGCGCTCTCCGTCAGACTAAACAGATGTGGTAGTCCTGTTCCACCACTACACTGATGATCCTGTGTTTCCTCTGAATGAGTTGGGCTGTGATGAGCCATACTTGGACACTACAGCGATTACAGCTGAAGGAAATAGATTTTTAAGCATTGTTTAAAAAGATTATCTTACTTGATATCATCACACCAGAGTGTTAGAATAATACCTATATTAACATCGCAGACTGCTATAATGATAATGGTGAGTGTTATGCCTTTGTAGTGATGCTGATGCTGATGATTAGAGTGATGAGAGGCTCAACATTTGAGACTAGGTTGCTTCGAAAGAAATAAAAGCCTGCAGATATGAACAGGCACTTTAGTATCTAATATTTTCTGAAATATCCTATTGTGCAAGTCTATATCAGATAGACTGCACATATTGTCTGCCTTTCAGAGATGCTGCTGCGTAAATTACTTTGGGGATGCGGCTTGGATACGGCGTATTATCACTCTGAAATGTGCCACGAGTGCCAACGGGCCATTACATTATATGAAATCTAACAGATGTCTTTCTACAACCTGCGCAATATGGCCGAGATGACCCTTCTGACTCCAGATGTAATAACTGCCAAAGAAATAAGGGAACGGACCAAAAAAAAAGCAATCTCCTCGGACGGAGATAACATCACACAGAAAACAAAGGGATTGGATTGAGAGAAAATATCAAATACAACAATGGATGGCAGATGTCTGTGTAATAAGTCTTTCACTTTGTATGAATTTCAACTGATCAAACTATGTGATACTACACAGGGGGGGTTGTATAGCCGTGGCCTTGACATTCTCAACCTCACATTTTTCCTGATTTATGAGTAATATCACAGACAGACATGCAGCAGGAAGAGCAGCCGAACAATTTACATACAACACATGCAAATAACACAATAATATTATCACCCCGCGTGCTTTCAAGTCCATTATCGATGCCTAACTAACAATTTGCATCTATTATGTCCCAGTACTGGGGTCAAATGTTCACTTACATACAGTCGGTGTTGTTTTTGTACACCAAATAATAATAATTTGAAGAAACAAGTACATAAAGTGTTATTTTACTCCACTTCAAGATATTATTATATATATTCAATCTCATTTATCAATGATTAAGTCATTTGTTCCTCATATGTTGTAGTTCAGTGTAAAGTGAATTTGCTTTTAGAATTGTAGTCTTGTTGGACACCCAGAATGAGAAATATGCACCATGTGCAGCCTTTAATTACACAGAAATGTACAAAAGAAAACCAGAATAGGCCCGCTTTTGGTGTTTTTTTTTCCTCCTTCTTCTTTTTTTATTTTTTTTATTTTTAAGTGCACACCATTTGTTTTGCCCTTCCAGCATCTAGGAAAGCCCATTAACCAGAGAAGAGCGGTGAAGAATTTAATCCTTTTGAAATGCGCTTCAATAGAAAAAGAAAAAAATTAAGCACCGAAATCAAGTGGAGCAGCAACTGCTGTCATATGAAAAAAAAAAGACATCTGCAAATCCATAATTTGTGCTGTGTTGCATTTCGACCATGCATTTTTATTTTCCAAAACTGTGATGGAACCTTCCCACAGAAGAAGCCAGCTCCGCTCCATTGTGGAAAAAGCAACAGGCCCACTCCAAGCCCGGCCTGTCCCTCTGTTACAATGAATGTGACTCAGGCTTCCAGGGGAATGAATGGCTGCTGCCTGCTCCCCTCGCACATGGCCCGCCGCCAGAGGCTCTAATTTAAGCTGCAGGCCTTCTGCTGGGAGCGGGGGAGTGGAAGAAGAAGCCTAGACCAGGCAGAAGTGCAGCGAGTGTGTGTGTGTGTGTGAGTGGGGGGGGGGGGGGGGGGGGGGGGGGGGGGTGCTTGGCCCTGCTCCCTAGAGTGGAATTGATGGCTGTTAAGCTCATCAATGGGGATGAGTCATCTGAGGCAGTCAGCCGCTCCATTCCTGGCCTGGCCTGCCTGGAGAGGAGGAGGAGGAGGAGAAGGGTTGAAACGCTCGCCGTTATTACCTGGTCTCGCTGGTGTGTGGATCGCGTTGTATAGAAAGAAAAAGCATGTGCAACACAGCCCCCCCACCCACACCCCCACGGCGCTCGTACAGTCCTCCGAGTGTTGCAGTAGTAGTTTTTTTGGATGATTTCCTGAGTGTTTGTATAGTCACCAGAGCCGAGACCATTGTGTGTGTGTGTGTGTGTGTGTGCATACTCAAGGCCATGTGTGTGTTCGAAACCTGTAAAGCAACAATTTCCATATCCGTCTAATTCTCAAAGGTCAGAAGCTTTTAGACAGCCAGCAGTTGGCTGAACATGCATCTGATTCCATTTGGGCTGGTTTCAGTTTCAGAGCCTCCCACCTTCCTGTCTCATAATCACTCCTACAGATTTTCGAATCAATTCGGGGCCACAGCTCAGAACTGAGAAGAATTGTGATCAACAACTGGCAAACGGGGACGCCTTAAAAGAAAAAAAAGAAAAAGAAAATCACCCTGTGGTCTCAGAAGGAAGTTTGGTCTCCACACAATATTCAGTGATTGCTCCAAATGACTGAGAGTGGTCACAATGCAAACTCCACAACACTGTTTGTTCCAAAAAAATGTTCATTCCTTAAAAACAGATTCCAACAGCTTCTTTTTTTTTTTCCTCATCTCCATGAGCTGCAATATATCTGTGTGGCGACTGGTCTATAAATGCTATCTTTACATTCTGTGGCAAGCACGTTACCATGACTGCTAGCTGGCTGCCAAGCATCGTGCGATAGCAATCGAAGCGGGGAGGACGAGGAGCACAATGTACAATGCCTTATCACGTTCGTTTTCATGACGGCATCCTGCTTATCAAGCCGCCGCAACCACAAACACATCTCGCCGCTGCTAGGCATTATGCCCTCTGCGAATCCCCTTCAACCCCGTGCGCTTGCGCGTGCCTGCGCCATCTTGTTGGTGCAACAGGAATGTTAAAAGCCCTCATTATCTCTGTGGAAAACGCACGATTGTTGACCAGAGTCGTGTTGACATGTCAACCCCATTAAGCGCTATCAGAACGCGTTCAAGGTCCTGGGAGTGAACCATGCCGCTAAGTGAAAGTTACTGTGGGATACATGCGGAGGATTGAAAAGGTGAATATGTAGATGAGTGAAAGACAGTAATAAATCCCCCTCTATGCTGTTATTTGCAGCATCTTTGACTGCAGACACCCTTGATCTGTAAGACATGCTGCCCACCAACCACGTGTTTGAGCTGGAGTCTACATAAAAGTACAGGTTCTCTTCCCTCCTCCTTTCTCCTCTTCTCTTCTCTCAATTATTGCAACACAAGTACCTCGGCAGCACAGAACACAATGTCTACAGTTTCCACTGCTCTCATAAAAGGGGTTTCCTCTCACGCTTGATCTTAATGGATTATGTGCACACACGCTGGGACCACATATACACGTATGTGCAGGCACGACCCCCCCAAAAGCACACACTGCACATGAAGGGAAACGCCGCAAAATAAGAGGGGAACTGCGCGTGTGAAATAAAAAGAACACACGTGTTTAAATATACAGAGGGCAGATTAGAGGCTGAAGCTCGCGCTTGTCCGCGCTCACACATGCAGACACGCAACCGAACACACAGGAAGCCCTGTAGTGACTCAATGCCACAATGATTTAGGTTCAGAATGGCAATGGAGTGCTCATGACTCAGAGTTTCCATTGTGGCTCCCACTCTCCCCGTGCAACTTTGCGTGTATGTGCAGGTGTGTGTGTATTTCTATGTGTGTGTGTGTGTGTAGCATGCTCCGGGGGCTTTACCAAACAAAAATGGATCACAGCACAGCCCTCTGTTTCTTTCTTCCACTTCTACCTAATGTAGCACTCCCTGTATGTTAGAGCTAGCCGGAGGCTGCACGGGCGGAATAAAGCATCAGACGGCATATGGTGGCACACAAAAAAAGAGAGACGTCTTTATTCCCCCCCCCCCCGCCCTGCAGAGCTTCAAATTTTCATGCTTAGACCCATCATGTGACACCAGTGCAACGATCAGCACATTGCAGGAATTCTCTAACCGTGCATGCACAACAAGCAACCTCATAGTACGACGGTGCCAGGAGTGGCATCACAAAAAGGATACGATTTTCCTTAATGCGTCATACCTGCAAACCTTTGATACGTCTCCCAGAGCCAAAAAATCACATGAACGGTGTGTGTCACTCAGGCGACGGCTTTGTCTGAGCAGGTCACACTGAGATGAAAAGTGGTGACGAACATGCTGCACATCCATATCCACAATCTGCCCTCAACCTTTTATATGTGATGAATCATATATTAATTCATTATTCGAACGGGAAAAGCTGCGATTAACTGTTCTGTCAGTCAATAGAAGCGATTCTGTTTAATTGGTTCATTTGTTTGATTCAAACAAAAGCAGGAGGGAGGGGGGGGGCCTCGAATGCAAAGCTTCAGCTAATGTTTGCATTACATCTGTCGCGTGGCTTATCTGTATGTAAGCATATTTATCTGTCTGCTCCCCGTTGGATAAATGAAGGTGATGAATGGGCGCTTTATCTTTGGCACGACACGTTTTGAAAGGTCATTTCCTTTCTTCAAATGAGCCGATGAGGCCAAATGCAGTTGAAATTAAATCACCGGCAGATTTAATTATGCCTCAGTCATAACAAAGCGAGGAAAGAATTCAGCTTTTTGAGTTTTTGTTTTTTTTATGACCGTACGTCGTATGGTATCTGCAGGCCGGGCCTTTTTGGTCTGGTGGTCTGGACTTGCTGTGTCACATGGTTTCCTGCCGGCTCGGGGTCACGTGGCGTCAGGCCTCGGCTTTACTGGAAGACGGGAAGCGCCGGTCTGTGGTGTCTCACATCCTCACGTGTCTCTCTCTCTCTCTTTCTCCGAAGATGCCAGCGGGCTCATTTATAATGCATTAATGGACGGGGCCACAGGAAAAGCCTGTCTCCTGATGGGGGAGCACCGGAGCGCTTCCATTCATCACAGCTGGATACTGACTCACAGCAGACAGAGCCGCGATGCAGCGGCAGAAACGCGGCGATCAATAACGTCGTAGGCCATTAGTAAAAACTACAAATGTTGCTACGGAGTAAATCACAGGAGTCTGGCGTGCGTTCAGTCGATTCACATCCATTTGGCGTTTCCTTTTTGGAACGTTTCATCAATTTCGGACACACCCTGTCTTTTAGGAGGAGAAAGAGAGAGAGAGAAAAAAGTTCTGATGCAAAGTATTTGCAGTTTTTGCCTCAGCCCCGAGTGCAGCAGCCGCGCTGTCTTCTCTCCCTCTTGTTGTGGCTATGATCGGAACATGATGCAAGGCAGGGCGCTGAGTGAGAAACATGTGGCTGGTGGCTGGGCTCCGCCTGGGGATGGGGGGGACCTCACCTTGATTGTTGCTGATGAGGGCTGACTTCACCCCCGGTGCTTCTTCACACGGCCCAGAGAACATAACAAGATTTTCTTGAACTAATAAGACAGCAAGGACGTCTCATGATGTCGGTGGAAAAAAAAAATGCATAAGAATGTACTGTATGTGCAACTTCAGGCAACAAGTTGCTGCCACGACGGCACAAAGCGAGGTGTTTTGAAGGCTAGGCAGCGGTGGAATGAAGTCGAAATCATGGGGCCCCGACACGCTCATTATCACCTCCGTGCTCCGTGTGTATATCTGTCCCAGTACACGACTGGAATCCGACCATTTCTTTTTAAGGGTGGCTTTAACGCTTGGATGGGAATTGATTCTTTTCTTGGAAGCCGCGCCAGATTAGTTCCTTGAACTGAGGCGGGCGCAGGCAGGATGTGAAGCGCCGCTCGGTGCCTGCCGAGGACAGAGGTTAAACTGATTCTTCTCCGCTAATTCAATCCCACGGAAGTCGAGGGACCACGTGTTTGCATGAGCACAAACACATCTGTACGAAGGGTGGGTGGGCGCGACACGATCACGCTGACTTTTATTGATTTTTTTTTTACTTTGCCTTTTTTTCCCCTCTTCACCACCACAAGGGCAATTTTCGACATAAATGCAGCGTTTCCTGCCGTCCACACACAGCAGGGGGGCGACCTCCGGGTGACATTTTAAACACTTCTCCCCTCTTTTTAAAAAACCTGTTCCTCTTCTTTTTGATTCGAGCCAGTCTTGCCACAGGATAATGCAGCACCCCCCCTGAGCATTCATGCACGGAAAGAACAAATTATCTCAGGAGTGCATAATGCGCCTTCATAATGAAATGATGAGCACCCATTGACACGCACACACAGACTCGTACATGTATGTACATGATGCAGACAGATGCTGCTCATACACACATGCAGCAGCAAGAGCCTGAGTGTGTGCGTGCATGTGTGTGTGTGTGTGTGTGTGTGTGTGTGACTCAGCAGGCCTAGTTTAGTAAATGGATGTGGGCCTGAGTGATGGGGAATGACTCTAAATTGCAGACGTTGGAGCTTTCGCCACACAGTTAGCAGAGGTTAAATCAGTTCAGGGAGCGGCGACACATCATCACAAACAAAAGGGAATAAGAAACTTCGACCTCCTTTGACCCCCCCCCGACTGTTTACGGGTTTTACAATCGCCGAGCTTCCTGCAAATGAACCGCTGCAGGGTCAGTTTTAAACGCGCGAGCTCTCATCATACATGTGTGTGGGGCGGGTGCACCTCAATAAAAAAAAAAACCTAATTTGTCGTGAATTTGATACTTACTTGATCGGCTTTGCATATTTGTGCTAATAACAGCCCAGCAGGAAGTTGCTCCTTTGCATTTTAACAGAGCGGGAATGAGCTAGAAAAAAGGAAGAAGCAGATCACATGCTGTTGGCCTCTGTGATGAGATTGTCGTCATATATTCCAATCATTGATACCTCTCTGCAGTATCTGAACATTGTGTGTCCATAGGGGCTGGCCCGGATGCACTGATTAATCACTTTTCAATCGGGACGCCTCAGTGAATATTTCACCCCTTTAAAGTCTTCTGAAGCGCTGGGGCGACACACTCCTAAATGCATTCAGTCTCAGTAGTTGCTGCTTCCCATATTCGTCATAGAGACTGAAAGCGAAATGTTTGATTCCCTCACACGGCTGCAGTAGTGATATATGCTGCATTGCAGTAAAGGATGGCCAATAGCCAACAAGTGACAGAAATGGACCAAGTGCTCATCCTTTTAAAATAAATAACCTATTATTGAGCATATTACATCACTTTCTAGAACTCTGTCTCTTTGTTTAAGTCTCTTTGTTTCCTTTGCAAATGCACACACGCCTGAACCAGAAATCCCCCGTTTCCCCAAACCAGCCAGTCGTTAGTTCACAGATGTTTTACACCATCTTACAGGCTGCAGGGGTGACAAATTACCTGATAACAGGTGTCTCATGTGCATTACTCCGGGAAGGTTAGCGAACATCTCTCAATGTCCAATGATGTTAAATCATTTGACGTTGAGGGATGATCCAACCGGGGCCAAAAAAAACGGCGTTGGCAGCAAAGTCACATTGGAGGTAAGTTGCACATCGTGTGGCAGAAAATGCTGCACGTAGAGTTAAGAAATCTGACTAAAAATCAGGCTTCATGTAGTGCTGCATGATGAGGATGACTACTACACTTCTAAAAATCTTATTGAATACTGTCAGTTAGTAATAACATTTTTTTATTATAATAAAGTCTAGGTGTCCAATGTTATAAAAAGCTTAATCCACAGAAAATCGCAGCTAACACATATATTTAGAAACTGTTTTAAACCTATAAGAGTCTTTGATATGAATGCAACTACCCGTTTCTTTCCAGAGCTGCAGAGAGAAGCAGATGTAAAACCAGAATGAGCGATGGGACCTTCAAACCCTTTTGTTTTTCAGATAAATGTATATATTTAAAAAAAAAACTAAGACACTCCATCTTTTTTCCATCGAGAATATCTGGTTGCTTTTACGTTCAAAGAGCGTCGAAAGCTGTTTGCAATATAGATGTGTACAGGCATGAAGGCTTTCAAGTGGATCCCATGTTCCAGGACCTGCCAGGATCATCCGTGGGTTATCCGTTTACCAACAATACCATGAGTGTGTTCTGTTGACTCACCTCAGCTCACACACACACACACACACACACACACCACAACACTCAAAACGGAGGAGAAAGGGCTTTTTTCCTCCCCCTGTTCTCCTATTCTGTCCGCCTTACTCTCATCACAGATTATTCCTTCCAGAGCTAGAAGTTCTGTGTGTTTCCTTCTCAGTGGGTCTCTATGGTCCTGTCAATCTGTGCCCTCCTACCCTCCATTACTCTCCCCTTTTATCATCTCCCCTGTCTGTCTCTCTCTCTCTCTATGGGAGAAAAAAATGGCTGAAACTTGTGGTGTTTCAGTGTGTACAGGTCATGCAGCCGCGACAATTAAAGCATAAGTCCAGAGAGGAAAGAGGGTAGAAATAAGAGAACAGTTTTTTTTAAGATGGTCGAGGGGAGACGGTAACTGCAGCATTTCTGCAGAAATTACCTCCACGTTTGATTAATGCAAGCATCCTAAAAATTGAAATCCTCAGAATCCTCGGTATCAACCTCATCAGCGCTCCTTCATCACTGCCCTTTTATCAGCTTCATCTACCCCCCCTCCATCCTCCCCCCCCCTTCTGAGTGGAGCGTCTGTGTTTTGCATACAGCCGAGCAGGTTTTGCATGTGGGCCACATTATTGTCACCTTGCTGAATTGCATTAAAGGGGAAGTGAGTGGAGGAGACTCCAGAGAGCAAAGAAAGGAGATGGAGAGACAATCTTCTCCAGGCATTGAGGTGAATTCAATTTGCACTCATGAAAGGGGGGGGGTTGGGGGTTGGGGGGGGGGTCTCCGTCCTGCCCTCCTGTGAATTAGCCTTCAGACTGACTCCGGCGAGCTTGTGACTCGCAGCACAGTTCAGTGTGTGCGCGCCACGCCGTGCCCTTTTACTTCAATTCTACCACAGAACAGATTAATCATGGCTCAATCTGATTCTCTGCTAATAAAGCCTTCGGGCAGAAGTGCACTATTTCTTGAACTAATTAAGTGCAGAACTTGCTGTTCTAGCCACATTTTGAAAAAGATCGTAATGCTCCGTGAATCCTTGCTGAGAAAAACTACATTGCACGCCTGTATGTGTGTGTTTATGTGTGTGTGTGTGTTTTTTCCCTTTTTCTCCAAGCCTCTGAAGTCATGTTGGCCTAGTTTGGCAAAATCGAGTCAGCATATCAGCGTGTGCATGCAAGCAGAGACTGTTTTTAGGACAATGTCTCGTTTTTTTTGCAGATAAGTGTCACGTTTGATTCACTGTGAGCTAGATTTCTCCAATTCCACATGGGCAAAGATTTACAAATAACGAAAAAAAAAGACTTTTTAAAAACTTTTTTTTTTGATTTATCTGTCCATGCAACACAATTTGGGCTGTATAATTCCCCAAACGTACGCCTCCATCCTCATATGATGGCGGCAAATGCAATTATGTCGCTGATGCTCAGATCAGAAACTGACATTTAAAACGATCTACACCTTTTCCATAAACTGTGTCCTCGATGAGCATAAAGATTTATTCTTGACCTTGGGTACATACCGTATCCATATCTATCATTTAATATATATTAAACTCCTGTGTACCATACCAATATATAATTTTGCATTATAGAAATTAACTCAAGACGGCCTCTGAGACTTAAAAATCTGGATGAGTAGAACCAAAAGGTTCTGAATGACTCCATTCTATGAATGGTGTGTGTGAGAGAGGAAGTGTGTGTTAATAGTTTTTTCTAGAATCACAGCGACGGGAGCACGGGTGACACGTATGTGACAGCCGGCAACTCCACGGATACCGGGAGAGAAGTGTGGAGAATCACACACACACACACACACACACACACACACACACCTTATCCATCCAAGCAGCTTCAAACAGACTGTGAAATCTATCTCTGGCTCCACAGTTTTGAAGGCAGGAGGAGCGGGATGAAGAGTCTGACTTATAGACGGGTGGAGGAGGAGAATCCAGACGGATGAGAGCAGAGAGACAAAGAGAGAGAGAGAGAGAGAAATGGTGACCAGCTGGAGTTATTGATGTTCAATTGACTCTGGAACATCTGCAGGTCCATTTAGTCGTGTTAATTATACAGCACAAATTTAACTGCACGCTCGGCGGCAGAGGCAAAAAAAAAGGGAGGAGATGCTGCTCGGCGAAGGAGCGGAACACTGTGTCCCGTCTTCTCCTCTCTTTCCTTCTTTTTTTTTTTTTTTTGTCTCCTCGCCCAACCTGCCTGACGATGACGCTCTCAGCTACTGTACGTCTCCATGGTAATTATGCAGCCTTTGCACGGTTAACCGCTCTAATGCCTGTGGAATATTATCTGCCGTTCCGAGGGAGAGTTTTCGGCGCTAATGTGCCGCCTTTTCAGCACGAGATTATGCAGTGTTTGCTGTAAATACAGTAAAGACTTCTGAGACAAGGTGCACAGGCATTAAATGGCCTTTTAATAGGGAGACGTGCGAGTTCCAGGTTTAATATAAAAAAAAATTGCATTTTTAACGATACACCAAGGCTGCCCTTGCATGCTGCTATCAATTATTCCAATTGATTGAGTTCACTTCAACCACGGCAATAAGGAATATCTCAGCAAGTTGCATAGAGTGTGTTGGTCAGACGCAAACACATCACTCAGGTCTCGACTGTATAAACAGACCCAGAAATTGTGTGCGTCGAATTGAATGATGAAATCTGAACCCAAAGAAACCGCATCCATAGAGAGAAACGTGTCGGGCATTCTGATTGGTTATATAAGAGGCGCGTACGTGCACTCACACACACACGCACACACACACACACACACACACACACACACACACACACACACACACTCATACAGACCCCAGGGGCCTGTGTTTGCCTTTCCTGTAATCTGAGCTTCCGTTCTCTGAAGAATGATGTAACCGAACGCCAGCCCTAAACCAAATAGGAGCGGCGGGCTAGCCCGACGCGCTGAAATGTGTGTACATTCTTTATATCGCTTTACATCACTCGTATCACTATTTACTACTAATAGAAAAAAGCTTGTCAGACAGAGAACTTATTTCCTGTTGCAAACCCCCCCCCCCTCGTCGGTGTGCCTCCGCAGTTTTTTTTTTTCTCGCTGCAGTAAACATGATCTTTATTGCATCATGTTGCCCTGCGGATACTTTTACAAGGTCACCGAGACGTGGCAGCGGACCAACACACACATAACTCCTGTAACACTAAATCTTTGACTGGTTTGTGTGGCCCATAAAGGCGAGTCTTTCCCCCAGCCAAGAATGCACAGTCTCACCGATTGTGAGGGTGCTGGGGGGGTAGGGGGGCATCCCGCCAGAGATCTGGATAATCGTCAAAAGGACGATCTGCCATGAACTCCCGTCACCCCCCCTCACCCCACTTCCTGGGCTTTTTGTCTGCAGTGAATGGTGATGACGCACGGCGCGGGGCTGACCCTCTTTCTGCCTCCTGCTCCAGCATCAGCAGCAGAAAGCTGCCTCACGAAGGGCAAATCTGCACCCCCCGCCTCCCCCCAATGCTACTTTTCCAAATGACTTCTCCATCTTGCAGACTGGCAGCCAGCTACACTATCAATATTTACTCAGAGGCAAAGTTTAAAGTTCCTATAATATAGAAAGTGGGATTTTTAAATCGCTTTTCTTTTGTGTGTGCGTGTTATACAAATACTGGCCTGTGGAGCAAATCACTACACAATAATAACACATTGTGATGTCACAACTATCCCCCCTTCTGATTCACAGTGGTAAGAATCAACCAATCAGGAGGAGAAGCTCATTTAAATTAGCAGCAATCAGAAGCTCTAAAATTATATTGAGGTGTTTTTTTTGTTTGTTGCTTCTGGATGCCACAAATATATCTTATATACATATATATGTATATATATACACATATATATACATATATATGTATATATATGTGTATATATACATATATATGTATATATACATATATGTATATATACATATATATGTATATATGTATATATACATATATACATATATATGTATATATGTATATATACATATATATGTATATATACATATATATATACATACATATATATGTATATATATATACACACACACATGTATATATACACATATATACACATATACATACATATATACATACATACATATATACATACATACATATATACATATACATATACACACATATATATATACACATATACAGTGGGGAAAATAAGTATTTGAACACCCTGCTATTTTGCTATTTCTCCCACTTAGAAATCATGGAGGGGGCTGAAATTGTCATCGTAGGTGCATGTCCACTGTGAGAGAGATAAACTAAAAAGAAAAATCCAGAAATCACAATGCATGATTTTTAAATGATTTATTTGTGTGATATTGCGGCAAATAAGTATTTGAACACCTGAGAAAATGAATGTTAATATTTGGTACAGTAGCCTTTGTTTGCTATTACAGAGGTCAAACGTTTCCTGTAGTTTTTCACCAGGTTTGCACATACTGCAGGAGGGATCCTGGCCCACTCCTCCACACAGATCTTCTCTAGATCAGTCAGGTTTCTGGGCTGTCGCTGAGAAACACGGAGTTTGAGCTCCCTCCAAAGATTTTCGATTGGGTTCAGGTCTGGAGACTGGCTGGGCCATGCTAGAACCTTGATATGCTTCTTATGGAGCCAGTCCTTGGTTTTCCTGGCTGTGTGCTTTGGGTCGTTGTCGTGTTGGAAGACCCAGCCACGACCCATCTTCAATGCTCTGACTGAGGGAAGGAGGATGTTCCCCAAAATCTCACAATACACGGCCCCAGTCATTCTCTCTTTAATGCAGTGCACTCGTCCTGTCCCATGTACAAAAAAACACCCCCAAAGCATGATGCTACCACCCCCATGCTTCACAGTAGGGATGGTGTTCTTCGGATTGTACTCTTCATTCTTCTTCCTCCAAACAAGCTTAGTGGAATTATGACCAAAAAGTTCTATTTTGGTCTCATCTTACCACAAAACTTTCTCCCATGACTCCTCTGTATCATCCAAATGGTCATATGCAAACTTAAGACGGGCCTTGACATGTGCTGATTTAAGCAGGGGAACCTTTCGTGCCATGCATGATTTCAAATCATGACGTCTTAGTGTATTACCTACAGTAACCTTGGAAACGTTGGTCCCAGTTCTTTTCAGGTCATTGACCAACTCCTGTCGTGTAGTTCCGGGCTGATTCCTCCCTTTCTTAGAATCATTGAGACCCCACAAGTGGTATCTTGCATGGGGCTCCACTCCGATTGAGATTGACCGTCATGTTTAGCTTCTTCCATTTTCTAATGATTGCTCCAACAGTGGACCTTTTTTCACCAAGCTGCTTGGCAATTGCTCCGTAGCCCTTTCCAGCCTTGTGGAGGTGTACAATTTTCTCTCTTGTGTCGTTGGACAGCTCTTTGGTCTTCGCCATGTTACAAGTTAAAGTCTTGCTGATTGTATGGGGTGGACAGGTGTCTTTATGCAGCTAACCACTTCAAACAGGTGCATCTGATTAAGGATGATACATGGAGTGCAGGTGGACTTCTAATGGGCGGACTAACAGGTCCTTCAGGTTCAGAATTCTAGATGACACACAGGTGTTCAAATACTTATTTGCCGCTATATCACACAAATAAATCATTAAAAAATCATGCATTGTGATTTCTGGATTTTTCTTTTTTATCTCTCTCACAGTGGACATGCACCTACGATGAAAATTTCAGACCCCTCCATGATTTCTAAGTGGGAGAAATAGCAAAATAGCAGGGTGTTCAAATACTTATTTTCCCCACTGTATATAGATATATACATACATACATGTATACATACATGTATACATACATATATATATATATACATATATGTATATGTACATATATACATATATGTATATATGTACATATATGCATATATATATACATACATACATATACATACATATATAGGAGACATTTAAGCCTGTGGAGCAAATCAGTGCATTTATATTTTGTATATTATTTTCATACTGAATCTTTTTGTTCAGGATATTTCTTATATTTGTATGTTTTTCTGTAAATGGAGCATGGTGGGTGCAAGAGTTTGTCTGTAAAGCTTCAGCAGCTCCTGATTTTCACTGCACATGGTATGATAAATTGTATTTTTGGTGCATCGAATGTGTGTATATTCTTTGTATATCTCATGTTTAAATATTTTCCAAGATTTTATACTTTAGTTTCATGAAGGCCACATGGACATTCACGCATTGTAAAGGATATTGGCCTAAGATATTTTACTGGTTGAGAAGAAATGACAATGTGAGGTAATATTATGTATTTCATTACTGGCCTGTGGAGCAAATCACTACTCATTATTAATGTGACATTGTGATGTCACAACCCTGATTCACAGGCGTTCGAATCAACCAATCAGGAGGAGAAGCTCATTTATACACAAGAGAGAGCGGAGGCTAAAACTACATTGAGGTTTCCATCACAAATATGTCATGTTATGCGATATCAACACTTCAAATAAAAAACACAGGAAATGTCTACAATATGGGACCTGTAAAAAAAAAAAAAAAAAAAGAAACGGCCGCGGCGCGGGCTCGCTTACACGTCCGGGTACGGCGCTATCAACGTGAAACATATGGCTCTCGGGGCTTATGCTGTAGCAGTATAGTGTGTTGCAACCTAATCACGTTGTGCAACAGAAAAAAGGGGCTCTTTGCACGGCGTGGCGGTGGTGAAATAGGTCAGGGGTTTCTTTACTTTGTAACACGGCACTTGATGCTGAGGGGAGGTTGGACGGGAGGGGGGGGGTTGCCACACAAGTTTTAAGAGTGTGTGTGTGTGTGTGTGTGTGTGTGTGTGTGTGTGTGTGTGTGTGTGTGTGTGTGTGTGCGTGCATGCATGCGGGTCTCTGCTTGTTTTCCTCTCCATGTGACCCATTTGCTGATCGACCACAGTGTTCCCCGCTCTGCCAGGGTTTCCATGCCAACGCAGCCAGAGACCACTGCTTCAGTCTGTTGCTCTCGCCATCTCATATGTTCCAGACTGATACTGTAAACACATCATGAGAGCATACTGTATAAAGATATACATATATGGAACGGCTTCTGCAAGAATGGTCAAAAATCCCCATGAACACACTATTAAAGGGTTTCATATGTGAGTCAAGGTGATTAACAGCGCAGGTTTAATTGCAGTTTTCAAGGTGCACGAGCCGGGAAAACTTAATTAAAACGGGAAATGCAAAAAAAAAAAACATCTATTCTGATGCTAATTAAAAAAAATAAACAGAGGAGCTCCATATTCATATAAAGACATCAAAGGTTGAGGCGATGCTGCGCGGTGGCGATCAATCGCCGCGCGGCCACGTGCTGAATGCAAAACAGTGCTTCGACGGCGCCGGGAAAGTCAACAAAACATGGACCTAATGTCCATAAGCTGTGTTTACAAGCTAATTTCTCAGCACATAATTAACGCTCATTGTTATTCAGGGAGGATCATTTTTATTGATTTAACACACACACACACACACACACATGATTTTCAACAGAAAAAAAATCACTGCTTTGAATATGATCGTAGTAGAAATGCACTGATATTTTAAATTCCTGCCCTGTGATGAGAGAAAACTGTTGTTGTAATATTCCCCCTTAAGAGGGAATACTACTACAACAACCAGAATGCATTGCGAGCCTCTGGTCCAATCCATGCCTGACATGTTTTAGGTTGTGCAGGTGGCGAGTAGATGAAGATAGTGAGCAGCTTCGTATCACTTCACCTAGAACGATTAAGGATGTAGGAGTGAAAATCATGATTCTTTTTTAATATATTTTGAGGTGTACAGGTCAAACAGTCGCAACCCTATAGCGTGGGCTCTGACCTCGCTCCACACTTTTCCTTCAAATATGTTGAGGCGTCATTTCTCCTGTCGCTGGGGGTCCATGGCAGAGGAGACACACGTCTCACTGTCCTCGAAGGCATCACCACAGACACAGCTGGTTCCTTTTGAAGCTGCGCCCCAGAAACACAAAAGACATTAGATAGAGATACAGATAAGGCTGAAAATCTTCCATTAGCACGACTCTGATGCAGCATCAGCAACTGCGGCCGTGAGCGAAAGCCAAAGCGATGCATTCACATAAAAGAAACTGTATTTAACAATCCCCCCTGAATGAGTGAGTAAAGAAATGCCACAGCAGCTGCGTTTCAGTGACACTGTGGGGATAAACTTTCCACTCCATTCATCAGCGCTGAATGAGGACGAGGGGGCGAGTAAGCGAGTGGAAGGGGAAGGAAGGAGAACGAGCGAGAGATACAGGCTTGATGAATGAGACGGGCAAGCAGAGGGGAATTGGGCTGGAAAAGAAGAGGCAAAAACAAAAGGGGAGAGCTGCAGAAAACAAGGGAAAAGAGGAGGAAGGAAAGAGGAGGAACGTGACGCTGGGAAAGTGAGTCGAGACTTTTCAAAGAGACGCAGCATCTGACTAATTTGCCGGCGCCGAGACCTCCACCAACCAAAGCCAATTTGTGCAGCTCAAGGTGACCCTGTGTGTGTGTGTGTGTGTGTGTGTGTGTGTGTATGCGTGAGTAAATCTAAGAGACTGAGAGACTGAGACAAAATGTTCTTCTTTTTTTTTTTTTTTTGATAAATCCTCATCAGGGCTGCCGTGAACAAACAAGTGCTGCTTTCACCTCTCAAACAAGCCACACATGCATCCTCACACACACACACACACACACACACACACACACACACACACACACAGCCTCATCACGGGGGGAAGATTAATGATCTCGCTGTTGTCTTTTCCAGATAACTGCCTCATAATCAGCCAAGCATCCCACCTTGTTGATCAATCATCCTAATGTAAAGAGATGGACTCGGACTCCTTTAACCCGCGGCCGCGTCCATGCGATGATGCTCATTACGGCTCCTCGTCCTGTGGATAATACGACAGGCAGTGTATCTGTAACACAGCTGCGGGCTTTTGTTGACCTTAAATTATTCCGCATGAATGGCGCTTGCTTAATCAAAGCGAGGAGCCGCCGTCGTTTGTCACGGAGCCTCGCCGTCTGTCATGCGTTTCTCCGTCTGAGTTCGTTCGTCGAGAACTCGCCTTATTCTTTTTTTTTTTTTCCAATGCTCGGGAGCGGCAACCGTGAAAGTTGCGAAACTGGGTTATCGAGAGCGAATCTGACAGAAACCAGGGATGATTCTCACCAGGTAGAAAAAAAATAAATAAAGGCTTTTGAATAATGAAAAACACGTCGATTTGGAGCCACCGGAATTTCAATTTTCGTCTCCTTTTGTCTCACAGGTGTATGATTAAGTTCCCTGTGCAGCAGCAGGGTTTTTTTTGTGTGTGTGAAGGTGCAGACAAAAGGACGCCGCCTCAATCACGACGACACGCCGCCGTGTCCGTGTCGTTGGCGTGGGCCGATGCAGGCGTTGTGGCGTGGAATGAGGAACGCTCCCCTGTGTGTTGGATTAATGGAGTCAACAATTCCCTGTGGCATTTCTACAATTATGCATAACCCCCCCCCCTCCCCACACACACACACACACAAACAAAAACACCTCAAAGCGAGTTGTCTTACCATAAGACACGTACACACACACACTCTTAAACACGATTGTAATTAGAACATATGGAAGTTCGCCTTCATATAGATGCAAATGCACATGAATGCATAAGTGGATGCGTATGCTGCATATCAGCAAACACACACACACACACACACACACACACACTCTCTCTTTCTTTCTTTTTTTTTTTACACGGTGAATCACCAACTCGCCAGTCTTCCTCGGGGTCTCCAGCCGGATGACTCATCCCTCATCAGACGCTGCCCCTGTAGGAAAATCAACACACTCCCATTCACACGTCCGCTCACGCTGCCACACACACATACACACACACAGTGAACGGGCGCGCACACTCGCATGCGTGCTTGTGCGTGTGTGTGTGTGTGTGTGCATGCACTCACACATAAGCTAAATAAAAAAAAAGGGCTTCCCTTTTCTGTATGCGTGTCAGAAATTTCTTAATGCATGTGCAGGGAAGCCCCTGGCACATGAATGCATCTGTACGTGTGTGTGTGTGTGTGTGTGTGTGTGTGTGTGTGTGTGTGTGTGTGTGTGTGTGTGTGTGTGTGTGTGTGTGTGTGTGTGTGTGTGTGCGTGTTCAGAGAGCGATCACATGCTCCGTGTGATGAGTCATACCTCCGCTGGTTTGCCAGGGAGCGGCTGGCTGGTTGGAAGCAGTTCAGCAGGAAACTCATGGACGACGCCGGTGAGATTCACGCGGGCAGCCTCCGACTTTCTCGTTAACCGATGTTTGATTTGCAGTTGGCCGCAGAAACGGCTGCTTTCTGCACGCCGCACGCTGCTCGGTTACGGAAGCCGCCGCGCTCATCGCAATCAGTGCCTTTAAACTGCCAGTTTCACACCCCATTAGTTCATTTAATGCATTTGAAGATAGAGACAGAAGGTTTTTTTTGGCACGAAGGAGTCACAGAACGGCAAAACACTCAAGTGCGTCAAAGTTCTAACTTTTCTTCATCAATTGATCTATAGCTAAAATGATAGAACTTTTTTCAAATATGTTAGAACAATATGTTCTTCAAGCCTAGAGGAATATGTGTTTTCATCTGCAGATAATTTGGTTCCTGGTTAAAAAAAAGAAAAAGAAAAATACTAATAAAAATTCTCCTGAAATTCTGGAACTTAAGTTATTAGAACAAGCTGAGCTAATGTTAGCAACTAATCCCATGATCCCTCCGTAACTTATGACATTATTGTTTGGATCGAGAGACCCCAAGCAGCATAAAATTGCATTTTCTGCATTTTAGTAATAAGATTTACAAAAAAAAAAAAAGGTCTTGGCATTTTTACCAGCCACATTATGTTATGTTAGGAAGAAGATTTACTAGAAATCACAGATTTAATATTTTTAATTTACCTGCAACCTTGAAAGTTAGTACAATTACTGTAATATAATGGATTATATTCAACTTTTACACAATTTATCAGTTTTCAAGGACAAATTGGCAGGTCCATGCAGATAGACAGGTAATCTAATAAAAACACAGCAAAGAATAGAGTCCGTTGTATGTCAGCGGGTCAGGTTTGCGTTGTTGAAATCGCAGACAGACTGAATGGAAGGCAGCTTGAAAATGGCTGCTAACATGTTTATCCCGTGGACCATGCAACCACGAAGCCGAGCCAAGCAGGCGAAGAGAGCTCATAACAGGAAACAGGCTTCTCATGGAACCGTGGGCTTAATTTTCCCGAAATGAGGCCGAGGCTACCAGCGATCGTATCATTCGCAGGAATTACTGCGCACTAAAGTTTTCTAATGAAGTCCACAACGACCGAAGAAATATGACACATGGTGCGTATAAAGACGTCTGAAAGTGTCGCACAAACACGAGACATGGCACACATGTGCCGTCATTAACGCCGCGGCACGTGAGGCGTGCGCGAGGAGAAGAAGAAGAAGATGCTGCAGCGCCGAGGGATTGTAATGATTAAAAGACGTTTTCTCTGATGCAGAATCCACATCAAAGTTCCCCGACATGTTTTCACCCTCTGTCTACACATCCATATGTGGAATGCAGAATGTAGTTGAGCCATATGTAGTGTAGTGGATGCCAGTTCAAAAAAAGAGAGAGATCCGTGTTGTGTGTGTGTGTGTGCGTGCATGTGTGTTTAGGTGTGTATCAGGGCAGGTGCCAGAAGAAAGGTTTTGATGAAACAGCTGTAGGTACTGGCGGGAGAGTGATGAGAGAGTCGGTCACTCATCGCTTTGTTCTACCTTGCACCTCAGGGTGTGTGTGTGTGTGCGTGTGTGTGTGTGTGTGTGTGTGTGTGTGTGTGCACGCAGCACTGGCCTGACTGCACTGGGCTCCCTACCCTCAAATCAAATTAAAATCACCTAGTGTACCCGAAACTCCGTTCTGGCAAACACATGCATCTCTCCCCTCGTGCTCACAACCCTTCTGCAGATCATCTCCTCCGTGTAAAAGTTTGGCATTCTCCACCCCCCCCCCCCCCCCCCCCCCCCCTACTCCTCCTCCACCCCCCACTTACATCAATCAGCTCCTCGCTCTGCCCGGTGCTGAGGATGCTGTTCTGGTTCTCCATAAGGCCCCAGAGTTTGACATCTGGTGGCCTAGATAAAGCAGGAAACACGCTGAGCACATCAGCCGATCCGCAAGACTAAAGGGCGATTAGAGCACATAATCTACCTGATACGTAACGAGGAGGGACGAGCGGCGATAACAAAGGCGGCGGGACACACGATATCCACTCAGAAGTGAGGGCTGCACAGTTGGTGCACATCTGTCATGTTCTGAAAAAAAAGGAGGGAGGGGGGCATGAGCGAAACCTTTGTATCCTAAATGCAATTGATTTGACTGAAATACATGTGTGTGCATATGCATATATAGCATATACCTGCATATGTTTATCAGAGGCTGATTTTGTAAACCACCCCCCCCCTCCCTCCCCTGCTGCTCATGTTTTGTTCCAGATGCAAAAAAAAAAAAAAAACATAATGTGTATGAGTCATCGCCTGGTGGTGTAGAATATCAGTGATCTAAGTGTCCCCGATGAAGAGCGAACGAAACGGGCAGAGAGAGAGAGACAGACACGAAGAAACCCCACGGAAACGGTCTGCGACAATGCTGCCCGGTTGCCGTGACAACCCGGCTCTGCTAGGAATCGCCGGGAACACGATGTTTTTTTTGTTTTTTTTCCTCTTTCTCTCTCTCTCTCTCTTTCCTCTAATGAGGCAAACAGGATCATTTTGTCCATCTACCTGTGTACCTTAGTCGTCTTTGTCCTGTCCTCCTTTTAGTGCTCGTGCACACAGAGGAGGGGGGGGGGGGGGGGTGAAGATGGGGATGGGGGGGTTGTGTATTTGCTTTGTGCAATGCTGAGGAGGGTAAATTGCCTTTCTGTGCTCTGATTCGAGACTCACCAGACAAATGTGAAAAAGATTCCCTTCTCTAACTCACTGATTTACACTGCAGTGGCAAAGTCAAGGTGACCCCCCAACCCCCCCACCCAAAAAAAACAATATATATATATATATATATATATATATAAAAACATACACACACGTTACTCCCGCTACTGTTCTGCAAAAACAGGCATGCTGCATATGCACAAAGTCGTGACAGCGCCGGGTCTGCACTAATGAAGCGTAATCAAAAGTGCCATCTGACTTCAATAAGCCCCCCCGCCGTAACCGTGTTTCATTTGATGTAACATGTCGACGGATGCTCGGCATTACGCCGACGCCGAGCTCCGCAGGACGGATAAGACAAACCTCATGTGAGGCATCAAAGCTCTGTCACAGGGCGCCATACTCGGGATTCTCTGTGTGGTTAAGTAGGGACGGAGGAGAAAGAAGCGTAGTGTGTCACTGCTTACAAATCTGATGGATTACAATGGATTTTTAATCGAATTATATAAAGATATTACTTATAAATGTTATATAAGGATCAGGGACAAATAATGGTCGGCAACATAACAGTCAAAAACATTTTAGAATACAGTTTTTAAAGTCTATTTGTGCCATTTTTTACACTTTCACAAAGAACGTGCAAATATTTAATCCCCCTAGAATGTAAAAGTAGTTGATATCCTGTGTTTTAAACCTTTTAAAGAGAGTTAAACTACCTGGTACCAAGTCATGAGATGTTTGACTTTGTCCTATTAACATAGTTTTTCCCACCACAAAAACTACTGTGCAGATTAACATCTGCCCATCTCTCTTTTGTAGTAAATATTTTATTTAATTTTTTTAATTTGAGTATTTTATTGGGCCTTTAGCTGGGATTATAGCCTCTATTCTGTATGAGAGGAGGCCGCTGCACTTATTAATAACTTAGTCCTTTTCCTTTAAGTATAACTGTAAGTTTAAAGTATGTGCAGCGTTTTAACACTAGATTCCTCTGTTAATGGTGGAAAGTTTTTTTCTGCACTGATAAAAATCCAAATTCTAAGGGGCGGGGCTTCTGAGCCTTATCTGTGACATCACTACATGGATTTTCTAAAGGACCCATGTGCACAGGTCAGATGTGTTTTTCTTAACAAGAAGGAAAGTTTGCAAATAATACAACAAAAATAAATGAACAATGTAATACCCAGAGATGTGATCTAAAAGGATCCACTTTGAGAGAATCATGCCAACATTTTTAATTCTCTGTCAGTTGAGCTGAAGTGCTGTGATTGACTTTTTTTTTTTTACTGTGGTGAACTTACAATCCGGTTTAGAAATTGGTGGGAGTGGCACATTAGAATAATAACCACCAGCACGTTCCTTTTCCCAACGCGCTCGCCGTGCTTCCGTCCTGGAGTCCTAAATGGCGGGAGATGACCTCATGGCGGCCGGCCGGCTCATTCAATTACAGAGAAACACGACGATGAATCATTCTCCTTCCACGCTCCGCTCATCCGACACCGCCGAAACCACAGAAGATGGGCCCCGTTATCTCCATTATGCGCATAAACAGTGACAGTCGGCTACTGGCAGCGGATCAAATGAGAGTGTCTGTCTGTCAGCAACTAGTCATCAAATCAGGAACTTGTGCAGAACCAGGGAAGCACAGAAGCTCGGACCTGCTCCCACCTCACCGGGAACATCACGTGTGTGTGTGTGTGTGTGTGTGTGTGCATCGAGGCCTGCAGTCGGTTCGGATGCACGCGCCCCTGCAGGATTCCTTCACCAGCCAGGACGGAATGAAATTACTGAACTGGAACTCTGGTCCCGTGACTTCACTCAACTGACAGCGAGAGACACTGTGTGCTAACATTTCACTTCTGTGTGTGTGTGTGTGTGTGTGTGTGTGTCTAACACACTCATCGCGTTCCCCAGTGAAACATGTGTGTGTCACTTGGTCCCGTCGCTGGAACCCATCGCTCTTTCTTTCTCCTCCATTTTTGGACATTTTCAAGAGGCTGTTGATGCAGCAGGGTTCACACAGAATGATGAAAAATGGCGGCTCTTTAAGGCAAAGCTGTGTTCCTTGGGATTATCGGGGGTTTTTGTGGTAATCCACAAAGAGTCAAACGGGAAGGGGTCAGCACTCAGGAACGTTCCTCGGGGGGCTTGGATACTCCTGGAAACTACGCCATTATTTTTTATTTTATTATTCTCCATTTTTTATGAAGCCATTTTCTAAAGGCCTAGGAAATTAAATCAAGATTTAAGCAAAAAAAAGATGGGAATAATTAAAAGCAGTCTTACAGTGTTTCTGCTATATTACTGGGCGGGGGCCAGCTGGCGCTGCGCGCGGGCTTCGTTTCGCATAGGTATTTTCATGTCTGTGGTCTCCTCCGTTTTCTGGGAGCCTACCCAAAGAAAATGGACAAATCCAGTATGGAGAACGCAGACCTCTGGGAAAGGCAACCTCCTAGTTAATTTGACACTGTATATTTGACAACCGGTTGCGTATATGAAAAACAATCCTGTCCCGAGCCGTTGTGTCAACAAGCCGAGGCCGTGCTGCAGGCTGCAGCGTTTCTCAGGAAACTATTGTGGTTTATTTTACTCTGGGAGCGTTTCTTCTTCTTCTTCTTCTTGCCCCGTCAAAGCGCCTGTCCCCTCGAGTGACGGAAAAAAAAAAAACCAAACCCGAGACCTGGTCTAGCAGCAGCTGGTCCTGGTGCAGGTGAGCTTTAGATAAGGACTACAGCACCTCCCTTCGTATCGCCGTAATCAACATAAATATATAAATATTAAAGATTTATGAAAAAAATCAATGCTTTATGAAGTCGATATAGACCCTGAAAGGGCAAATGAATGATTGATGGAGTTATTTCAAGTTACAAGAGGGGAAAGAAAGGTTTAATGAGGTGGTATATGTGAAACTGCCACAGGGACTGATTAAAGTAAGTACCTGTGATGTACTGCATGTGTGAAAAAAACTCTGTTTGCAGTTTCTATTATGGAAAGAACCGGACGTGTGTGTGTGTGTGCGTGTGCGTGGCCGTGACTGATGCTCACACAAAGGACTCAGGAATCGGGACATTTTTTTTTTTTTTTTTTTAATTGGGGGAGACTTTTTGTTTTCCACCGTTAACCCGTGGGTCTGAATGGATGAGCGAGGGCTCCGGTTATTACACAAGCGCTGGCCGTCCGCCCACGTTACACAACTCGGAGAATAGGTGACCCCAGAGGAGTGGGGTTAACCTGGTTGCAGCCCCCCCCCCTCACTGGTGGATCAAGCAGGATCCTCCATTTACTGTCACTGTGGTGTCACAGTTAACATGGATGAAGACAACCTCTGCTAAACAACTGTGACGTGTTTTATTCTAACTTCCCTGAATGTTACACGTTCTGATAGTGTGTGTGTATGTGTGTGTGTGTGTGTGTGTGTGTGGCGCACAGACACGCCTATGCTGATCCAAGCATGTGTTTCCTGTATGGGAATTCTTATGGTAGTGTAAGCTTACAGTAAGTGTGTGTGTGTGTGTGTGTGTGTGTGTGTGTGTGTGTGTGTGTGTGAGCAAACAAAAGTGAGACAGAGAGGAAGGGAGAGACAGCGAGAGCAAAGGCATATCCAAGGGGATCAAACCTAAACCACAGGATATTTCTGACCTTGAGGGCGAGCGGGCGAAGCAGGGAGGAGGAGGAGGGGGAGAGAGGGAAGAAAAAAAAACAGAGGAAAGCTGGAGGGAAGGAACAAAGTGATGGAAGGGAGGAAGAGAGGAGCGGAGTCTTTGGAGGGCAGCTGGAAAGCCTCCAGAATCCTCCGCTCAAACCAACCATAAAATTCCAACTGAAGCCACAAAACCAGTATGAGGACTGACGAGAGTGCCTTCTGCCCACAGTCGGTGTGTGTGTGTGTGTGTGTGTGTGTGTGTGCGCGCGCCATATGTGATTAAAGGGTCCGAGCAGAGGAGGCCAGGAGGCAGACGAGTGATGCAATCCGTGGAAGCGAAAGGAGAGGACACGAGGGCGGCAGGAAGGAAGGGAGGGAAGCGAGGAATTGTTGCTTCTGGGGATCTCAGCTCTCCAGGAATGTGCTGACGGTCATGTCCCACACGGTCGGCGAGAGAGAGAGAGAACGGTGCATTCTGGGAAAACGTCTGCGGAGGTGACACCACCTGTTTTAGTTCGCTGCAGATTGCAAAAAAAAAAAAAAACTAAATTTAAAAATTGCACATCATAAAAAGGGGATTCACTCCGTGAGTCATTAACGTTCAAAAAGGCACCAGCCTTGTTTCCCTGCACAAGCCGGCCGTCTCGCTGCAGGCAGCAGGCCCCAGTCCGCCCTCATGCAGCACTGACGGTCTATTTTGATCGAGCTGCACAACGTCCACGGGCACCCACACGGGCTCGTGGGTAAGGTGATTGGTAAGCCTGGATAAATAGTCTATTTATGAACACGGCGGTGGTGGGCGGCCGTCCTTGAGCCGGTTCGTCTGCCGTCTGAAGTGCTAAGTGCTGTATACGGTTACAATAGATACTATAGAAACGCTCACAAGGACGAGTGAAGGTGGAGCGAGGGAGGGCGAGAGAGAGAGAGCACTGGGAATAGAGATGGTGAGTCAGAGGCCATTTGGAAAGTAATTTCATCTCTGAAACGCTGTATATCTTTTCATCAATGAAAGGAAAGTATTCTCTGAATCAGGCAGGCACAAGAAGAAAAAACATCTCTGGTGAAAGGGAGTCTATTTGAGAGAGGGGGGGGGGCTGATAAGGTTCACATGTTATTTTGCACTCTTATTTTTTAATGAACATTCTTTATTTTATGGAGCTGATTCTTACAATGCACCACAGTGATAGAAGTTTAGAACAACATTATTATAGTAGCCACACAAGTTGTGCAAGAGGTGCTTTGAACTAAATGCAACCATCAGCATTCTGACGTGCTTACAAGGAAAATGCAAATATGCTATACTGTTTATCTATTATTAGCAGGCAGATAACTAACAATTGCCAATAAATGTAGTGTACAAAGTGCAGGGGATGGGATTAATGTCGGTTTTGGTACGGGAGAGACGTACGTTTCTGCTCACGTACACATTATATAACACAATGGCAATGAAATGTTTCCAGAATTTATTATCATTTCCCATCAGTCTCAGCCAAAGAGGAAACAGGAGTTCTTAAACTGCGGCGTGAGGTCGTCTGCACCCTTTTTTTTTTTTTTTTTGCGAATCCTGATCCTACTTTGAGGTTTTATTGATTCCAGGTTGAATGTGGACAGCGGGCGGTGTCACACCCAGCCACTGGAAAAAAGGATAATGGGAAAGGGAATTAGGTTAAACATCCAAAGACAGGTCTGGACTGCTGTCTGTGTGTGTGTGTGTGTGTGTGTGTTTCCTGGCAAAAAAAAAAAAAAAAAAATCAGCCGTGGCCTTGACAGGGCTGCACAAACCGTGCACAACATCCGACTCCTGCCCAGTTTCTTTTCTTACATAAATACGGGCGGAGGATCAAATCCATCCACTAATACGCCTAAACCAACTCTGCACGTCTGCATAAAATCAATAAAGTTGATCTCAGTGTCAGGGCAAGGCCCCAAAAGAAGCAACTGATAAAAGCCTCGATGCCACTTGAAATAGATGTCTAAGGGAATAAAAAGGGAAAAAAAAGAAACTCATGAAACATGTTTTTTATGTTTTTTCTGCGAGCCAAGTTCACTGACTGGAGGGGAAGGGAAAGTCACCACAAAATACTGAGTTGGACCCGTGTTTGATTGGTCTGGCAGCAACCGTGTGGTTCTATGGGCAAGTACAAAGAGAATTCTGTGGTTATTCTTGGACCACCACTGTCCGCACTTCCATGTAATGTTCTGGTGTTTACCAGCACTGGCTCGGCTCATCTGCAGGGATTATGAGTCAACCAGAGAGAGAGAGGGAGAGAGAGAGGTCCTGCAAGGACACCGACTGGCCTACCCTCCTCTGCTTCCACATTCTAAATGTTTTTACAAGTCCAGTACGCAGCTCAGGCGGACCGTCTCCAAACTCCAGAATTCTGCAGTGTTCTTTTATATTTTTACTTCGTGACTGCGTGTGTGCTCCTGAATTTAAAAATCCGGCCTTGGCTTTGGCTTCCCCTCCCTCCCCTCCACATACCGCGTGTTCCGTCGTGCTGTTTGCACGGCGTGGGACGTCAGCGCTGATATTTTCGGTCGCGTGGAGGAGTCCGCGCATAGCAGAGCAAACACGCTGGCAGAACGTTTTGTTTGCCGAGCCCATCGCCTTTCAGCGAGCATTCGTCTCGCGTCCTCCTCGCTGACAACCCCGTGATGCATCTGCGGGAACTTCATTTGTTACCGGACGCCTTAGTGACGCAGCCGGCCGTGGACCTGGCAGCAGCTGACCCCTCTGGCCGGCTCTGCCGTGAACCTTTGAACACCACGAAATGCCAGGGAGTCGTTTTGAAAAAGTCGGCGAGCATCAACGCTGGAAGGAGATTCAAAACAAAAAAATGACTCCTGAACTTCTGTTATTCTAGTGAAGTATGATATGTTCCTCCCCTTGATTACACATGTCGACTGGTGATGACTCGTAGAAACCTCAAGTCTGTCTCTGAGCCATATCTCCGCTCTGACAAAGCATCCTGTGACAACAAACCGCAGAGGCTGAACTGAACTCTGGTTTGATATTTAAAACTGAAAATACCCTGAACCTGAGACCGCTGAACTTTTCACAATGTGCATTATGGAATTGAAAATGTCAACCGGCCAGTCATAACTGCAATTATTGACTAAATAGGTAGCTATTATTTCATCATTTTACTAGCCAACTTTTTATAACATGCAGACCGAGTCCTTCCTTCAGGACGAGAATCAAACAAAAGCAGACTCTCGCTCTCCTCTGCCTGAAGAGAAAAATGTTTCCTCCTTCCAATCTCAATCATGTCAAACATCGTCGCAATGGAAATGTACTGAGAATTCATTCTGTATGACTTGTTTCATCCGTTTGCACACAGCAAGTCAGTTTTTCATTAAACTCTAGGCTTAGTTTCATTGCAGTAATTTACACCATATTAATATGTATGCAAATAATTCTAATTCAGATCATTACATCTGCAGATGCATTGGTATTTAATATTAAGACAAATCAGGAAAGGACTGGTTGTATGAAAAGTGTAATGCTTTAACTATGACTGAGTGTGTGTATGCCAGCGGAGTAATGTGATAGAAGACAGGTGAACACAGTGTTCCAGGTCTGCAGCACATTGGTCCAGAGAGCAGCATGAGTCACCGGAACAAGCAGATTGCTAGCTTGCAGAATTCATCAAGACAAATGTAAGGTATATGGATTTCCTCGAGAAGGGGGAAAAAAATCCTTGGCAGCTGCAGAACACCCCCCCCCCCCAAGTGAATCCTCAAGTAGCTTTCCATACACCTTTGGAATGACAGCATGCATTCTGCAACTCTGGAGGCAATTTACTCCGGACTGAATGCAAATGAATTAGCTTAAATCCTTCAGCATGTTTCACCGTTTTGTTAGATTTTCTGGAAGCGTTCTGTGGAACCGGCAGACTACTGGTTTGATACATAATGGCTCCCCCAGGACTGTTTTCCAGTAGCTAACAAGTTATGGTGAGTAGAAGGTCGGCCAAGCGATAAACCTCCTCCCTGCCAGAACAACAGTGATCGGTTTTAGAAATTAAAAATGCAGAAGTGCATGTCAATGTTGAAAGATGATGCACAGCATCACAAGCTGCTGTTGCCTCTGAGCCATGGCGCCACCACGTGGACACATGCCGGCGTTGCACCGACACGTCAAATTCGGAGTTTTACGGTAACACAAAAGGAACAAGTATGCAGGATCTCCCTAAAAAGCAAACAACTCACAAATCAAATCCTACGTTTCTGAGAGAGATTATTGATGTATTGGGTTTTTTAAGAAAATGCTGCTTACTCTACCAATAAATATCATTGCAATGTCAATGGGGCTTATATTTGTCCTATTCCAAATGTTTCATGAAGACAGGGATTACACTTAATGTCCCATTTAATGAAATGATAGCGTATTACATATGTGTGACACATTACTGTTTAATATAATATTAACATTACTCCCATATTTTTAAATTATGTATGTATATTATATAGAGATAACTCGTTAAGTTTCTAGTGTACAAGGCTCTGCTTTTCCAGACGCGTTCAAGTGCTGTCGGATTTTACGGGGGGAAAAAAATGACTGGTAAAGTTCACGTGACGGAAAAACAACTCGGAAATCTGGATATCGTTTAGGTACACGAGTCACTGACTTCAACGTCACATGTGCGGACGGAAAATAGACGTTTTGGTAATGAGAATAACCAGTTTTTCTTAATACCAGGGGTAAATATGCTACTGTATACGTTTGTAGAACCATGTTTTCATCGCTCAAAAGAACGCACCAAGAAAACTGCGTTTGTCTGGCCGTAAAAGTCATTTAAGATATTAAACCTTTTAATTTATAAATGATTTGATCACATGTAAAGTGTAGTGCGGTAACTGTTGCTGTCGACATGGATTAATTGTTGATTAGCATGAAGCAATACTCAATATTTATACATGGAACAGCTTCAACGTGCTCATTTTTCCTCGCATTGAAAGTACGTCAACGCACCGAAAGCAAAGACTGCTCAACACGGAAAAATCCGAGCATCACGTGAACGCAGCGGCGCACCCTCCCCGCCAGCCCGGCGTGTTGCGGTAACGCGCCGTACGAAAACGCGAGCCGCCGCCATTTAAAAAAAAAAAAAAAAACAACGGAGAGCGAAAGAGAGAAGATTGTGGAGGCTGCCATCTTACCGAGCTTACGGTAAGAAAAAACTTGCACCGCGTTGCCGTGCGGTGGTTCCCCCGCGCCGCGACACGCTCATTCATACAACCCGTTAAAGTCTTTATTGTTGCGGAGACGGATGTTTTAATGCGGGTTTAACGGTCGGTTTGAAACCGTTAAACCGCACGTTAGCTTGTTAACGGCTGCCCCGATGCTACTGTTAGCAGCAACCGAACCTAGCAGCCTGCACAATGTGGAAAATAAAGAATATTTATTATATTTATAACGATTGTGTCGGTAAATCAGAATATATGCCGGTTTTTGGAGATTATACGTTTCCTCTGTAGGAAAAATGTGTATTTGTTCTTTTAAAGAAACTAATATAAAACCCTCACTTTAGTGGCTGCATCTGTCTATGGGTCAGTAAACAATAATTAAAAAAAAGATTAAAAAAAAAAAGTTTAAAATGCACTTTAAAGAATAATCAGGTACTTCTAATATTTTACATTTTGTGTTTATGTTGGTTTATTATTTAATAATTTCATGTATTTATTATCTTCTTTACAAAAATCACGACCTTTTGCAATTTTTGAGACACAATGTTAAATGGTGTAACCGAAAAAGAATGATAATTAAAACTATATATATATATAGTATTTATTAATACTTATTTATTTAACCTAGAACATATAAATATTCATTAGAATATGTTATTGATTAAAAATGATAATTTTTCCACATATTTCCAACCAAAAGGAGACAGAATAACATCTGCTCATCTAATTTTTTGTGTTTTTTATTTTAAGTAAATTTTACTAATGTTTTTGGGTTATACCACATGATACTTTTGACATAAACATCATTTCTCCAACCAAAATCATATGTAGAACAACATCTGCCTATCTCACTTTGTGTTTTTGTTTTAAGCACATTTTACACATGTTTTAGGTTTATACAACATGATGATGATTTCATATCTCCCACCACCAAAATAATATTCTAATAACATCTGCCTATCTCACTTTCTGTATTTTTTTTTTTTGGGGGGGGGGGGAGGGAATTAAGAGTTGGAATATCTGGTACCAAGTTTTTAAGTTTACACCAATTTTTGCCAGCTTTGCCCCATATAGGTGAATGTTTGTTCAGGTGATAAATTTCTGTCTCTTTGCCCCCCCCCACCCTCTCCTGCAGTGCAAATGAACCATGGGGGTCAAAGTGGTCCAGCTCACCTCCAGGTCCCACCAGGAGCACCTCCTGTCCTCCCTGCACCAGCTGCGTCTGCGGGGCCAGCTCAGCGACGTCACGGTGCAGGTGGACTACCACGGGGACACGCAGGAGTTCCAGGCCCACCAGGTGATGCTGGCGGCGTCCAGCGGCTACTTCAAGAAGATGCTGCTCTCCCCGGGCGCCGCCGCCGCCACCCAGGACAAACTGCTGCTCTCCAACATGCACTCCACCGACTTCTCCAAGTTCCTGGAGTTCGCCTACACCGGTAAAGTGGAAGTGGCCCGGGACAAGATCGGCGACGTTCAGGCGGCGGCGCAGTTTTTGGACTGTCAGGATCTGTCGGAGGTGTGCGGCGAGGCCATGAGCACTGTGGTGACGCAGAAGCCCGCAAAGAAAACACCCGCATCGGAAGCTGTGGCTAAAGACTGCAACGCGCAGAAAGATCTAAAAGGCAAAGAGAAGCAACAGCCAGCGGACATGCGTCTCAAGCGGCAGCTCTCGCCGCAGAGCTTCGAGAGCGAAGTGGTGTCAAAGAGGTGCAAGGCAAAGAACGCCCTCAGGAACGAATCCAGACAGGCGAAAATGCTAAAACTGCGTTTGGCTGGCCGTAAAGTCCTCCAGAGGCGGTTAAACACCAAAAGACCCAACAGCACTTACAAAAGCACCAGTGAAGACGCGCAGGAGACCGAGGGAGCCCTATCAGATAAACCAGCGGAGAAAGCAGACACAGATTCACTGGAGGCGCCGGTCTCCGATGCGAACGAGATGGAATGTGAGGAAGGAGACGTGCACAGCGACGACCCTGAAGAGGCCGTGGAGGACGAGGACGGACAATCTAAGGAGGCTTTAAAGAGAACGTCCAAGGCCCAGTTCCAGTGTGACACGTGCCAGCGGACCTTCCACTATGAGAGGAGCTACTTGAAGCACATCAGGTAGAACATAAAAATGCTTCTGGTGTCCTGATATAAACTGATTCACTGATGCCGTTATGGGGTCAGTGAGCATTAATGCTTGGCAAGAAGAGAAAGTTAAAAAAAAAAAGAAGAATAAGGTTACAGTTTTAAAAGCATTTACCAGATCTCTCTGAAAGACCTTTTGTACCTTTTAATGTATTCACATATCACATGATGTGGCAAATTTAGGTGAGTTAAACTATCTGGTACCAGGTGACATTTTTGACATTGTCCCAGTTACATAAAGTATAGAAACTTAATCTGATAGACAGTCCAGCTTTGCAATATGCTTTTTTCCCCTTTTAGATATAGTGAATGTTGCCCTGATGTTCTCCCTAACGCTGTAATCTGTTGCTGTCCAGCACATATCATGGCGTGAAAGCGCTGCTCGTCTATCAGTGCGAGACGTGCCAGCAGACCTTCGCCAACCGCAGCAACCTGAAGATCCACGAGAAGCACGTCCACAGCACCGAGAGACATTTCGCCTGCGACTCCTGCGCAAAGACCTTCAAGCGAAAGAAGGACGTTGTCCGTCATCAAAGACAAGTACGAATTACGTAATTTTACCACACTTGTAACTGAATGCTTAGACAATCTTATTTCCATAGGATTCCCCCCTTTCCCCTGATTTAACCCTTTCTGTCTCACATCGCTGCTACTAACCAGGTGCACGAACGCAACAATCTGCATCACGTGTGTCCTGAGTGTGGGAAGGCACTCAGCTCCAAAACGGCCCTGGTGCTGCACGAGAGAACGCACACCGGCGCCAAGCCGTACGAGTGCCCGGACTGCAGGGCCCGGTTCACGCAGAACTCCGCCCTCAAGATGCACCGCAGGTACGTTTCCCTAAACCCTGTTGACTAATTTTCTTACTTTGGCTGCTAACATATGAAATGGATATGCGCTAACCTGTGGTACTATATGTAGGATTCACACAGGAGAGAAGCCATTTGCTTGTGACCAGTGTGACGCACGCTTCACCCAGAAACACATGTTGTCCTATCATAAGAGATCACACACGGGTAAGAGGAGTCTTGAGTTCTGCAGGAGATTTTTTTAATTTGTCTCAGATGAGAATGATAAGAATTTTTTGTCCCGTTAGGGGAGAAGCCCTTCATGTGTGAGGCCTGTGGGAAAAGCTTTGCGTCTAAAGAATACTTGAGACACCACTCAAACATCCACACCGGGTCCAAGCCGTATAAATGTGAACACTGCGGTAGAGGCTTCGCTCAGAGGAACTCTCTCCACCAACATTTAAAAATACACACAGGTAATTTGCTATATTTATTGCTAATTTAAAGGCAAAATCTACTTTTTATAAAGCTAAGAAAACAATCTCTTTCACATTTTTGTTACCGTCTTTCTTCCCTGGTGATTAGGTGAGCGTCCATACAGCTGTAAAGACTGTGACAAGCAGTTCACCCAGCTCAACGCTCTGCAGAGGCACCAGCGTATTCACACCGGAGAGAAACCCTATATGTGTGGCCTTTGTACACGCACCTTTACAGACAAGTCCACCCTACGGAGGCACACTTTGGTAAGCTGTGATTACCTTAGGGGTCGTCCACACCAACGCAGTCATTTCTTGAAAGCGTGCTTTTCTCTGCATGGTCTCAGCCTTTCATCCACTCGTAACTGCAGTTGATGACTCCTGATACCTGGGGGTGAATAGGAAAAACCATAGCTTTTTTTCTTTTAATTTTGAAGGCAACCAGCATCCAATCCAAGTTGCATTTCTGCCATCTGCAGGACTAGTACTTTATATCCTACTATCATCTACTCGTCCCACTTGACTCTGTTCCTAAAATGCTTTTCAGAGGTTCCTCTTCCAAGCTGATCTCTGCAACTGACTGATTAACTCTTGTCCTTGGGAGCCATCCTTTGTGAAGCGCTCCAACCTTGTGATTGGCTAAAATGTCCTGGTGTTTCCTGTTATTAGTGCTATTGCCACCTGCTGCTTTGGCATGTGTATGACAAATAGTAAAATAGTCACATTTGTGTGGACTAGGCTTTAATGTATAGGGACTATTAAAGGGTATTTTTTATCACCCTAAAAAATAACTTTAACTGTGAAAAATAGAAGAATAAAAACTTTTAAAGAGTACCACAGGATGCAATAGATGATGTGTGTACATGTTCATACATGTGTGTAAAGCCGGCCACACTTTGTTATCTGACTCACTGACTGCTGCGAAAATAACACAAGCTCCTTTTGAACCTCCAGATTCATGACTCAGACGCCCCGTGGAAGACCTACCTGGTGGTGCTGGAGGGAAACGTGGAGGACAAGAAACCAAAAGCTCTGACTAAGGGAAAGACAGAAAAGGCAGGAGCAGGCGGGGAGAAGAAGAGCACGCCCAGAAAAAACGCTGCCGGCTCAGCCGACACGGCCGCCGGTGCTGGTATTCACGCCGAGTCCATCGTGGTGCCGACCGAGTCGGTTACGCTGCCGTCCGACTGGACCAGCCACGGAGCCATCGCTCTGGTCAGCCACGGGATCACGGTCATCCACACAGAGATGCCCCCCGGTACCCAGCTGCAGCCCATCTCAGCGGCTGACAGCGCGGGGGCCAGCTTCATCTCCCTGGACGGCTCGGCCATCCCCCTCCCCTTCTCCATACCCGTGTCCATGACTCAGCCCATCCCCTTGTCCTCCGAAGCGGCCCCCACCTCCCTGTCTGTGCCCACGCTTTCGCTCCCCGCTGAAACTTCCTGTTCCGGTGGCACAATCGCGTCAGTCGCGGTGACCCCGGTTGTTTCCACGCCATCTGTCCTGGAAGCCGCTGTGTCACAGACCATTCTGGCCCCAGTTTCAGATGCTAAGGCCTCTTCTGAGGCAGATATTTTGCAGCCGGACATCCAAACTGTGATAGTGGGCGACCAGGGAGCTGTTAAAGAACCAATGGCTGCCGTCCAGAGTGATGAGACACAAAGGACAGCAGGTGTCTCTTTATCTGAACCTAAAGGAGCCTCAGCTGAGGATACCTTGTAGAAGTGCATGTGAATATAAAGAATCATATCTGGTAGCAAATTCCATTCCCACTCCATGTTCTCATGCTATTTTATGTCTTTAGACCTGGCGTCTGATTGTATTTTGGCATTATCAGAGTATGAATGTGTGTTCTGACCATGTGGTGTTTCTTCATCGTTATGATCTTAAGTCAGGAGTCACACTTGGATGTGAGGCTCAGTGTTAGTCACAAGATAATATTAAAAATAATAAGAATTTGTTGACTTTTAGTAACATTCTTTTAGAGGTGTAAGTTAACGTGTGTGTGTGTGTGTGTGTGTGTGTGTGTGTATATATATATAAAGGGGATGTTTAATCATTACATTTAATGCCAAACATCACAGCAGCTACAGCACATTTCATAACTCAAGACGTTTATTTAATTAAAGCCCCGACCCTCTCCATGTACCATGCACTGAAGCAGAGCACAGCATTTATCATTATGTGTCTTGTATGGGCCAGGGGGGGTAATTCAATAAAAGACAGGTCTGTGAAGAGAAATCCTTGGCAGCAGCAGAACACCAACCCCACTGAATCCTCAAGTAGCTCCTGTACCCTGGAATATTCTGCAGTTCTGTTGCTACTAGATGTAAATGAAGTAGCTTCAGTCCTTACAAAATCTGTACCTTTCTCTTTTTTGGGACCATTTGTGTACCATCTGTGTTTCAAAAAATTGATTTAGCACCACAAAACCTGCGTAACACTCATTCAGGTTTAAAAGCAGCCTCCAGTAGCAGAACCCCTGAGGATGACAGGTTTTTGTCTAAATCAACGTGTCTTCCTTTTAAATAGGTTGACAAATAATGTAGATTTATCTACGGTAACTAAACACAAAAATTGTGATCGGTTTCCATCAAGATAATACATGGACGCTTGCATAGAAGTAGGCTAATTTCATTTTTAATTAAAAAGAATGTCACTTGTGCCATTACAAATAGGACACTTAAAATAAATCAGCCGTTGGTTCAGTGTTGTAGAACACGATATTAAACGCAACACTAGGTTACACAAGCGGCCGGCTGATTAAATGAGCTCCACCAATCATGTTTTAACTATCAGATTAGAATCTGACAGTGGAGCATCAGCAAGAATGAAAGGGAGGAGTGTAATACAATAGGTGAATAATGGAACATATGAACCAAACTCATAGTTTAAACTGTAGAAGCACATTGTGCTGGAATATCCTCTAAACTAATTTGTTAGTGACAACATAAGAAATGCGTGAAGTCTGACTGTACTAGCTGAGCAGAGGTGATTCCTGAGAGTGTTGTTTGAGTTCACAGAGACACACCTTGAAAATTATTTATCACGGTTCTGCAGTAGATCATCTGGGGTGCAATATATCCTAACAAATGTGCATGTAAGATGAATTGAAGGCATAAGGAAGTGTATTAAAAATGAGCAGTGCCTCGATGAAGGCGACAGACAGCACAGCTGGGATAGAATATCTTTATTGTCCATTCGCACAAGCATACAGATCATATCCAAGGTCCATTGTCATTCCACCTGGAAGAAGCTGGATACGCAGGGTGACTGACCCTTCAGTAAAAACTTTGGTCTGGCTCACACTAGTGGATGGAACACGACACGTTAACTACACACAATGACATGCTGAGCGCTGCGTTACTAAAACCTGTCGATGGCGGCGGAGTTCACAAGCACGACACAGCACGAGATGAGAGGCTCATGATGCACATTTTCCCCCCCAAGAGTACTGACCCCGAACAAAAAATAAATAAAAAAAGAAAACAATAAGGGTTTCTTCATTCATAAATTCAGGTATTCAGAGGCAAACTATAAATCAGCTAACAGACTCAAACATTCAAAGTATTATTACACCAACAAATTCTTAATTCATAATTAAATAATCCATTAATAATAAAGTTATTATTGTGTATGGGGAAAAAAGCTGTGATTAGAAGTTTTTAACAGTCTACACTTGATGCATATCTAGGCCCTTCTTCAAGAAGAATCTCTCCCCATGGTGATTAAATGGAAACCAGATTCCTTCTTATGTGATTACATTACAAACAATTGTGACTTTGATTTATTCCTTAATTTATACTCTCAACAAATAAAAATTAAGATAATGGTACATTCTCAAAATCCACTCATACACATTCACTATGATACTCTTTTGTACAATAAACTGAAATGATCTTATTAAATAAACTAGGTTTAAAAAAAAGAGAAAAAAAAAGCTGCATCTGACTAAGAAACGATAATTGTACAAAACATGCAGTGCTTCTTTTTCAATACTAACATCGGTTCCAATACAGTATACTGCTCCGAAATCCCAAAGGACAGATTTCAGCATAAAAGGTATGCAGCAATCCTCTAGACAGAGGTGAGGGCGAGAGGATTTACATTCTGACTAGATTCAGATATGCTCGTAAGGAAAGCTAAAGATAAAGATAGAACTCTGACGATACAGCAGTGAGCAGTAGAATATTCAAAACCACCGGCAGACACTCATCTCCAGATGCTATACACGGTGAGATGAGTGAGAGAGTGTGTGTCTGTGTGCGTGTCTGGGTGTATGAATGCATGCGTGATGGATTTGTCCCTCCATGATGCATTTCTACCCCTTGGGGGGGTGGGATTGGGTGGTGTCTTTCATTTCAGATCCCCTTCATCACCCTGGATGGTCTTTTTGATGCGCAGCAGGAGGGTCGTGTGCCACTGGTCCAGACGGGAGATTGAGTCAAAGTCCTTTACCTGCAGCCAGAAAGGAGGCACACGTCAGCTTTCTTTATTCCCTACCCCTCAGTTCAATTTATTACAAATTTCAACAAATAGATTGAAACTGCATTGTGCACAAAAAAATCATAATTACCAATACAATAATGACACTATAGCATTGCTAATGTGTGGTTTTGGGTGAAAACCTGCAATAGTTGAACACTATAACTGCATAAATGCAAAATAATAATATATTGAAGTTATGTTAAAAATAGCTTCCTTCCTTCTTGTAATTTCAAGCAACGGTGACAGATGGAGGATAAATTGAGTGACTGGATGTTGATCTAATCTGAATGAATTTGTTAGAATTTGAGCAGTTTAAATATACTATATGTAAATGAACTTTTTAAATGCTTGAATTTTTGATTCTGAGGTAATTTAAAAGTTAAGTTCCAGTGGCTAGAAATTAAATTATATACTTTCAATGCAATGAGAACTCTATACTATAAACTTCTAGTGGGTTAATTCCATTTCTGCTGAGCTTATTGTTTGTTTTAATTAACAAATATTCACAATCTACAGCTTCACTGAGTTAAATATCACACAGTTTCACTGTGAGCATTTGGACTTGACTCTACAGTTTCTCTTTGACTTTGAGATAACTTAAAATTCTTTGCAGGAGCTCAGGTGAAGAGCTACTAAACTCAGTCTGTAGAAGTTTGGTATAAACACACAACCCCTGGAGGACTGAATAAAACACTCAGGGGATCCAACAAAAGAACTGAAGCTGTGGAACTCGCCTTAAGTTTTATTTTTAAAAAACTTTCAAAGAGAATACAAGACTTACAGCCTCTGTGAAAGCCTCGCTGTTCTGTTCCTCATGAGCTTCAAGAAGTTTCTGTTACAAAAAAAAAAAAAGGTAGGTTATTCAGAGAAACCAAAAAGATTAAGGAGAGGAAAGTGAGCCATCATATTCCTCAGAGTCCCTGACGTTGCGCTACCTTCAACAGCTTGCATTCTCGAGAGTCAGAAAAAGCCGGGAACATCTCCTCGTATTTTTCAACAGCGATCTGTGGAGACACAGCATGTGAATATTCCATCAAAAGTCCCCGTCCCGAATCCTGAGATGAACTACAGCACGCTGTAAACTTGCCTTCGCATTGAGTTCATCAACAATGAAATGACAGAGAGAGGCTTTGAAGAAATACTCTTTGGCGCTGTATTTCAGCAGCGGGTTATCCATCGTGTTGGCTCCAACCTAGATACGTCCCCATCATAAAAAATGGATTCAAAGGAGTCAAAATAAAGTCAGTTTCGACGCAGAAAGCACAAGAAGGACACAAAAACATGAAATACATCCATTACACACCTGCTCGTAGATCTCAATGGCCCTCTGGTACTGCTCTAACTGAGCACAGTAAGCCCCCACCTTCAGCAGACACTTGTTGGCAGAACTGGGGAAAAGTGAAAAATAGAAGCAACACATTCAACAGAACCAGAAATACAGTTTAAAATGTGCACTGCATAACCTTAGATACTGAAATGCTGAATGAAATATGGAGCTTTGCCATGACTGAGGTAAACTCAACAATTTAACTTTCATTTTCAAGATTAATCAAAGATCAAAGCTCATGTTGAAATTAACACAAAGGTGTGGTATATATGGTTTTCACAAAAAGACAAAGGCTCTGACACCATATATATATGGTTATCAACGACTCACAAGCTCTGTGACATTAATATTCTTTTATTAGTTATATTTTTCAGTAGTGCAAACTCTGCACACAAGTGGGAGAAAGTCAATTCAATTATACTTCAACTGCAAGTTCACAATACTTCCTTCTGCAATGAGTTATTTATACACAAACGCCTGATATAGATTAAAAATACAGTACAGTTACTAAAAAAAAATCAAATGCACTTAAAAAAATCAAATGCACTTAAAAAATAATGTACTTGGTACAACTTGAATTAACAAACTTAAGTAAATCCTATGAAATATTACTAATAAATTCCTATATATAACTTACATAGCTTTTGTCTAACTATGCAGTCTTAGACATTGACTTCAAGTATTAAGGATGCAAAATTATTATAAAATTAAAAGGTATTTCCTTTTTAGTGAATAAAAAACATACCTGTTTGATTCTTCTCCTTTGTAGTAGTCTGCTGCTTGTTCATAATGTGCAATAGCCTTTACAAAAGAATAAACACAATCTTAGATCCTCTGTTCTTAATAATACTATATATAGACTTTTCTATATTAATATGCACAGTCACACCTTTTCTATATCCACCAGCTCAGACTCATAGATCTCTGCGATACTGATGTGGTGTTTGGCTGCGATGGTGAATCTTCCCTAGAGAGAGGAGAAGAAATCATGACTAAACGGATCTGTCCACAAGTCAAGTAAAAGTGCTGCGTTAGAGTCAGAGAGGCCAGGTCCAGTGGATTTACATACGCGAGGTTTTAGCTTTTGACTTTATTCATCGCTCAGGGAATAACGATAGCAATACAATCAGGGTATCAATGTCAAATTAACATGTTTTATCGATGGAAATGTTGATATGAGCTCAACAACTAGAGCAGGTACTAAGATTCTTTTCCTGGTTAGAAAGGCAAGACAGGTGATAAACAACTGGACATTTCTCATCCTTAAGGATCCAGATTTATGGTTTGGGATCACAACACAGATGTGTTTTTTTTTTTTTCTTCTATAATGCACCTTACCATGTCTGTGTATATATCGATGGCAGCATTTAAACACTTGATTGCCTCTTTTGGCAGCATAAAGGAAAGAGGAGGTGACAGTTAGACATCATGATTGTTAGTCTGGTTAAAATCTGTTAAGACTCAAACACGGCATTGTTGTTCTTCAACAAGGTGAAATGAGCTGAGAGACACAATCCAAATGGAGTTTTTTTCTTTTGGGCTGATGCCACACATGACTGGTAAAATATAAAACAAAATCTGCAAGCAACCCCGCCTCCACGCTCATTTTTCTACAAACTAAATACCTGACAGCTTCCATTTCCCAGATCAATGGCAACATCAAAGCTTCAGAGAATATTAAATTAAGCCCCAGAGAGAATACAGAGCAACATAAATCAGCTACTGGTAAATGCCAAGCAACGCAAAGGCAAAATCTCTTAATTTATTATGATTGTAAATTACTATTATTATAAAATACTCAATCTAAGACGGCATATCTATGGAGGTTTGACTAATTTTCTGACATGTCCCACTTGTACAGCCACAATTTTACACTTCTGCAACTACCCGCCTTAACACAGTATTTATATCATGAACTCACCATTTCTATGTATTTTAATCATGATTCTGACTTGACAAGAAATACAGAGAATCTATTAAGTTTAAAAGGTTGGGGAGCAGCGGGCTTCTCACCATTCGGGTCGGACTTCTTGTAAGCGTTTCCTGCATCGATGAAACTGGTGGCACAGTCATGTTTGTTCTGCAGCTGCATATGGACGCGTGCAGCCTTGCAAAAAGCATTCCCAGCAGCTGGGGAAAGACGACAGAAACTTTCATGCACACACTCTAAATTTATGCATATTATTCAAACTTTTTTTTTTTTTTTAACTTGTGTCACCTTCACAAATGCTGCGCTTTGCAGTCACAGTGCCAAAAAGAACAAAAAAAAAACAGAAAATAATCCTACAAGCAGGGCGACACGGTGGAGCAGTGGGTAGCACTGTTGCCTCACAGCAAGAAGGTCGCAGGTTCAAGACCGCCTTGGGGCCTGGGTCTGGGACCTTTCTGTGTGGAGTTTGCATGTTCTCCCCGTGTCTGCGTGGGTTTTCACCGGGTACTCCGGTTTCCTCCCACAATACAAAACATGCTCAGGTTAATTGGCAAATCTAAATTGCCCATAGGTATGAGTGTGTGTGTGAATGGTGTGTGAATGGTGTGTGTGCCCCACGATTGGCTGGCGACCATCTGGGGTGTATCCCCCTGCCTCTCGCCATAAAATGCGCTGGGATAGGCTCCAGCAGACCCCTGCGACCCCGAAAGGGAATAAGCGGGATAGAAAATGGATGGATGGATGGAATCCTACAAGCTCTCAAATGTGTAAAAGTGTGGAAGAAAAACTGCATTTCGCACCACTCCAGTTCTTGGCCATCTTGAACATGTTGGCCGCTCTGCAGTACATGTCACATGCCTCTTCCACTTTGTGATGTCCGCTAGATAACGACAGAAAGAAAGAAGAAAAAAAAGCTGTACACAAATTGCTACACAAAAAACAGCTCCACAGCACGCTTGAGATACATTGGTAAGATGTTTATAGTCTGGCCTACATACTGTATTATCTCTAACAAATGACGTCTACGTGGCATCAAAGGTGCAACGCTATTGCGTCTCTCAGGGAGATGCAATGCTCAGATAGGTGGGGTAGATGAAATAAATCCACCCCTCCTGCACAGGCAGTATGGATCCCAGTCCCTCTATGGTAAGAAATGGACCCCTGGGAGCTCCCTGTATGTTATAATAATTCTCTGGCCTATCAATCACAGCGGAGGGTTGCGTCACTGCATGGGCGGCTGAGAAATTACCAGTAAACGTGTGTGGGTTAACAAAAAAAAAAAACTGAGGAACAAAGGCCTGTAACTGCTGTCTTTATGTATTTAAGGCCTTGTTCTGTCTCCACACTACATACTAAAATATGAGCTGCACAAAGCAGATTTAAACAACATGATGGTGATGATCTCCCCCAAGGTCACTAGTACATGTATATAGGCCTGTCTAGGGTTCAGAGGGTTTATAACCTCTGTAATGACAAATGTCTGGGAGAGGAGCTTCATGTCTTCTGTGTGTGGAAGAACACATGAATGACTAATAACAGGGATAAGTAGAGCTATTAAGCCATCAATATGTTTAAATGTGTTATGGATAAGATAAATTAGAAGTAGCTTAGATGCCTTCTGGAGCTTTTTTAGTCATTTTCATGCCAGCATTCCACATCACAGTCTCCTCTCCTGTCAATAGAAGCAGCAGAATCTCAGTCTGACACGAACTCGTATTGACAGCATCTGCATCAGGCCACATTATCCTTCGACAAGCCTTGATTTATGCATTTTTAAAGGGGATTAACCTAAGAGTCGTTGCACACTGAAGAAAACAAACCAATGCAGTTGATTACATGTGTTTAGCTCTGTTAAAAAAAAGCAGCACGTTAGAAGGGGTAGAACTCTGAAAATCACCTCTATGGTGGAAATAAAAGTGTGTGACTGGGTACAAACTAATGTGAGTGGATGCGACCCAACTCGATGTGTTAGCATTTCTGACAATGACGCTGTGCTGCGCAGCTTCCCGGCCGCCGCTGCGTCCAGGATCCGCCGCCTTGTTTACAACGATTAACAGCTAACTTAAGCTAACCGGTTTGCACGTTAATGCTAAACAATGGCCGTGTGTTCGCCCCCCGGGTTTATTATCGGGGATTAGCATCTTGAGTGAAACGCAAATGGAACGTGGAGGAAGTCGGCTTCACGCCAACTTTGACAGTTGTCGCCGTTCTCGCCGCGTAGTTTGGCGCAGTGCTGCCTTACCCTCCGAACATCCCCCCCAGGAACGAGCCGGACGACTTGACTTTCTTGTCGGCGTCCGCCATGAGCTGAACGGCTTCCTTCTCCTTGCCGCTGTTGTCCATCTTCGTGGCCGTGTGCGGGACGAAGTTGCGCGGTTGGTGGCGGCGGAAAATACCCGCAGAGGATTACGGTCCACGGGTTTAATTCGGCGTAGGCGTTTCACCAGCAGAAACAGCAGCAGAAGCGGCGGCGGCGGCGGCTTAAGTCGCGGGGCGGCGTCATCGCGGGAGTTGGAGTTCTTTCTCGCGACAAGTACAATTGCGTCAGCGCGGGAAAGAACTACAACTCCCTGGATAACACGGGCCTGTTTTTTTTTCTTTTTTGTTGTGCCTTCACGTACTGTTGGTAATTATCGTAAATACTAAACACCGACATCAAAATTGAAAGCGAACACCCCCACAAATCGTAGTTTTCTACTGGAAAAGATGGAAGATTTTTATGATGCACGATTTGACGAAACGAGATAAACTTTGACCTTTTAACATGACGGAGGAGCAGCGAAAGTGTCGTAAATGTTATAGATTGTTTTCTATTAAACGTTTTCTGATTTTAGTTGGTTAATATATAGACTACATGCACATCACATCCATTTAAAAAATGCCTTTATGTGTCAGCCATGTTTAAGTTCACTACGACAACAAATACACTTGAATACAACACACGTAATTCCCACCTCACAGGTAGAAATTTCATCTTTCCCACGAAACGTGAAGGCAGCATTATATTCATTATGTTTACGTATGTATATATTGTACAATTTAAAAGATCGCCATTGTAAATTATTTTATTAATTTAGTTAAATTATGCCATATCCATAAAGTCATAAAGAGTTTTAAGTCAACACCACTGTTTAAAGTTTCTACTATTTTTAATCATCAAATCTTAGAACAAATAAGAAAAGCTCGTCAGTAAAAAGAGAACGTCTGTTTAATTTAAAACAAATAGACACTATATCTAAATAATATTCAATATATATAATATAATATATTAATATTCTCCTTAACAACAATTTCCGGTTCATTTAATTATATGTTTTTTACACAAAGGATCAAATCAATTATTTTCACTTCTATGCAAAATAAAATAAAAAATTGCAGCGTAATCCATGTCTGTTGCTTTTCTGTGCAACAGAGGGCGCTTTAACATTAACATTACATCTGATACAGAAACACAGTGAGTAATATCTATCCACCAGTTAAATGATTTTATAATACTGCCTTGATAGAGGTCATTTATTACCTAAATTCCAAATGCGTTTCACTCCTTAGGTTCAGAAAAGGAAGATGTAAACTTGCATTATCAACACAGTGCATAAAAGGAGTCCTTTTCGCTGATAGAGAATGCTTTTGTAAATTATACCAAGTACTGAGTATGTTGCCCAAAGTTGTTCTTAAAACATTGTAATTGTTTAATATTTCTTAATAGCTGCATACGTATTAATGAGGTTGAACCACATCTTTGATTTATTTTTTAATGTAGTAAGTAATGCCTGTGAACCAGAACATAAAATGAGGCCCTCCCTCTGTAACAGGCTCAACAAAGTGGAAAGCATTTCATCATTAATGTTCTTAATAACACTTATATTTTTTTCTGCTGTGACTCGTAAAATATCTGCAGTCTAAATAGTCTCTTCCACACAACATAAACCAGACATGGACTCCAAATGAGCGTATAAATCTCAACCAAAGCGGAATGCATGTCCTTGTAATTTTAAAATCCGGTGAGTGGTGTACCATGAAGTTCCTGATCTGTAATTTAGCAGCGTAGGTTGCAGCGTATATAGCTCACAACCCCATCTGCTCTAATGCTTCTTTAATTGTGAAGCACTTGTCAAAAGCCAGCAAATGCAGAGAATATAATATTTATTAAACATTTTAATCAAAAAGGCCTTGACAGTGGATGACTGCAGACATACAGAGAATGAATAACATTAAATAATAAAGTGACTCAGCAACATTTTAGTGGAACTTTAGGGAACTTTTTGGGAAATTTGGAATATTCTGCCCTGTTAATCTATAGTGAAAATGTCTTTTCCTGTTTGTTTCTTGAACATAACTCATCTCCAACATCCAGTTTTGATGACTTTTTGAAACCTGAGACGTGGAAAGTTATCAATGAAGTGATAACAAATTTGTAATGGACTGAAAATCCTGGAACTTCCTTTATGTCTTTATATTTAGCTACATATGTATTGAATTTATTGATATGCACATAAAAAATATTATTTATAATTAAATATAACTTTTGGTAAACTTAGAATAAATCACCATAAAACATTATATCATAAAGCCTTTGTCTGTCATCAGTAGAAATTAAGTCAAGAAACATCTATAGAGCTTTTTGCAGCAATTGCAGCATCATCAAGAAATGATTTAGGCCCAAAACTAATTTTACAGGCCATTAATTTATTAGGATGAGGGTTTACTGGTCTTCCTTTCTGACTCCAGCAATGTAATCACTTATTTGATTTAATTAATGACAGAGTCTGTCTTCATATCATTATATCCCAGGACTCTGCCTCATATCTCTCAGTCATTTCAGTTCACCCAAAAGCTTCAGGATTTTAACACAGCAGTGTAATAAGTGTCTATGCTGGTTGATCTGTGTATTCTTTAAACTTATTATACAATGTGTGCCCCCCCCCTTTTATCAAGTGTCCTTAAACAATTAAAGAAAATGACATTTCCAAATGAAAAGTCTGACTGATGTGTCAGTTTCAAGGTTCACTCTGATATTCACTGCCAGAGACAATTAGCCCAAGATGAGAAAAATAATTTCTTATTGGCTGCTGTGTTATCTTATGAATGATTAACTTGTCATGTTTAGACCAGTGCCAGCAGCGCTGTGTGATTGTAAGCTGTGTGCAGTTTCTCTGTAGCCACAGGGCAAAGCTGCCAGTGATTTAAATGCCTCTTATCCATATAGCTGATATGATTAAATTACAGCACAGTGGAAGCAAATATGCTGTGACTTAAAATCAAAGTGGATTAAACCTATGTACTGAATTTAGGATAAATGAAGTCAAAATTGATGAGTGGACCAACTTCATTTTTCATAAATGGTCAGTCTATGAAATGCTAATGTCATAAAAACCTACCTGGACTTGGGTTATGAGCTTGAATTCCCTTATATCATAATATTATACACTAAAGTTATTTAAGGTGTAATATTAGAAGTGACCAACTAGAATCAGAAATGCTATTGAGTCATTATTCTATTGCAACTACTCTAATTTCACTTTCACACTCTGATCAGGATTAACTTTATTTGTGCAGGTTGCTATGGCAACACGGACAGGATCAGCCAATAGAAAACTGGGGAAATAATTACCTGTCTTTTTTGCAGCATTGTGAAACGTTGCATTAAACAAACGGACATACTCTTGTATAAAAATGGGGGGGGGGGGGGTATAGTTTCAGAATCATTCAGATTACTCAAAACTACCACCCTGTGTTGCCTTATAAGCAAGACAAACCTGCACTACAATACATTACGGTTATGCCAGAGGTTAAAAAATAAAACATACATAATGAGCAGATACAGGTTTTATTTACATTTCCATAAGCGGTGTCCTGAAGCGACAGGTAATTTTCTGCACTGGAGACATCCAGGCTCCCTGGTTCTTCATACAGATATACAAACTATGCACAAGATTTGCAGTTAAGAGATTGTGCAGTTAAATATTTTTATAAAGACGATACATCCATGAGTTTGCATTGTGTGTTCAAAACACATCGTGGATTTTACGTTTCTACCTTTAATGCTGAAACGAAGGACTGTTTCAAGTGTGACTTGAGACAATCTGTCAAACAATGTACATACAGGTGTGGATGTGGTGAAATTCTGTCTTTTCTATTGTAATGAGTGAGGTACTGTTGATATTGGAAAAAAAAGGCATACAAAAAGGAAAAAAAAAACAACACTTCTCCCCCTCTCTACACGTTATTTAAGGCTTAAAGTATGTGCACGGTCTGAAATACAACATTCTTCTGCTTTTTGTCAATCAGGCAACTAAAAAAAATACACTACACCCTGTACAATAATAGCTATTAATCATTAAGGGTGAATACAGTGGGAGTAAAAAGGTACAGAAGTCAGGAAGAAGTGCTTTCCACAGTCCATTCAACAATTCGTCTGAGTGCTAATCTATTGAGCAGGAGGTGAGCATTTATCAACCTCAGCAGTCGTATAAATGCACACTTCCTGCATGTGTGGTATGCTAAGCTAACCCAGCAATGGATGTGCTAGAGGCAGTCCAGTTGTTTCTGTTCTTCTCGTTCCTTAAACAGCATCAGCAGCCATTACTGACTGCTGTTTGAGATGATGAAAAGAACATTTAGAATCAAGATATAACAGCAAAACAGAAAATGGACAGCAGTCCATCATCCTGAATATCGTAGACCAAGTGACATACTTTACTATTTATTTGACACTTTCACATCCATATCACATGCATTAAATTTGAGCACTTACACTATGAAAATATGAAACATAATATTCACTGTGTGACTGTATAGGTTCTCACTTTGACATTCTTGCACTATTATGAAAGCCCCTGAATAGATGTTTTGGTTTTGTTTAGCGAGCCTTTGTCACACAAAAGCAAAACGTTTGCACGGCTGCCTTAATGTTTTTGGCAAAACATCCACCTCAGCATGAAGATACAAGAAAATGGTCAAAATCTGTGAATGAGCAGAGAGGAGTGGACACACTTTAAAGGACCAGTGTGCAGGATTTAGTGATATTCAGCACCATGGTTGCATTCACCAAACAAGATTAACAAAACCTCACCCCATCCGTATGGTGCTAAATAATAACCATGATCCTCCATTTGACAAAATATGGCTTCTCAATCTCCTCACAACACAAAATGAATGGCCAGCACCAGCAGCCACTTATTCCTCTTCCGTCTGGTGCAATCACACCATCAAATTCAGGCTGCACAACAGCCCTTTCAGGCGATTATACACTAATGAAAAACATAATTATGAACTTCATTTCCAACAATAGATCACCCATAATCCTACACACTAGTCCTTTAGGTATTTTTTTTTTATCATTGTGATCAAGCATGATTGCATGAAGGATGGAAAGAATATCAAATCCTGTCGTGAACTTCAGTCTCTTTCCTGATAAATGTATATGTATATGAACAGATTTTTTAGCTTTTACATGATTTTTGTTTCATCAACCCCATCTTGGTCTCCTTGGGCGTTTATGCAGTGAGTTCCGATTGAAATGTAAAAGTTGAGGGGGGGGTGTTTAAGAGGAGCTGAGGCCAGAATCGGACTCGGCGCTGCCGCTGTGAGCCTTTGAGGAATTACAGGGCACCGTGCAGCTCGTGAAGGAGTAGCAGGAACAGGTGGAGTTCTTCATAGCCTCCTCGGTGATGACCTCCTGCAGCGTGTGCTGCTCCTCTACCTGGAAGATGTTTGGCTGCTCTCCTTGGTCTTCACAGATTCTAAAAGAGAAGGCAAAGGAGGCAACATCTTAGATCTGTTAGATCAGTAGTCAATAGTTCATAATGATGTCTGATGAGTTTCTTTTAATTCTATCAGTCATTCCAAAAATCAGAGAATATTCATATTATCTCATAATTATATACAATCACAAATAATTACACAAGAAGACAAAAAAATGGTGGAAGATCCATCAGGCAAGATGCTAGTCCAGTTCCGCTTCAACATATCCAGCAAAGGGGTGTTAACCATGCAGCCGTTTTCCAGCCTCATTTTTCATGCATCCATGTTCCACTGGTTGAGCTGGTTTTTACAGTGACATGGATGCCGTTCTGAAGAATGTGTTTGGATGATGTCGGATGCCATCTCTGACGTCAGGGCACCTCACTTTGTACTGGTACTAATTGGTGCAGCAGTGCCCCGAGGACCCCTTGGTACAAAATAGACGAATAAACCGGTCACCGCTGGCTTATCCGTTTCATTTGGGGCGTCTCACTTGTACGACCTCCTCCAAAGCAGATTGAGTTCACCAGCTCAAATTGCTTGTTTGGCCTCGATAGTCAAGCATGGAAAAAAAAATACAGGTTTCAGTTCCCATATGGACAATTGTCTATATGGCTTAATATATATTTTCTTATTATCACAGCTATGCAGACTCAATGTACAGAGGGGATTTTCACTTCTCTCCAACGTGCTTAACATTAAAAGTAGTTTCATTTGCTCCCAAGACATGTATGGGATCAGACATATCTAATATGTGCCTCTAAGTCCTGTATTCCAGTATGACAAATTAAAGGATTTTGTCAAACAATAAAAAAGTCAAAGCTATTCCATGTGTCATGAGATGGTCCACTGAAGGCATCACCAAACCATTTTCAAGCGTACAAAGAGCATCCAGTGCAATAAACAGCTTCATGAAGGAAAAACAAACTGCGGTACAAGCAGACTGTACTCAACAAAACACCAAAAATGCAAAAACAGTAGACTGAAGAATACGTGGTGGCGTCTGACAAAGCTGCACGTATACATGCGATCATTGTACACGGAGGTGAGCGCTCGCAGTGTTTTACAATAAGCGACACACACATTCATACACTGATGGCAGAGGCTGCTATGCAAGGTGCCTGCCCGCTCATCAGGAGTGATATAAAAACACACTTTGGGGTTTAGTATCTTGGCCCGGGACGCTTCGACATGCAGACCAGAGCCGAGAGGAGCAGAGAGGATCAGGGGATTGAACCATTAGTGGATTAGTGGTCGACGCCGTCTAGCACCTGAGCCTCAGCCACCAGGCCCCATCAGGGTTATAGACACAATCAATCCCATTTACTTTTCATTACTCGTTACGTTTTACACAGCGAGTATGTGCAGTTGTTTAAATGGCTCGGTGCTATTAAACAACATTTCCTTTTGAGTTAATTAGATTGAAAACGTCCAATTCAAATGCAAATATATACTTGTAGTTGATCCTGGAGCCTAGGCGTTTCCCCTGGGATCTTCTTTAGCATAAGTGCTAATAGTGTGTGTGTGTTTGTGTGTGTGTGTGTGTGTGTGTGACCTGTTTTTGCTCAAAGCTACTTTAGAATTGTTCAAAATATGTTCACCCAGGAGTGATAATTTACAGGAGCATTTAACACTAGAAGGGCTCCTGAGGTCCAGATAATTCTCATTTGAAATAAATGTCATTATAATTACAATATTTATATGACTAGTAGGTAGGTACTAGTAGGTTTTCACATTAAGATAGACAGATATGATCTATCTCTGAATTAGTAAATACTAGTTAAGTGTAGTTTCTTGAGTGAACCTTCTACAGTAGTGTTCATTATTTAGCAGCAGCAATGCAGCTGTTAGAAGCAAACACTGGAGGCCAATATGCTGGGCAACGCCCTTTCATGCACTCAACAAGTTTTTCAGGTCTTTGTGCCTCTTCTGCTTCAATGACAAGGCTGAATGTTATCGAGAATCACACCAAGCATAAGCTAAAAGGGCCATTTCAAAAGCACTGCCATTAAAAGAAAGGGACCTAGCTATCGGCTAGGGAAACTAGCCTCAGCAAGGCACAGCGAGGGAAATGATGAACACGGCAGTTGACCAATCAAACAACCATATTCTTTTTTTTTTTTGTTGCTTTGAATGTCAAGACATGAATCTGTAATTACCAATGAATTGGAAAGCTTTTTACTCTCTCAATATGTGGAAAGTCAACCGTCTTGCATCATTGTGAAGGGACATTACTTTGTCATGCTGGCTATTAGTAAGATACAGCAGGCGAAGTTTAAAACAGTGGAGTCAGCGATTCTGGATAAATATGGTCGGTGTTTGAACCCAGCGGCCTCAACGAGAGAATGGACTGATAGTGGGGTGAGAGGAGATAGGCTATTTGCTGAATTCAACAAAAAGCGTATTGGTTTAGAATTGCTGACTACACATTAAAAAAAAAAAAAAAAAAAAGAGGGGGTGGGATGGGGGTTGGGGACAACAGCCTTAGGCAAATTAACAAAACCCAGCCAGGAACCAGAGAAACATTACGGGAATCTGAAGAACTCGAGTCAAAATATGGCACCAAGCATTCACAAATTCTGTAAGAAAGAGGCAAAGTTATAACAGCAGCCTGGAGACGTTAAATGTTGTTTGTTTCAGATGTTATATCTGGAATATATTAAAGCCCGTCATGGAAACAGAAGTGAAACAGCTGAACAAACGGGTTCTGTTGGCCAGGCGTTGCTGAGACATCAGGGAATTAACCCCTCGAACAACTCGAGCTGTGTATAACAGCCCTAGTACAGCTTATCTTACAATTTCACTGTCACACACAACACATTCAATACATACTCAACCCATAGTCAACAACTCTGCTAGAAACAGAGTGATTTAGATACAGACGGTTTGGCCCTCTGAACTGTGCTGATAAAAAAGGCATTGTAATCATTCAGTGATATGATGAGGAGCAGCCTTAATATACAATATTTAAATGTGGACGTGAACTGATTAAAGCCGACTGCTTGCAGTTGAGGGATTTTCACGCAACCTGAGATATGGAGGACGTGTTTCTAGCGTAACTAGCAAAACCCTCCACCCACCTGTCGTAAATGAGCCCATCGATTCCCTGCTCCCGCTGCTTCCTTCTGATCTGGTGGTCGTTGTTGTCGTCGCCCCAGCTGAACACCACCAGACCTTTGGCCTGGGCCTCGCCGATGTAGCCCAGGTGCTTCAGCAGCTCCTCGGTGTGGGCACTGATGCCCTGAAGGGAAGAAAGATTTCAGCCAGTTAGTTTATACCTCACATTACGTTACATTACATGAACTGTCCGTTAACATGTTCTGTAGTTATACTGATGAATATTTTACTGTTGCTCACCAGTATGTTCTCCTTCTCTGCAAAGCTCATGGCGATCTGAGTCGACTGGCAGCGGATGTCCATGAGCTCAGGATACCTGGCTGAAATTCCCTGGGTGAGGAAGAGGATGGGGTACTTGTTCTGCTTCTGACGCACCCTGAGAGGAACGTAGTAAAAGAATGTCAATGAAAATCAGGAAGCATTTCGTTAAAAACTTTAGATATTTAAACTGAGTTTATCACTCTGGTCTTATATTTCTGGTTATACTTTATCCTCAGTGGTCTTTGTATTTACATGGTGCAGATGTCTGGGTCGAAACAGGAGAAGACGATGCGTCTTTTGCCGCCTTTCTGCAGAACACAGGACAGGATGATGTCGAGGAAAGTGTTCATGTTGAAGTAGGAGGACAGGTTTCCATCCCAGGACCCGTCCTGTCAATATAAAAATCAGATTAAGATCGGTTAGGGACATATTTCACATTGGAACCTACAATCGAAACGATTGTTGCAAACCACCATGTTAATCACCTTCATCTGGCAAATCCATTTGAGCTCAATGTTGAAGCCCACATGCTCAGGAACAGCCTGGAAGATCTGTGAAAGGCATGAAAAGAATGCAGTTTATTCATTTTAGTGTGATGTGGCATAACTGATTAAAACACATTATTGGTACTCACAGGAATTTCAGTCAGACCATGCTATTAACCAGGAAAATAGGGTTCACTTCCCTAATGAAATGTATTAATAATGCTAATCATGAAGTCATCTACCTGTGACAGCGAGGGGAACGGCTGATGCTCATCCACTTCTTCTTCATCGTCTTCATCTGGACAACAACCCAAGTTAAATTCTGACTTTGCACTTTACACGAGGAGCATGTTACCACGACAACACGCAAACATCGGCACACAGTATAAAAATCAATGGGAAGTCATAAACTGTCTCTTTGATGGAAATTAACTCTTAACAACCAAAGTTGATAAGAAAACAGCCAATTCAATACAACTTCGACCCAAAAAATTGACAAAACGTTCTACTTTCTGTATGTGGCAGAGGGAGATAAAGCCGATCAGAGCTTAATTAATTAACTTTTTTCATTAGACCGTTTGTATGACAATACACTAAAACTGAAATGCATTTTGCAATAAAAGCCCACAGGCTTTCAATGTGTCACGTTGCATTGAAAGTTGTTAGATAACAGTGGCAGACGCCTACAAAACTAAATAGTTGCGTACCTTTGTCATGGTCTCCTTCCATCGCAGCCACGTGGGCCAGCTGAACAACAAATAGAGCAACCAATCAACAAATGATTACATCACATTAGCCTAATCATTCACTCGCTGCTTTTACTTGAATGTCTAACTCTGTTCTGCACATCTGCTATCAAACAGTTCCTATGGGTCCAAAACTATTAATCATTTCTAGGAAAAGATTGGTGCATTTCTAGGAAAAGATTGGTGCATTTTATCACTTTATAACTAGAAGGACACAACCTCCTCGAGTGGAGGCAGCAAGCAACAGACAGAGAGTAGATAATAAAACAAATAAGGTCAGTTTATGATCAGGGAGCCCAGAGTACCTGAAGTTTTTATTACAGGACACGTCAAGCAGTTTTTTGTTTTTTTATTTTCCACAGAACATTAATGAAACAAGGAGTAAAAAGTGTGAAAAATTTACCTCAACTAAACCTTACCTTCAGAAGCTGCAGCTGATCAAACGTTAAGTCTTTGACTGGCACTTCGATAAGTTCCAGAGAAGTCTTGTCATTTTTCTGTCAAGAAAAAAAAACAATATGTTTAATGCTTTTGTTTGGTCCAAAGTATGTATGTATGTATATGTGTATATATATAGTATATATGTGTAGTGTATATGTGTAGTATATATTGACAAAAAAATTGAGTATACAGTTCAGGATGAAACACATTTAATCACATGTCAATCATCAAATATAAAAAGGCCTTCATCATACTTTCTTGGTTGCTATGCAGCACGTCAGATCATGGTAAACGATGGGAACGGCGTCCTTGGAGAGGTGAACGTCAAACTCTACGTAAGCTGCACCCTAAATGAACATGACAGAAGTATGATTATAGCAGGAGTAGCAGTAGTGAAATGAGGGGATATTTAGTTGTGCATTGATCTGATTGACTCACATGGCTGGCAGCACTTTTGAAGGAGGCGATGGTGTTTTCCCTGACTCGGTGGTGCCTGTAAAATGTTGACAGGGACTATCATGAATTAACAAATAATAGCAGTTTCAATTAACCTCAGGTTACAGCTGTGCTCACATACACTGGCTGCTATTTTTCAGAGAATATTAATTATAACACAAAAGCCTTTCACTTGTTGTGAGTGCTTGTGTGAATCCATTGTGTAGAATTTATTATTGAAAAAAGGAAGCTATGACCACTTTTTGGAAGAGCCTCAGTCCTGACAGCATCACTGTCATGCTGAAATCACATTAGAGAACACCTTAAAGGGTTATATTGATTATTTGTCAATTCCACCGGGAAATTCCACCTTAGTGAGTTTTTAGAGAAAAATCTCAGGAGAAGCAGCCACGAGATGTTTAACTACATCTATCAACTAAAATGTAAATTATAGTGATGGTCTATATTTCAAAGGTGGGCCTCGCATTGTGTGAGACTAAAAAGCACTGCACTGACTTCCTCACACATTTTCTTGCTTTGAAGTTCCTGTGAGTTGAAATTTGTCATTGTCTACGTTTACATGCACAGTAGCAGGTTGAATGTCACACACTGTGTAAATTGCAGTAAAATATGTGGATTATCTGATCCCGGTCCTGCTAATAAGGGCCAGTCAGAGCACGTTTAACACTGTGTTGATATGTGAAGTCATTTGGTTTAAAAAAACATTACTATATTCTGAGTAAATAACCATATTTTACAGTTTTGCTGAGAAGGAATTAACTTCCTGTCTGAAACTGCTTTCTGATATATATTAGTTGTTTGTGGATGGAATCGGTTATTAGGGCTCACTTGGCTGCATGTGTGCTGCCGGCTCCTCTGTGGCCCACATCCAGGGTGCTTCTTTTCTTCCAGTACTTGGTAAACGAGGAGCTCATGTCAAATTGGACACCCTGGATGGGCCGGATCACCAGGTAGTCCACTGGAACAGAGCAGCGGAGTAGGAAGACGGGTTTAAGGGGGAAATGTCACTGCGCCGTCTTGTTCTGGAATCCTTCGTTTCAAGGCCTCACCTCTGACTTTCCCGATGGTCTGCCTGAAATTCCGTCCCATTATGGGAAGTGTGCTGACGCCGTTGTCCTTGCCGTTCTCTAGGAAAGAGGAGGAGAGGAGGCAAGCTGTGCCCACATGACCGGGATGAGTGTCGCCCTGGACCACATGCTCACTCAGATCCTCCTGTCAGCAAAACGTGAGAAAATAAAACAATTCTATCATACACTGATAATATATATAATCTTTCCAAATTGAAAAGTAAGATGGAAATATATAACTGAGTTTTTTTGAGGTTTATTTGACTATTACGCACATTAATTGTTTTAGAGCACGCCATGTGAAAACATTTACTCACGGGCTGAGGCATGCAATCACAATGCCCTGAAGCCTAGTTAGATATCAGATCATTTTAGTTTGTTCTTTTTTTTTCCTTTATTACACTTGCATTAGACGTTCAAAGGTCAAAGTTAGCTTTTATTTCACCACCTCTGATCATCTTCATAGTTTATCAGGAGACGGGTGGCACATCATTTACTGGGTTTATCAGAAGCAGTGTTCCTACAAGCGTTACCTCAAAGAACTCAAAGGTGAGCTCCAGGTTATCTGGGATCATGGTGTGGATGCTGTATTCGGTCCACTGCGAGGGCTCCAGGCCGTAGCCACACTCCGGCTGGGAGTGGCGCGACTTGTAGCCGTTGGCACTGATCATACTGGTCTCTAGAGTGCTGGTCATCTTGTTCCAGGATGAAGGGCTGAGCTCATTTTGCTCCTCTTCCTCATCGTCTTCCTCCTCCTCAATGCCCTCCAATGTTAGTTTGATCCTGGATAGATGGGTTAAATATGAAGTTGTATTGAGAGCCACACATTTACAATAAAGATCAAAATATTAATAGATATAGTAAAATCATGTTTTACTCTTATTCTCTATGCAGACATTCATTGCTTCATCACACTAACAAGTAATTAGGCTAATTAATGACCCATCAAGCAGAACTTTCTTAGTCCCGCTGGTGTTAAATTCAACCTCTGTGTCACCTCTACCTGAAGCGAGAGTTCTTGAATTTCTTCTTCGTAATGGACACCGGAGACATTTTAGAATAGTGCAGACGCAGACGAATCTCTGTCTGGCAAGTCAGCCACCCGGAATCAACGCAATTCACCCCATCTACAGAGAGGAGAGAGGAAGACACAGAGAGGAAGTGACCAATGGGAATTTACGTGTGACTGCTGACCAGCAACGAAAGCAGGGGGGAGACCAGGGTTTGTTCTGTTATACTGAAGAACCTCAAAAACTCTGCTGCATAATATCAAGAAACAACAACAATATCGTCTATAGAGATTTAAATTTTTCATCCAACTTACTGTAAACTCCAAACTGTCCGTCATCAATATTCAGGTGTGTTGCTGCAATGAAGGAAAAGGCAATTAGATTGAGGATGGAAAAATCTCAACCACGCAAAATTGAGGTCAGATCAAGCCAAAACAATAGGCAATAGCAAATATAAAATCAAGTTGTAACTCTTGAAACAGGAAGCAGAATTTAAGCAACTTTTGATTTTTTTTCCAAATTCGATTTTCCTCAATTTCATGTGAGTCGAGTGAGCAGTATAATACATTTGATTCAAATACATCTTTCAATAGAACTCTTATCACATGCGGGTCTTTAATTTAGCGGTATGTTAATAAAACTATCAAAAGCAAATATTCTTGGACCTAATACAGGCTTAGACCACATTTGTAGTAAATTCCAATCCTAGTGGGGACATGTCAGTGAAAATTTGCTAGATAGGGGGAGGAAAAAACAAAGATGGAGTGGCAGGCATGGCTGTGTGTATTATTCCTCTCCAGCTCATTTTGAAAAAGCTTTGTCTGAGTTAAGCCGCCAACGGCTGTTTTAACTACACAGGCCTAAAATGTCTAGTCATGACATCTAATGCGCTGCAGCGCTTCCCCTGTGGCTATAGATTATTCCAGTTAGTGTTCGCCCTGGTCTTTGCAAAAAAAAAAAAAGAGAAGCTCCAGCAGCTATCAGTAAATCACAGGCGGGGTTTAAAGCAGAAACACTGGTGGCGCTGGTTACATTTTCCGAGCAAAACAAACTTAAAGGAGGAGGGCAGTCTTAACATAAAAGATCTACGGTAATGAATGGGAGCTAAACAAGAGGTTCGAGTGTGACGGTCTCTGCCAAACCCAGCCATAATGATGTTTTTCTCTACCTGTGGGGCTCATCGTGCGGGGTTGGTGATGGGTCTCCCACATGTTGACTATCACATGACAGGGACCATCCGCCCTCTGAAATTCCAATATTCAGTGTTAGGGTCTTCAGATCGGATACAGTGAACTATTTTTTTGTGTTTAAATCTGGTCTCTGGGTTGTCTTTGGAACAACAGGGTGAAGAAAGGAATTAGAGCCGGTATAGTCACCAATCCCCAGCTAGGGCAGTCAGCCACCATGGGTTGAAATCTGAAACGTGTCTTTATTAGGGAAGAAAAAGAAAACTTTGACACGCGTATTGGGATACACATTAAAGCTGCTTTTTGTCTATGCTTAAACCAACATTTTATATAGCAGTAGTATAAAGCAACACATTTTGACCTCATGGTTGGAGTTGAATACAATATTACACTGTGAACAACTACTTCAGGGGGAAAATAAGTCCATGATTTAAAATAAAAAAGTTTATATTGCTGATACAGTTTATCACCAGATATTGGAGTTACTTCTTCACCATTGCATCTGCTGTGGAAAGAAAGCCATTGACTACGTTTACATGGACGATACTTGGCGTGTCTGCAATAAAATTCCATTTGCATGTGTCAGTAAGTCTAACTCGTTATAACAATGATAGCTTTGCCTGCTTCCGGTTCTTAGAAAGAACACACCTGTCTTGCCTATTCTTTCTTGAAATGTAAACTCTGCCTTTTTAAACATCCTGTTTGTTGTTTCTCCTCTGTTTTGTCTGCCATTATCACATGTGTCAACGCTGCGCCACGAGTTACACATTACTAGTGTTTCACATATCAACACAGTGTTAAACATGCTCTGACTGGCCCTTATTAGCAGGACTGGGATCAGATAATCCACATATTTTACTGCAATTTACACAGTGTGTGACATTCAACCTGCTACTGTGCATGTAAACGTAGACAATGACAAATTTCAACTCACAGGAATTTCAAAGCAAGAAAATGCGTTAGGAAGTCAGTGCAGTGCTTTTTAGTCTCACACAATGCGAGGCCCACCTTTGAAATATAGACCATCACATAAATACAGAGAGTTTTTTTTTCCAGGGAAATGTCTGACATGTCTCTTTCTCTTCTGAGAAAATTTGATCTCTGATATGTTTGTGCAAATCTATATACAGGCTGGCTTAGCAGAGGCTCTAAATAAAAGCTCACGTGCTGGACTGAATGTGAGCTTAGATTACAGCACACCAGCTGCCAGTCTGCTGGCCCAACGGCTCCACAACAACATTGACCAACACATCGACATAGGGCACGCTTCTCACAGCATAAATGCGGATGGAGAAAAGACAGGACTCGTGGGTGATTCAAGCTGTCACAGTGGAAAATGTAGAACTTCAACAAACAAGTTCAAAACAAAATCTCGCTCCTTTTCCTACTCATGAGCTGTGAAACAAACACCAGAAATCATCACAAAAAACAATTCAGACCACATAGCACAATCACATTGACCAATATGAATCTTTCTAAACAAAGAATACAACTTTGAAATGTTTCTTTGACTAAATTAATATTATCACTGCTTTACAACTATACAGATAAAGACTGTGCTTACCTTTGACTTGAGAAAGAAGCCTTTGAAATAGCGGTACTTGGAAACAACTCCCTTAGGTACAGTAATGGTTGTAGTCCACGTATTTCTGTCAAGACATTAGCACACAGCTTAATTTTTTGGAGAGTAAATAGAGAAAGATGATAATCACTGCCTGCTAGCAAAAAAAACACTAGTATATATTTAAACATGGTTTTACATAGAACCTACCCATCATTTCCTTCAGGATGTAAGATCACAGCTTTCTGATAGCTCCAGCTTCCCAGAGCTTCACAGCTTCCAGCAACTGCGATCACTTCACCTTAAAACATCACATTAAAAGAAACGTTTGGTTAAATATATTAAATATAAATATAAGCCATGTGAGAAGATGAGGGTGAAAACCCACTAAGTAATTATATTGTCTATTGTGTTTAATTGGCAACTGTGAAGTAATTGAAGCTGGCAGATGAATGTAGTGGCATACCAATTATAACCGTTCCTGGTGAAATGTGGACATATGAAACAGCATAGAATAGTAGTGATGTGGAGTACTTCGAGATTGTACCAAGGCTGCATCTTTTGTACAGCTGACCAGCATAAAGCAAACATCATACCTGGTGATGTTTCTCCTCTGACAGACAGAGTCACCTGAGTGGTCTCCATGGTTGACGGGCAGAGCAGCAAGAAACGAGCTGAAAACACATAAAACAGGATTATTTAAACAAAGAACAGTAGAAATAGATGAGCTAAACGTGAGAGGAGTGTTCTGTGTGTGTAAAGTGTTGCTCCCAGCTGGTTTAATTGCCAAATGATATCATTAAATGAGTGGCTGAGGGAATCTAACTTTAAACCGAAACTGGTGTTTCGGGTTAAATGGTGACCGTGGTATTGCAACTATTAATTTCAGGATTAATAAATAAATACCCCTAAACGTCTCTTGTAGACCTATACAGGCGAACATACATCGTATCGAACCTTTAATGTAATAGCCCTGCTTATTTTTTTTTAGGGAAAATCGCCGGCTGAAAGGCACCAGGAAACACGGTCACTGGTTATACCGAAACACCTGCGCTTCTTCTGCTGTTGGCGACGTCCAACGAAAAGAGGCACATTTAAATCAACTGAAAATGAGAAAAACATATCACAAGACAAACAACAGGTACCTACTTGATTGTTGGTATTTATCTGCACTCAAAAGATGGAGCTTTCACAGTGAACCGGGTCCCGTTATGTCGCTGAGAAGCAGCGGTCTGAGTAAACCTGACGAGCCCCGTCCTGCGTTAGCCATAGCTGCCTGTAATGATGTAATGTGTCGATATTAAGCTCGAACTTAAAAAATACCAAAAATACATTTATGTAGCAACAAAATACGTGTTTCTGACGCTGACGCCGGTGTAAAGGAGCCTCCCCGTTCTCTGACAAAGATTGCGGCTGCTAGCAAAAATTCAGCTATAAAAACATCAAGCTAGCCGACGGGAACACGCTGGACTTCCGCCATGGACTTTCAGAGTAAATGTCAGGAGGAGGAATTTAAAAATGATTAAAGCCCATTGGTCGAAAGTAACAAAGTACATTTACTAAAGTATTGTACTGAAGTACAATTTGAGATACTTATACTTTACTTAAGTATTTCCATTTTATGCTATTTTACACTTCCACTACATTTTAGAGGGAAATGTACTTTTTACTTCGCATTAATTAAGTTACAAACTACTTTTCCAATCAGTATTTTAGATTATTATTGGTTTGTAACTGTACATTCTTCATTTGAGTGACCAACAATACAAGATAACTCTGAATGGACATTAATATTTTTACAGTATACTCCGTAGCATATAAAGTACTTGGTTAAAGTTAAAGTCACCTATTAAAATATTACTTTAGTAATTGTGTATTTTATATAAATGTATAAGTATTGAAAGTACAAGTAAATGCTTGTAACAACACAGTCTGAATTTTAGAATGATGACATTTTGTTTGTGGAGGCTTCAGGTTTCCATATGAACATGTGTAAACTGAATATTGAGTCCGAATTTGCTTCTAAACCATTTGTGATGTCACAAGTCAGGTTTCTTTGCATCGGATTTAGATTTGAATAATAAGCATTGAAAAAACTCATGGGAAATGTAGTGTGGTGTAGAGTAAAAGTAAAAGTTGGTAAAAATATATATACTTTAAAAAACTGACAAATATTATGATCCAGTTCTATTACTTTGAATCTAGTATCTTAAACTAGCTCTACATTGATAAACTACAAAATTAAAATGTTTCTAGAGTTAAAAAACAAACATACTATAAAATACAATGTACAACGGTACAGTATACTATAATAATATAACACAGTCTGCATAATGATTAATTTGATACTTTTGCTGATGATAGTTCTGCACCTTTACTGAAGTAACAGTTTTAATTCAGCAATTTTTAACATCAGTATTTTTACTGTTGTAAAATTAAAGGCTTTGAGTTCTCCTACGACATCCTCATGCGTGGTACAAATATGAAGCAGTTTTATTTTGAAGGCAGACAGGTCTGTAATCCTCGCTTCCGGTGATACAAAGCTGGCTCACACCGCCCTGCTCCAGATCTGTGGTCTGTCTGTTAGGATGTGTTCAGGGACCGCTGGAAACTCTCAATTCGAGGAAAGACGATTCGAATAAAAAAAGAAAGTAGTAAAAGCAAAGAAGCATATTCCCGCAATATTTAAAAAGTTACATTATTAAGAACTTTTAGAGAATTGGTCGCCAAACATCATATAATTGTTTTGATAGTTTCACTTTTCAACTCGTCAGCAGGCTACATTGCAGGACCCTTAAGGTATATTATCCCAAGTGGACATACCTTTGTTACAATGACATCCTCGTAGGAATTTTATTCCTGATTAAATGAGGTTTTATATAACAGTAGGATATTATTAATAACAACAATATCGGTTTAATCGTGTTACCACCGTATGGTGTAGGATTTTACGAGCTCCATACAATGCACCATTGGCCGGCTTGTTGTTATTGCTGCAGACATCAGCAGCGTGATGGTAGATTACGGAAATCTAGGGATGAATATCACGCACAATCGGTCACGACATAGGGAAACAGAGCGTGATGCGTGGTGTGCGTGGGATAAATCATCTCGCACGTTGTCTGGGAAAATATGGCTTATTTATTTCCATCCATCCATCCATTGTCTATCCCGCTTATTCCCTTTCGGGGTCGCAGGGGTCTGCTGGAGCCTATCCCAGCGCGTTAAGGCGAGAGGCAGGGATACACCCCAGATGGTCGCCAGCCAATCGTGGGGCACACACACCATTCACACACCATTCACTCTCACACTCACACCTATGGGCAATTTAGAGTTTAGGCTTATTTATTTATTTATTATTATTTTTTTCTGGAGTTGTGGTCATACGACAAAACCTGGGGGAGGTCTCGGAAAGGGAACACTACTGAGCACGTGACTTTTAATGTCAACAAACATGTTTAAAAAAGAACAAGTACACAAAAGAAAGGAAAAACACACACACCACAGAAGTTTCACGAAAGCAGCCGATTAGTACATAGACTCATTGAAATGTAATTATAGCTTATATCAATCCTCAGATTTAAAATTGTATTTTTATTGTTTTATTTTCATCACTTTCGCTACACTGCTGTTGTCTGGCCCACATACATCTCAAATCTCACAAGAATACATAAAGCTCAGTTTAAGTGAGTCACAATAGGAGCGTATTTATTCATTTCCTGAAAGTGCCACATGTACAGACTAAAAAAAAAAGTCTGTAGGCCTGTAGCTCCCTTCAGTGTTCAAATCTAAATATGACACCATATGCCATGGAGAACCATATAAAATACAGTCAACGCTTGAGCTTCCTCACAAATGCTGATTTATGAAAGCAACAGGCCTCATATGACCCCATATGGAACATGTAAAAAAAGACTTTCTTTTCTTCTTCTTTTGATGAATCAGAGATTATAGAAATCCCTCCTTGGTGTCTGCAACATCAGGCCAGTGCCCCATATTCTACCGGATACGCTAAGCGAGAAGCATGTGAAGACTTGATGAAAGAGTAAAGGAGAGAGGGAAATCTTGATGAGAGACTGCAGCATTATGAATATTTCAATCCATCTCCCAGCGCCCAGTCGTGCTCTCATTAAAAAATACGTTTACCGGTTGCAGCTTGCTGAGCTTTTTCAATCACATGTTGCCTGTTTTTCTGCGTGCACATTTCTGTCAGTACAGTGCATTTATAATAGAGTGAACTATCATCATAGTTGATGCAACACTGAGCACAAATTATGTCACTGAAATGAATCATGGTTTTAATACATTATAATCCAGAATGCAATAATGTTGCTTTGTATATTTGATAAAGCACATAATAGCGTGTCTATTGTGAAAAAAGGGCTAATATAAGCGTGAGGTCTATCACAGTTAATACCACTCACATATGACAAAGCACAGGCTGGGCTGGTGCTGGCTATGGTTTTTGGAGTCATATATACAGCATTTTTGGCTGCAAGTGAGGACATGCAAACATCTCTCAGTTTAGTGTTTGTGGTGTTTTGCTGCATCGTCCAACCCGTGAATTAAACACTACAGTCAGTGCAGTTAAAAAATACTTTATTGCACGTGTGTCACTATAATGTGATGTTATTAAGACAACAAAAGATTAAATGCTAAAGTAAATGAAAGTAAATTAGAGTTATTGTAAATATGTAATTAGTTAATATAAAGGGAAAAAAAATGAGTGGTAAATTCACAATGAGTATGAGTTTGCTCTCTGGGTCCAGACTAAATCTATATAGAATTGAAATATTATATATAATGATTCTTCATAATGTTACTGTTCTATTCAACATGCAGGTTTGGAACAAAAACAGTTGCACTGATAGGAAGCTACACACGACAGTAATGTTTATTTACCTTGTTGTCATGTGTTTCTAACAATACACCAGCAGCACCTTGCAGCATTACATTCATATCAAGGGTGTTTCAAGTGTTATTCATAAGTCTCAGTGATTTATTTCTCAGATATAAATCTTACAGAGCTCATAAAATGAAAGGACTCTTATGGCTCCTAAAGGAGCTCAAGACCATAACTGACTTATATTATATGACAATGTTCTATATTGTCACACTCTTGTAGTGAATCAGGGTTGAAATTGGATTTTCAACAATATTTACTATTCATTCACTGAGATCTCTAGGATGTGTGCAGAATGTGGAATTAGATATGTGACATCTGGGTGCATCCTTTGCTATTGGATTGTATTTGCACTTTAGCGTGACGTGAAGCCATGAAATATTGCTGGTGATCACACGGATATAATTGCCTCTCGGGCATCCTCAAAGGTCAACGTAGGGTTAAATTCCGAGAAATATTATTTCCTCCCGTGACACTTGAACAATAGCTGTTAATATTGGACTTCAAGGCACAGCGCGGGGAGGGAAGATAAAGGCGGCCGACATATCCGTCTGGATTACACTTTTCATCTGAATGGCTCTGGCTCTCTGAAATGGAATCCGCTTGCATATATTTATTTATATGTGCATTCATTGGATATATATTTTTTCCTTTACCCTGTTTGTGTTTGGATGAATGAATCCGGAGGAGTGTGCAGAACAGTCCCTCACATTTCCCTGCAGTATGATCCCATCTACTGGTCATGAATACACAACATCTCTCTTTTTCTCTCACACACACACACACACACACACTTCTTTCTCCTAACTCCATTTGCAGTAATATTTATGTCAAAAAGATAAACTCGCTATTTGAAAGTGTTCAGGAAACAAACAATGGATCTTATGAAGTGCCCGGAAGCTGGGAGGACATATTATATAATGTCTTTTTGAAAGAGAGAAAATAAAAGCAATACCTCAAGCCCCGAAGTCTCTGACAGGAAAAAAAGAAACATGTTGTCGGAAGCCTTCCCTGATGAGCATTGAATTTCTGAGTTATCATTACCATTTCCCACTTAAAGGCAGATAACTGGCACGCTGTTACATAAAACCACTATAACGAACCACTGCACCCGCATCCTCACAGAATAACAACTGGCACCAATTAAGAGTGTAATCTCCTGTAATGTGTTCTCAGGTACAAAAAAAAGACATCAGAAGAAAAGAGGTGAGATTTTTAAGTGTGAAATACAGGCGCGAGCTCGTATTATTGTACGATCCTGAAACCACATTAGGACGGGCAGTCAACCATTGACCAGTGTTTAAAAAGGGCCCCGAGGGAGAAATCCATGGCTCCACACATGAAAGCGTTGCACAATAAACCACCTGCCTGCCTTGCAAAGTTGGTTCCACAGAGGAGATGAATACAGAGGGGAAGAGATGCAGGCACGGGAGGGAAAGATAACCCAGAAGATTGAGAAGATGTGTTATCTCTATTTTTTTTTTTTTTTTGCAAGAGGAAGCACAACGGCAGCTCCAGGGTTGCTGCTGCAGGTTTTTAATCAGCCGGCTCCGTGATGGTAAATTTATCCACAGGCTAAATTTAATTTCCTTTGAAAGGAGGAGAGGTGGGAAAGAGCATTACTGTAGTTGTCTGTTTCTGTGTGACCTGCTGTGAGAAGAAGATTCCGAGCGGTGGTGGAATTTAGTAACACTTTGGTCGTTTAGTTCGCTTTTAATTGACAGAAACGTGAGAGCTGCGGTTCACACCGAAGATATTTTTTCCACTTTATTTCTTCCTGAAGACTGGTTTCTGTTTACACATCAATATTAAACACACCGCTTGCACCACACGTAGGAGTAAACATGGATAAACCTGGTAAGTAGTTGTATAATTCAGTAGTAGCTCTTTAATGAACACGAGGAAAATAAGTCTGAAGAAGCTGCGTTTAATGTTGTTGCTCCACGGCGGCTCCCAGTGCCACAATCAGTTCAAGAGAGAAATACTTAGAAAGCAGAGCTAGAAAAAGAGCGTCCCGACAGGACGCCAAAAAACAGCAGCGTGACCTTATAGAGCGAACTCATTTGTGACCCGTGCGTCATCCGGCGGGCGTTCGCCGTTGCACACGCTGCCCCTGTCCTCTTTGGAGTCCTTCTGAGACCTGGGGCCCTTCCACGGGCAGAAAGGGACGTAACGAACCCACGGCTGGGACGAGAAGCAGGAAGTGATGCCGAAGGGAAGGTCGTATATGCTGTCAGTCTCCGGGAGGCTGCCGGAGTCTTCAGGATCCAGTTTGTTCCAGGTCAACAGGCCACGCTCACGTTTAGTGCCTGTAACAGTAAAATTAGAAAAAAACTTTAGAAAAGAGGCGTTAAACGCACCTCTCTATTTATTCCCTTAGTTTGATGCAATTACAACACTAAGTTTAACATCTCGCTTCAGCTTACCAGGAATTGTGTTATCCAGGAAAAACCCAAGGAACCCTCCAACAAACATATTGGTGGTGAGTAATATCTGCAACACTTGGTCCAGCTCAGTGACACCTGAGCCAGGCCAGGGACAAGAGAATGGAAAAGATCAGTGGATATTAGAGGAAGATTGATCCTCTGTCTAACATCATCTTCTATGTGCACTGTGCATTGTTCCATATTGGTCGAATGAACCAGTTCCTGTGTGCCAACCCTACCTGTTGCTAGGTAATCAGGATTCTTCATGATCCAGTTTGGAATGACGAGCGCGGAAAACATGGAGAAGCCGAAAATAAAGATGTTCCTGGAGGAATTCATATCTGTCAACTACAAAAACGAGAGGTTTCAGTAGAATTCCGAAGAGAGCGACGCGGGGCATCCGTCAGAGCGAATTTCAGAACTTCCGCCTGTTCACCTGCAGATTCGAAATCCCAGCGGCGGCGATGACTCCGAACATGATGAGGAACATCCCGCCCATCACGGGGGTGGGGATGGTTGTGAAGATGGCTCCGATTTTACCCAGCACCCCCATCAGAATCATGAAAAATCCACTCAGTAGAATCACCATTCGACTGCCCACCTGTGGTCACACAAACACCACCAAAACTGTAGACTATCGATATCATTAATCAGTGAAAATTGCTAATGCAGATGTTAAAACTGGAGTAGGAACACTGAGTAATAATAATAAACTTTATTATGTAAGACATTTCATACAGAGGCTGTAGCCCAAAGCACTTTATAATGAAATGAAGAAACAAGGGCATAAATAAAAGTACGTCCTACCTTGGTTATACCGAGGGCAGCCACGTTCTCGCTGAATGAGGTGGTGCCGTTTCCGGTGCCGAAGGCCCCCGCCAACAAGCTGCCGACGCCTTCCACGCCGATGCCCCGGCTGATGGCGTGCTTGGGGGGGGGCGGGGCCCCCGACAGCCTGGCGCACGAGTGGTAGTCGCCCACCGACTCCGCCATGGAGCAAATGATCCCGGCCATGATGCCCATCACGCCCGCCAGGTTGGCGGTCGGCACGCCGAACTGACCTGAACGTGCAGACCAAACACTCTTTTTTTTTTTTTACGCATCTTCTCGTAAGTCTGTGCTGATGATATTCATTGGGACGTACCGGGGTAAGGCAGCGTGAACCAGGACGCCTGATTCACCACATCGCCCTTCACATCCGTACGAGCCAGGTGGCCGTACTGGGCCGGGTCGCTCGGCAGGACGTCGTAGATGGTGAGGAGGTAGCACAGTAACCACGAGACCGAGATGCCCAGCAGAATCTAATCAACATCTGATATTAGTATCAGTATCAGTACGTACTGGTGAACAGGAAATAGCTAGGAGCTAGTATAAGTAGTACTAAGGTACAGTGTGTAGTTTCTGGCAGCATCCAGTGGCCAGGGTGCAAACTACAGCCAGGTGAAGCTATGGTGGACACTTTTTTTTTGTAGCTTGAAGACGTTTCACCTTTGATACAAAAGGCTTCTTCAGTTCTGGCCTGGCCTTTGACACTACAATGACCTGCACAAGGGTAAATCTACACAGACGTCAATGGTGGACACAATAAATGTAAAAAAGGTCATCTCTGGAGTTGTTTGTCTAAGGCCAGGGTCCTGGAAAGCTACTGTTTTAGGGAGAGTCCTAAAACCAGCAGGACAGTAGCTCTCCAATGTAGGATTGGGCAGCGCTGATCTAAGGTAATCATATACTACTTAAAACATACTTCTTACAAACTGTACCTTATGGAAATATCTATACACTTCCTTGTAGTATTTAATCTAAAAGAGTTGTGTATTATTCCTGTAGCTTACAATATCTGAGTGGAGTGTATAGTGCAAACCTCCCGAGGACATACAGGCATTATCTGGAAGATATAGAGTTTGGAGGTGTGCAGTTTCTTGGTTCTGCTGTATGCAGGAACGAGGATCGGCATGCCCCGCAGGTACTGGGAGAACACGATGATCAGCACCGACGTCCTGTAGAGTACGAGAAGGTCCGTCAGCAGCATATCGACGCGAGAATTAAGGCGGATTTAGAGAGACGTTTCACAGCCGCGAACGTACAGAGCAGAGATGCCCCAGTGGCTGCCGGCCTTGACCCCGGCGGCGTCGTAGAGCGACAGGCCGATGAGAGAGACCGTGGGGGCGATGGTCAGAGGGCCGATGAAGCGCATGAGGAAGCCGATGAGGCCGGAAAATCCAACCAGGATCTGGAGAAGAGAGGCCACCATGATGGAGCCCTGCAGCTGCAGCCAGGAAGAGGGGTTAGCAGGAGTTACAGGAACAGGAGCGATGTGTTGGGCCTGAAATCTAAGCATTTTCTAAGCAGTGAGAATACTGACTAGATTTGATTGCACTTGGAACTCATTAAAGATCGGAGTCAGAAATTCTGACTTCTGAGGTAAATGCATTTCATTGTGCAAACTTGGAGAGCATCTGTAAAGAGATGTTTGGAGAGATGTTTTCAGATATAGAGGTTGGCTTTTTCTTAGTTCCAAGTGCAACCGAATGCAGCGTGGGTAGCTGCAATGGCTGCAACCTGTATTATGACAGGCTTGAAAGTTACTGTCACTCTACTGGAGCCTAAACCACATTCCTTAATGAACCACGAGCTTCACAGAATATATATATTTTCTTTTTCTGTTGTGCATGCAGAAGTTTGCGTTTTACTCACTGTTCTCATGCGGGTCTGCCAGACCTCTATGAAGACCGGCGAGGAGGTGTTGACCACTGTGGCGTTCTGGGTCCAGGCGGGGCACTTCCACTCCTGCATGGACAGCATGGCCATGGCGGGGGTCAACAGGGCGAACGTACCCCCCTGTAGGATGGGAAGCCTGGAGACCAAAGAACGCGGTTGGCTATCCAAAATGTAAATTCATTATTCATTATCACTGTAATCGCATCCATTTGACAGGAAGTGTGACTACTTCTTAAATCATCAAAATTAAAACTCTTATCAGGAGGGAGAACTTAGGAGTATGGGTACATAGGAGTCTGTGGTCTGGGATTGAGAATCATTGTATTAGTCTACATGTGTAAACTCTTTCTGTCATAAAGTGCCAGGCGAGTGGTTTACCAGATGCAGCAGTATTTAGCCGTGAATCATACAGGGAAAAGTGACTTGATGCTAAAACAATGAACTCTAGGCATAGGGATGCAAAGACGGGTAATAACTCAGCTCTGTGAGCGAACTCTTTCCAATCGCACATAGTCATTTACTGTAATTCACTGTTACAAAAACGTTGTTTTGGTGAAGCTTTTACAGCGTTCCATAAAAGTGTCTCACTAAATCTCACGGAGTTGGAACGCACAAAAGGTCACGCTGACCTGACTCCAAAGGTAACCTGCAGGATGGTGCACAGTCCAGAGACGAAGAATATGGTGTTTATGAGCTGGCTCTGGGTCAGGCTGTCGTGCTGCAGACACAGCCCCTCGGAGAGAATGAGAGGAATGGAGATGATCCCACCGAACGCTGTCAGGTAATGCTGCACACAGGGAGGGATGATAGGGGAGAAACAACATCACAGCGTGCACGTACAGCATGGCATCCCACTTCTCTTGGGTTCATATAGTGCAAAAAATGATTGCATATAGAACTTCTGCAAAAAAATACTATTGCACTGTATGTACTCTCAAAATGTACATTTTGTGCTCATGTTGGTTCCAAAGTCCATTTGTACCATTCTTTTTCAGAAAAACCACACATGATATCTGGTTATTTATGGGAAAAAAATGTCAAATGTGCGATTTTTTTATGCAGCAAATGACATGAGAAAGTCAAAAACTGTTTAAATTACAGTTTTAACCCATAAGGACCCACAGTGTCATTACACCGGTGTAACAAGAACTTTGGTTCCCCCAGACTCTTTATTATAAGGTCTGAGCTTAACTCATTAAATTCCAAAGTGACATTTACTTATCATCCTAATATGGAATATGTTTACCACTAATGCCCAATGTTACATATATGTCAAAATACAGATTTTTGGGAATGAAAACTTGGTCTATGGTATAACCCACATCCACATAATTTTCCTTTACGGAGAAATGGTTGGAGGTCCTAATGGGTTAAAAGCATTCATCAAGTCTCTCAAAATGTACTTTTTTTATCTCATGTTGGTCTGAAAGTCCATTTGTACCATTGTCAAAGTCAATTTTATTGTTGATTTCTTCACATGTACTTGACATACAAAGGAATCAAAATTGCGTTTCTCACTATAATATGCGTTTTACATGTACAACAACATTAAAGTGCAGGTGTGCAAGACGAGACAATCCTAAACTACAACGGTAAAGTGCAGTAGCTTAAGGCTACTTTTGCCATTGTTTTATTAGAAAAAAACATGCAAAATGTGATTTTATAGGGGACAACATTTTGAATAGCGTAACCAAAAATGTTCAAAAAAATCAGTCACATCAACGAGGAAAGTGGCGTTAAAAAATCATTCATTGAGTTGAACACTCACCTGAATGGCCAGGAAAGCACAAAGGTACCAGGGAGGAACATCAGTCACACAGTACGTAGGTCTGTTTCTGTCGTCTTCCACGTCACCGCCGTCCCCACACGTTTTAAGCGGCATGTCAGTGACATGTATATCCGTCTCCTGGAATGAAAAAACACACATAAACACATAGAAAACTCAAGCTCGCTCAGCAAAAGACACACGACTGCAATTACTATCTCTCAGAATATTTGCATGACTAATACGCATCAGTGATTGTGTGTTTAATACCAAAGCGAGGTGATGCTAAATATGTTTTAAAGAAAAAGGAGAAGGATTGCCTGGATATGCACACATCTGACATGAATCTGTCATTATACTCACATCAAAAGCAGGATTGTCGAGGCCGTTCCTCTCCTTCAGTGAAGCCATTGCGACTCCCGCGTTCAATCAAAACTTGATTTTTTGGCTTCTCGACGCTGAGTCCTTCTGAGCAGAGACACATTTAAAAAATAAATATGATAGACAAATGGGAAGGCCCGACGAGGAGGAGGAGGTGGGAGGTAACCTCATCTCAACTCATATAAGTTGTAAATATGTAACTGGGGAAAGCAATGTGACATCTTTGGTCTCTATTTCAGTCTTTGCCATCATTTACAGCTGATGTTTCATCTCAGGACAAAGCTCAGCTACCTAATCAGTAACATATACCACTAATAATACTTGACTTGGCTGTGGAGTTGAGTTCACGGGAGACCAGAACACCTTTCCTCATTCAGGGAAATGGGAACAACATTATTGACATTAATGTCACAGTCTATTATTAGATTAGATTAAATTAGATTAGATTAAAACTCATATGTTCAATAAAAGTCAATGGAATGCAGGTGGCATCTCAACACAAGTGTAAAGCAATAAATAGTTTTAGTTCCAACGTATGTGCAGTTGAAATCAAGTTAAAAATTAATTCAGCAAGTTAAAATGTATGTACAGTATGAATAAAAGAAAGTTTCAGATGCAGACTAAATGCTGCATGTGCTGCATTTATGTTAAAAAAAAGACACGCTTTAGACAGCTTAATTAAGTTTTTAATTAAAATTCGGGCATTTAGCGGCTGCATCAAAGTCTCGCAGCCGTTTGGCACGACAGAATCAGGAGGATGATCAGATAAAGGAAGCTTTTATTCACCCATCGGGGGGAGAGAGCGAAGTGAAGTGTGTAACACTGACGAATGCGTGGAGGCTAGCGGAAACACACCATGATTTTATTCACACAGAGCATTTCCTCACTGGGATGTACAGGGAGAAACATATGAAAAGACAAGAAATAGATGTAAATGAATTACTGAAACCGGGATGCATGTCATTTCAGGAAGTAGAATACCAGTAAATACTGTAGAGAAAGTCATATATGGAGTATGTTGAAGGGCCTCCAATTAATTGGTGTCCCCCCCAGGATGCAAAATGGTTTAATCCACCCACAGACAAGTATAAAGTCATAATGAATATAGGCTGAATGCATTAATGCAGGTGGTAAATGAAAGAACCAGTTATCATCTGATCTAAATTGCATCTTAAAACCCTATTTATGTTTTATTTTATGTGTTATTTCTGCTCTTCGTGTATGGGCGAACCACTGACATTAGGAGTCGACCATGCGTGGAATCTGCTGCTACCCCCTGAGGTCAATGACGGCTCCGGAACAACATTTTTTTTTCTTGTTCTCACCCAGACTTCACGCTTCAGTCGGTTGTTGCTGGCGGCATTTTGGTTTCGAGAAGCCCACGAATGACCCAAAACTTGTTGTTTTACCAGTTCCTTGTCTGAAGGAAAACATGGTCGTGGTGACTCCTGCAAAGGAACGTGAGAAGTGATATCATATGCTGTTAAAATCTACGATAAGATAACAAAACTGTAACCTCCCATAAATAAACACATGGCTACGCCTTCGTTTTTAAGACCCACCTTTAAAAAAAAACTGCTCACACACTGTGCATCCTGATGTTTGAGTCTTTAGTGGATTTACGCACTTTCATCACGTTCGATGCTTGTTGTTTGGAATGTTGTGTTATTATCATTATTATCATGTGTATCATGTTCAGCCATTAATGAACCTCTGCAGTTATCATGAAGGCGTTGCTGTGTGTTGTTTGGGAAAGTAAAAGAAAGAAGTCGAAGGGGGAATTTTAACCTCACTGGTCGTTTTAAGGTTTTATTCTTCCTCCTAGAATTAGAAAGCTGATATCCTACATGTTTTAGGAAACTCCCCCACTCCAACACACCAGATTCTAATAATTAACAAGCCCTTGGCAACGCTTCAGCTACTTGATAGTGAGTTGATGATTATCCCAGATTATTAAATAATTCATTTGGTGTGTTGGAGTTGGGAGGTTCCTAAAACATGTAGGATGGTAGCTCTGCAGGATCAGGATTGGCCAGCCCTGGTCTAACGGGAGGCACTTTGTGCTCCGTCTCATGTATGAAAATCGCTTTAAAAGTTATTACTGTTGATTATTACGGTTTTGCTGCAACAAGAGGAGCCGGTGGCTGATGGATGGCACGGCGTGGCTGTGCACCCTGATCAATAAGAAGCAGCCGTGTTTGTTGCCTGTACCATGACGCCTCCACACCAGCGGGCTCTCTGTTCGCAATGTTGACCTCAGCAAGTTGCTAGGAAAAAAAAAAACTAGTCCGAGAAGAAAAGACTCCTCCAAAGGGACAGACGCCGTCAATTCTCGGGTTTGTGCAAACCCAGCCGGTCTCAGTCCGTCCTGCAGGAAAGATGCTGCACGTGGAGGTCACACCTGGTCTGCAGCCGAGTTCTTAGATATGACAATGGAGGCAGCTCGTGGCCATGAAGCGACTGTTCAGGTCACGGTGGACATTCCTGCAGGCTCCCGTTAACCCTGCAGCATCTGCATCATGTTGTGTGATAAAACACAGCTTTAACTACGCCTTTCATGTGCATAGAACAAGTCTCACATCTTTTATTTTATATTTATATTTTTATTCGTTGTAGTTTATTTCTCTCCCTAATGTTGTGGCAATTTCTTAATTAACAAACCATAGGGTGAATAAATGACATTCAAAGTTGATTCATAAGTGCCGATGAAGCTTGAATTCTGAATCAGAATGACTGAGCGAGTCCACGCCAGCACAGTCACAAACACATGTTAAAGATTATTGCACGTTAGACAGGGAGATTGATATCAACAATACATGCAATCAAAGTTCCACCACGCCTGAGGTTTCTGCTTGTTTTCTTCCAACTGGAACTCCTGTAAATGTTTCTGTGCTGTAATGTTCTCCGCTGCTTTCCTCCTTTTATGCATCCTTCCCTTTCCTGTCACAACGAGGCCAAATCAGCGTGCACTGCTTTTGCCAAATTGTTATGCAGGTCTGCAACGCGAAGCCATGTCGTGCTGCTCATGTTGACCGTTATGTTTGTGTAAAGCAGCAGCATCACCGCTGCTTGTACATTAAATAGTGAAATATTATTCAGAGCAGGATGTTTGTTTGGTGCAGTGCAGCTGCTGGGGATTTTTCAGAGGTCACAATATAGATTTTCATGTTTGCAGGAGCTGGATTTTGAACTAAAGATATAGCAAATATACATTAGGAGTACACTTCTTAATGTTTTAATGAGCAGTCAGAACAGCATTAACCTGCCTTGCCTTGTATCAGGAAGAATAAACTCCTTATTTTCAGTAAACAGTTAACTCAATCATTCAGAAGTACAGTAAATCATCATGCCTGGAACAGGATTTTTTTTCTTTTTAAAAAGGGCGTATCCATGTTTGTATTCATGGTATTCGATAAAGTGGTTAGTGAACTGTTATCTTATCACAGTCTAGATGGCATTTTGATCCCATGCTATCGCTGCTCGTGTTCTTTTAAAGGCAGAGATAGCATGCAGCGGGTTTTAAGTCATGCGTGTGCTTCTCGGCCCAAACAAACTCCTCCAGCCGAGAAAAATCGAATTAATGACTCGACGTCTTGTCTCCAGTCGAGAGACCGGACCTTTACTAAGAAAAACACATGTCGGCACCGATCTGTTGAAATGTGAAGTCAGGGTGAGGGGGGGTTAATTCATTAGGTTATAATCTATTGTTGCATGTTGTTGTGTCACTTCTTTTGAACCCAAGTGAGAAACTCTTTTTACATCTATTTATGTAGGTTAACATTGTTTTGTAAAGGAACACAAAAGAAAATTGAGGCAATATCCTGTGTGTGCCTTGAATATTCACTGAATGATTTGCACAGCAAACCCTACATGCTTGTTTTGTTGCTTCTCTAATAAGCAGAGGAAGCCTCAGTCCCACAACTTGTCGCGTATACAATAAAACAGCAAAACTGGAATTGTAATTGATATTGAATTCCTATTAAAACCTCAGACAAAGGTCACCTATCGAACCTAAAGGTCAGTTTCACTTTGCTCCAAGTGACAACCTCTGAAACCCGAGGGTTAGAAATTAAACAAAATAATCACATTTTTCTGTTTTCCAGCTTGTCTGGACGCTTTGATGCTACCGATGCTGTGAAGAACGTTTAACATCAGTGTCAATTTTTCCAAAGAGCTGAAGGTCACATCAGGTCTGACTGAATCAATCGTGAAAGTTTGATAGTTTGGCTGTGTATTTTTATTTGGTTTTTGTTTGGCCTTAATTATCTGTAGAATTCTATACTCAGGGAGCACAAATTAATCTTCCTTAGCATTGAATATACAGTGAAGAAAACAAGTATTTAAACGTCCTGTCCCATGTGCAGAAAAACACCCCCAAAGCATGATGCTACCACCCCCATGCTTCACAGTAGGGATGGTGTTCTTCGGATTGTACTCTTCATTCTTCTTCCTCCAAACACGCTTAGTGGAATTATGACCAAAAAGTTCTATTTTGGTCTCATCTGACCACAAAACTTTCTCCCATGACTCCTCTGTATCATCCAAATGGTCATATGCAAACTGAAGACGGGCCTTGACATGTGCTGATTTAAGCAGGGGAACCTTTCGTGCCATGCATGATTTCAAATCATGACGTCTTAGTGTATTACCTACAGTAACCTTGGAAACGTTGGTCCCAGTTCTTTTCAGGTCATTGACCAACTCCTGTCGTGTAGTTCCGGGCTGATTCCTCACCTTTCTTAGAATCATTGAGACCCCACGAGGTGATATCTTGCATGGGGCTCCACTCCGATTGAGATTGACCGTCATGTTTAGCTTCTTCCATTTTCTAATGATTGCTCCAACAGTGGACCTTTTTTCACCAAGCTGCTTGGCAACTGCTCCGTAGCCCTTTCCAGCCTTGTGGAGGTGTACAATTTTCTCTCTTGTGTCGTTGGACAGCTCTTTGGTCTTCGCCATGTTACAAGTTAAAGTCTTGCTGATTGTATGGGGTGGACAGGTGTCTTTATGCAGCTAACGGCTTCAAACAGGTGCATCTGATTAAGGATGATACATGGATGCAGGTGGACTTCTAATGGCGGACTAACAGGTCCTTCAGGGTCAGAATTCTAGATGACACACAGGTGTTCAAATACTTATTTGCCGCTATATCACACAAATAAATCATTAAAAAATCATGCATTGTGATTTCTGGATTTTTCTTTTTAGTTTATCTCTCTCACAGTGGACATGCACCTACAATGAAAATTTCAGACCCCTCCATGATTTCTAAGTGGGAGAAATAGCAAAATACTTGTTTTCTTCACTGTAGATTCATTTCTTATGCTTTTCCCTAAAATACAACACTATCTTCTGCAGAAAGAAGTCACCTTAAGGAGATAAAGTGGCAGCTAATTATTGCAGTTCTAATTATGCAGGCTATTCCGCAGTATGGAAACAGAGGGACAAACAAAACCAAAACTGACGAAACGATTCCCTGTAAAATGCAGTTTCTCCAGCACATGAGCGTCTTGGGTCTCTCTCCTCAGCGGCAATTAATTGGTAAAAAAAAAGAAAATCAACGGCAAGGAAAAGCCCATCTGTGCGATCAGAAATGAGCCATCTGCAAAAAAAAAAAAAAGGTGCATTTTGAAGCAAACAACATGCAAATCAACAGGGTCATGTATCACAGGTCAACAGGAAACGAGTCCACGCCTCAATAATTAATGAGCTGTGGAAAATGATTCACTCCATTCGATAATCGCACCAGCTGACAGATTTGTGTGATATGTGTTCGTATTAACACATCAACAATCAATACTCATGAAGAAAGCCCAGGAGAGGAAAAACACATGCGGCAGAACCGCCCTATTACACTTTTATTCCCTGCGGAGATTCAAAGAAAAATATTTTTAAAAAAGGCTCGTGAGCATCTTTGGTTGTGTGGGAAACCACTGTTCATGTTCAGAGCGATGAAATATGAATGATAAGCAGCCACAGTTGCACTGGGGCGCAAGGAGCTTCAGAACCAAACTTCTGTGCTAGTTTAGCTTAGTTTTTGCGGCAATAAAACTTTCTTGCAGATGGCTGGTCACATATGTAATTGCGTGTTTGTGTGAATACAATGTGGTGGGAAATTGAGAGTGTATATTTATTAAATACTAGTTAAATATTCTTCACCATAAGTCAGAGGAATGAAGGTTTATGGTTTATGACTGTTCCAGGCTTATATATGGGAAGCAATGAGTTCACAAGGACACTTTTTATTTTAAGGGACTTTATGATATTTGAACACATGTGTGGCAACAGCAAGATGTTTGACCTTGTTTCCTACGGGGAGTTAGTACAGTTAACAAATTATCCTGCGAAGAGAAAGTGATAAGGTAGTGAGGTTTATGACTGTTAGCATGCCCCTGAACGTGTGTGCAAAAATATATACATTAAAAAATGAGCAAGCGTAGGGTTTTAAGATATACAGTGGCTTGCGAAACTATTTGCCCCCCTTGAACTTTGTGACCTTTTGCCACATTTCAGGCTTCAAACATAAAGATATAAAACTGTAATTTCTTGTGAAGAATCAACAACAAGTGGGACACAATCATGAAGTGGAACACACTTTATTGGATGTTCACCAAAAAACATATCAAGGTGTTAGAATGGCCAAGTCAAAGTCCAGACCTCAATCCAATTGAGAATCTGTGGAAAGAACTGAAAACTGCTGTTCACAAACGCTCTCCATCCAACCTCACTGAGCTCGAGCTGTTTTGCAAGGAGGAATGGGCTAAAATATCAGTTTCTCCATGTGCAAAACTGATAGAGACATACCCCAAGCGACTTGCAGCTGTAATCGCAGCAAAAGGTGGCGCTACCAAGTATTAACTTAAAGGGGCTGAATGATTTTGCACACCAAATTTTTCGTTTTTTATTTGTTAGAAAAGTTTAAAATATCCAATAAAGTGTGCCCCACTTGTTGTTGATTCTTCACAAGAAATTACAGTTTTATATCTTTATGTTTGAAGCCTGAAATGTGGCAAAAGGTCACAAAGTTCAAGGGGGCCAAATAGTTTCGCAAGCCACTGTAATCAGATCAGATTATAATGATGAGTGTTTTTTTCATTCCTGAGTTGATGCATTAGGCATTTATATTTATCTCATTTATTCACCATGTCTATATAAGCCTGTTGCTTTGTGTCATCATTACTTTACATTACAGCTGCTGCAGAATTACAGCAATCCAATTTCCAATTTAATTAGTTCATTTTGCAGCTTATTATGTTTTTTTCTCTCCCTAGGGGGCTTCACTGCAGCTCAGGAGACTCTCAGTGCTTCATGCAGCATATTTAATAAAATAACTTGCATTTCACAGGAAGAAGCTGCAGGTTTAAGGACTTAAACTGTGTGGATTTTGCATGTTCTCCTCATGTCTGTGTAGGTTTTTATCTCGTTCTCCTGCTTCCTCCCACAATCCGAAAACAAGCTGAGGTTAATAGGAGCCTTTATATTGTCATTGTATGAGTGAATGGTGCGTTTGCCCCACAGTAGACCATTAGATTGGCTCCAGCAGCAGGAATGAATGCATGAAAAAATGAAAAAAAAATAGTGGAATTATTAAAGTTTTAAACAATAACTTTAAAAAAGAATGAAACCTTAATTTATGTAAAACAAGGATGTCTATATACATTCATATTTCATCATTATTTGAGCACACACACGAAGAATTTCCTAATTACCAGCATATATGTACATATGTGTATGTGAATGTGTATATGTTTACATGGCGTGCAGGGCTGATAAATCACAGCCCTTTAAATGCTGTTATTACAGTGTTTCCTTCAATATGAACAACAGCATAATTGACTGGAACATAAAACTTTTCTTTTTCGGCCTCCGGGCATCACGCTAACATCGACGTGAATCTTATCGAAAGTTCAACCCAACCGATCCATAAACCCGACTTAATTACGCCTCGGACGGCGCTGGCATCGCATCGGTTGCGTAACCCTGTGACTTTAATTTCGCCAAACAGCTAAATTCACATGACCGGTCCAGCAGCTCGAGTGCTGCCGGTGTTTTTCTGCGGATGAGGGACGTATGGGTTCTGACGTCCTCCATGACCCGGGTCAAAAGGTCAACCAGTGTGATGGTATCATCCCAGAAAAGATCATCAGACTAAATCATACAGTCATACAAAAGACATCACTATACTGAATAATACATAACTTTTATTAGGAGCAGAATCCATCATCTTCTTTTCTCACCACTTTAACCTCCTTCAATTGTACTCATGGTCCATTTATTTTCCGCAGACCTCGTTAGGAGCATCCCCATCACACCTGTTACTGAAATTAAAAATTTTACTGAATCACATGCTCCCGGCAGAAGAAAGTGAGTCCACATGTGGCTTTTTAACAATGAAAAAGTGTCTTCGTACTCATTCAAGTTTTGTGTCCTGTGGTCATATTATGCAGGATAATCAATCATTCCTGTTTTACGAGTAAAGAGGAGTGATCAGAGCTAACGGCCGACCTGATCATTCAACGTTACGTAAGCTAATGAGACTTCACCTGCTCCGCTGGTAATTAGAATGATGCAAATTCTGTATTGTGTAATAAATCAGAGCTGGATTCTCTTTATGGGGAAGAGTTCAATCTGGCACAGGCTTGCTGGGCCATATAAGAGCGTTGTGTTGAGATATAAATGCTAATATCATCACAGTTCGACATGGTACGAGCCCTTTTATCGTCCTTTCTGATAAGTGCATGAATGTGTGTATGTGAAGCAGCCGTGGAGCTTTTTGCTTTATCAAATCTGAAATGATCATAATGACAGGCTCAAAGATAAAACTGTGTTCCTCTCATTAGAATGTCAGATAATTCATGTATTAATTCATCCTTTATTTAGCCAGGTGGGTCACATTAAGCGTGTCTCTTTTACAAGGTAGCCCAGCAAATACATATCAAACTCACAAAAAGCAGCAGCAGGCTTCTGTTTTGACAGATAATGAAAAACAGTTTTGGCCTTTTTTGCAGGAGCTGGTTCCAGCACCAAGGGGCATAGGAGATAACAGGCTGTCTCCCCAATTTCTGTGATCCCATGAATGCAGACTAGACCCACTGGTGGATTGTATGACAAGTTGTTTAGTCAGAGAATAGCACTAAAATAGCTTTATAGATAAAACATACACCAAGGCAGCTATCTCTGATAATATAGGGCTGTCAAACCAGACTGTTCTTTTCTAAATAAAACGCAAGGCACCATGACAGAAAGTGGCTAAAGCCTTAGAGGCATGAATGATATCACCATAGTCCAGCATTGGGAAGAAACATAGTCATATTTCTGATCTAAATTACTTTAAGATTGCCCACATAATAAGTTTTGGGTTTTGAGTCACACCAGACTCAGATTATATATTTATAGGACACTATTGCTTATATACTACAGATACAGTATACAACACCAAATAGGAGGCATCCTCTACAACACGTGTCAAACTCAGGTCCTGGCTGCAGGTTTTAGTTCCAACCAGGCAGTAACACACCTGATTCTACTCATTACCACTGCTCTAGATCTCCATTAGTAGACTCAGGTATGGCCCCCCAGGACCTGAGTTTGACACCTGCTCTACAACAGGGGTCACCAACCCTGGTCCTGGAGGGCTACTTTGGGTCCAGGATTTTGTTCCAACCAGTCAGTAACACGGCGTAGTGGTATTTAGTAGAATCAGGTGTGTTCATTCTTAATTCTTCTCCAGAACCCACAGTAGCCATCCAGGACCAGGGTTGGTGACCCCCTGTTTTAAAGAAATGAGCAGCTTTTGTTTTACTAGAATTTTAAACCAGTTTAAGATGTTTAACATTGGCTTCAATGGACATAAACATTTTTTTGACAGATTAGACCAATCAGAATGCATACATATATATATTGAAAACATAAACTATACTGATATGTAGGTGCATGATGACAGATGACTGTACAGGGATGATCTTACTGTTGTCTGGAATAGCATCAAAGTCCCTCAGAAGTTGGGAGCCCAACACAAAGCTCGCCCCCCCCCCCCAGCCCCCCGCCTCGACGATCAAAGCCCCGGCCGAGGCTTTCATGAATTGTTCTCGTCGTGAGCCACTTGCCTTTTTGTGCGTGGATGTAAATCGTCGTGATGAAAGGGCGGCATCATCACAGACGGAGGGGGGGGGGACCGACCCCGAGTCGTGCTGTCTCAACCTGTACCGACGCCCCCCCCACCGCCCAAACCCCCTCCGTTCGCCGATATCTTCATGCCTCACTAAAATATTAATCAGGCCCAGAGCGCTCGCAGTGAGGCCGCAAAAACCAACACAGCCCACACGTGGGTGAATACACACATTGTTCAGAGCGTGGGACTTGTATAATTTAGTGGTTCGGTGCTTTTGATATCTAGATATCTAGTGGCTGGACGGCTCGCTGAGAAGAACCCCCCCCCCCCGTCACAGGCGTCCTCCCGGGGATGTTTCTGTGCTGCTCACACAAAAAAAAGCACAGAATGCAGAATTAAAAAACATGGCGGCTGTCACTCAACGTAGAATCTGGAGGTGCATGTGCAAAAAAAACGCTGTCTAACGCTACGGTTTCACTCGCTGGCCAGTGGTTGTTTTACTCGCCACAGAGGAGCCTGCAGTAAGACAGATGACAGTAACTAGTGTTGTAGGCATGGAGGCGAGAGAGCTTATTTTTGAAGCACGATACGGCAATTTTCGCTCGCAGCTGTTGCGGTTTCCGGGCTTACGACTTCCCGAGACGTGATCGAATCGGAACGTACTGTATACCACCAGGCCACTGTTCATCCTTGTGTGTTAATCTTAAGCAATCGAGCACAGTAGATGATTTTTGTCGTGCCACTTTTTCAGCTCTTGTGTCTGAATGAAAGAATATATGCACTTTCTTCTTTTTAAGAGGGCAGAGAGTGGGAGTGTGGGGGGGGGGGATCATGCAAAGTGCCAAAAAGAAGATGCCAGCTGTTGTCAGTTTCAATGTTCTGAGCCGTGTTGATCTCAGTCTGCGACGTTTGAGCTCTGTCTGCACATGTCAGCTCATCCCGACCCGAGGTGCATCATGAAGACAGCAGCACACAATCGTATTTATTGCAGAGGGAAGTTTCTCTTTGTGTAATGGTGCATGAAAATAAATAAAAAAATCACAAAGCAAAGCAAAGTGAGAAAAATACACACAGGAGGAACACTTTTCACATAAAGCCTGGTTATGTGAGCTAGTTTAGTCCAAAGATTCCAAACCTAGGGGTCAGGCCCCTTTGAAAAAGTCAGCAGATAAACTATGAAGGGTTGTGTCATGATTAAGGAGCAGAAATAAGAAAAAACTAAGACTGTCAGATAAATGTAGTACTTGCAGTACAAGTACAAAGTGAAGTACTTCTCTCTGTACCTTCAACATTGCAGTTGAGACTTCAGAGTCTAAAAAGGCAAAACAAGAAGCTGAATTGGATCGTGTTAACCACAGGATGCAGTTCCAAGAACACATCCACAACCAGGAGTCTGCTGAAGCTTATAATGAGCAGATTTTTAATTTCAGTTTGACTCAGAAGTTGATTCAATTATCTGAAATCATTTCCCAGCAGCACGAACACAGCACTGAATCAACAACAAGTTTGCAGGGTCGCTGCACCCGAATCGCACCCGTCGTGATGCGTGCACCTGTGTCCTCGGGCTTCTCGTGGCATTAAAACACAAAACACGACGACTGTTAATTCCCGGCATCCCGGGCGAATGAGCCGTGACACTAACCGAATTGCTTGTTGTTGTTTTTTCAAAACCCTGTGTGCACGCGTCAAATTTTCCCGAAGATCACGTTCCGTGCGGGTCTAATGAATTCTGACACTGGTGGAGCCTGAAGCCTTCCACCCACGCTTCTGCAGCCCACCCCTCTCCCCCTTTTATTTGAGGCTGCTGCTCTCCTCCTTCGCTTCAGAGCAGCAGGCGCCCAGTCAGCGCAGCTCGCTCCTGCCACTGCAGAGAGAAGCCACTCGGGAGTTTTGTGGGAATTTACGTCTCCTCCGTGTCGCCAGGATGAGGCTTCTTTTCCTTATTTTGGCTGCTCTCTTCACAGGTAGGTTGACCCAAGTGATTTTCTGGCTTTGCAGAACGTTTGACTTTTAGTGAGATCAGTTCAGGACCATGGAGAGAGACACAACTCTTCCACTTTTCAGTTATGCAACCTCTTCTGAATTTTAAAATCATGACATAAATATATTTTTTTCTAATGCAGAGAATCTATCGCTTCCACTGGGAAAGGAAGGGCAGAGACAAGATGTGGTATATATATTATATATAATTTTTCCCACTATAAAGAAAGAGCAATCAATTAATGCCTGTAGCTGCATCTTCAGTGGATTTTGTTGTTATTTGTTGCAGGTAACACGATGTTTGGTCGAAGTCCTCTCCAAAGCTCTCTCCAAACCAGACTCTCAGCTCGATCCGGAATGCAAAGAAATTCTCCAAGCAGGTTTGTAACACAAACCGAACTACATTTATTTTTGTTTGTTGACTTATTTGGATATTTGACATCTTTATCATTTATCATCAAGAATATCTTGGAAACCAACTGTTCTTTACAAATGAGATAAAATATATTAATGAATACTCGGGTTGTTAAAATAAATGCAGGTTTTTAATTGGACTGAATTTCAAACTAATGAGACCCCACGTCTTCAGGGGTTTCATGTCTAACAGCTACACTAAGTGGGTCTTTGCACCTCTTTTGATGGTATCTTTATATCTTTTGCTCCGTCATAGGAGTTAAACATGCACCGCTGGACATAAAGGGAGAAGAAGTCAAAACAGAGCAGCCAGAGGCAAAGGGTGTAGATGTGAAGGACATTGAGGCACTTCTAAAGTCAGTGGAGGCAAAGAGAGAAGAGAACACGGAAGACGTGCAGCGCAGTCAGGAATCCTGGAATCTAGGTGATGAGAAGGACAAGAGACATGGGAATGATGAGGAGCAGGAGGAGGAGCGGGAGAAGAGGAACAGCTGGAGGCCTCCGTACCAACAAAGGAAACACAAACGAGGAGAAGACGAAGAGGACTACGAACGCAGCCAGGAATCCTGGAGTCTGGGCGACGAGAAGGACAAGAGACACTGGAACGAGGAAGAGGAGCAGGAGCGGGAGAAGAGGAAAAGCTATAGGCCTTACCAGAGGAGACACAAACGAGGGGAAGAAGAAGAGGACGAAGAAAGAAGTCAAGAGTCCTGGAGCCTAGGTGACGAGGAGGAGCGGGAGAAGAGGAAAAGTTACAGACCTTACCAAAGGAGACACAAACGAGGAGAAGAAGAAGAGGACTTTGACCGCAGTCAGGAATCCTGGAGCCTAGGTGATGAGGACGAGCGTGTGAAGAGGAAAAGTTATAGACCTTACCAAAGGAGACACAAACGAGGAGAAGAAGAAGAGGACTTTGACCGCAGTCAGGAATCCTGGAGCCTAGGTGATGAGGATGAGCGTGTGAAGAGGAAAAGTTATAGACCTTACCAAAGGAGACACAAACGAGGAGAAGACGAAGAGGATGAGGAGCGTAGTCAGGAATCCTGGAGTCTAGGTGATGAGGAAGAGCGAGAAAAAAGGAAAAGCTATAGACCTTACCAAAGGAGACACAAGAGAGATGAGGAAGAAGACGATGGGGAACGCAGTCAGGAATCCTGGAGCCTAGGTGACGAGGAGGAGCGGGAGAAGAGGAAAAGTTACAGACCTTACCAGAGGAGACACAAACGAGGAGAGGAGGAAGAGGACTTTGATCGTAGTCAGGAATCCTGGAATCTGGGTGATGAGGACGAAGAACGGGTAAAGAGGAAAAGCTATAGACCTTACCAAAGGAGACACAAAAGAGGAGAGGAAGAAGATGATGGGGAACGCAGTCAGGAATCATGGAGTTTAGGTGACGAGGACGAGCGTGTGAAGAGGAAGAGCTACAGACCTTACCAAAGGAGACATAAACGAGATGAGGAATCTTTAGGGGAAGAGAGGGAGGAGCCAGAAGAAGACCGCAGCCAAGAGTCCTGGGATGTCGACAAAAGGCATGACGAGGATGAGGACGAGAGATACAAGCGAGTTTGGAAACCCTCCCATCGCTACCACCACAAGAACAGACTCCACAGACGCGAGCCATCCGAGTACGAGGAAGACAATGATCGCAGCCAGGAATCCTGGGGTCTCGAGGACGAGAGAGACAAGAGGGAATGGAGGGCCGGAAGGTTCCACCAGAGGAGGCATAAGCGTGATGAAGAACTCTCGGAGGAAGCAAGGGAAGAACCAGAGGAAGAACGTAGCCAGGAATCATGGGGCCTCGACAAGAGGGAATGGAGGGCCGGAAGGTACCACCAGAGGAGGCACAAGCGTGACGAGGAGCTCTCTGAGGAAGCCAGGGAGGAGGATGAGGAGGACGGGGAGCGCAGTCAGGAGGACTGGGGCTTCGATAAAAGAGACAAGGGAGAGGTAGAAAAACGCTGGAAACCAACACACCAGTACCACCACAAGAAGACGTCTCAACAGATGGGCGATTCGGACAATTTGGGGGAAAAAGACGGAGAAGTAGCTCTGAGGTACTTCTATAATTGATCAAATCTAATGTCTCTCCCCGTTAATTGTGCAATTATGTATTCCACAACAAAAGAAATGAGCCCCTTAACCCCACGTGTGCAGCACAGCGTCTAATTGAGGTTGTTTTCAGGTATCTGGCAGAGAAGCGAAATCCCTGGATTTATAGAGGCTTCTACCATCCTGCCTGGTATAAAAGGAACTCAGATGACCACGCTGCAACCTCAAACAAGGTAGGCATGTGGTATTTCAGTTTGATTTTATTGTGAATACCGAGAATGGATTTGATTAGCAGGTTATTACCTATGCAGTTCAGACGTCAGCTACTATAGTTGTACTTTGAATGTGTGCAGACGACAGAAATGGCTAAGTTGCTATAAGATCTCTATAAGGTCTCATCGAGAGGCAAAGGAAAGCACACAGCAGAGCTCTTAGCCCACAGGAGGTAAAAACTGCAGTGAAAAGAAATAAAAAAAGAACTTTATGATTGATTTGGGTACATTTTTGCCATTGAGTCAACTCCATTAAACCTCTAACCTGACTACTGAACTCAAAAAGTCGATTCAGTATAAAACACAGAACCTTGGACCTCGCCAGTTAACAGCCACAACTCAAGCCAAAAATAGGCAATTTAAAAAATATATATATCACACACGGTATAGTCCGTGTAGAGGCTCGTTTCATATCGCCTGTGATCCATAACGTGAGAATAATTCATTCCGGGGCCTTGTCCAAGAACAAATTTACACCTTATATTCAGCTGACCTAGTAAAGCCGCTGAAGCACGTCAAGTGCCTCCACCACAGTTTTTACTGGGAGAAGTGAAGCCGTGCTCGTTATGGAAATGTCCGGCCCGCCTGGCGATGGTAGGGCTTTTCGCCTTCAGAAACAAAGAGCATCAGTGAATATGCATCTGGGCAAATGCACATCAAGAACTCTGAAGGCCTAATGTATGCAGTATATTCATGTGCAGTGACTTCTCTGCTTATAGTAATAAATCTGTACAAGTCTATAGATTCAGTGCTTCTTCTTCATGTCTTTTTTCCCCCCAGCACTCTTGTCCCTCTCAGCTTGTTCCACCTTTTCTCTGTGTGCTCTCTCCGGTGTTTTACGACCGCTGCAGCAATCATGTTACGAACCTTGTGATTATAGCCTCCGCGAGCAATCAAAGTCATATCTCAATTAAAAAGAGAGCTATGGCCTGTGGAGAAAGCTCCATCTTGGCACACACTCGACAATCAGAGAATGTTTAACCTGAAATGACCAATTACACATGCTGTGCATATTTTCGGAAGAGGCATGGGAAAACAGGGTTAGTTTATGATGGTTTAATCAAGATTTATACTCCAATCAAGGTCAAGGAAACAGACTGTTCAGATGACATCAGATAAGCCGATGGGATTGAGTTGCTGATGTGTGAATAATTATTGTTTTTCCAGGAAAAAGAGATGGAAAATCTGGCGGCGATGGACATGGAGCTGCAGAAAATCGCCGCAAAGTTGCATGAGAACAGTGAATAAGAGCCAGGATAAGACAGCATTTTAAGACGCTATCAACTTATCAGTGGATAGAAGCTGCTGTCTTTGTGTCTGCCAATTATGTGCTTAAAGTGTTTAAAATTAAAAAAAAAAATCTGGAGCCTTGCCAAAAACATTGTTTATCATTATATTAGTGATTTTTTGATGTCATAAAATAAATCCGCATGGGAATGATTTTGATGTTTATATATAGTACTGAGGAAATATTAAAATAATAGATCTAAAAAAAAGTCAAATGATTTCAATAATTGTGTTCTGAAGAGTTTGTTCAGTCTGCACTCAATAAATTTATTCTGGGACCAAACAAATCAGTGTCGAATTATTTCTTGGGTTTATAAATAAAACAATATTCACACATCAGGTCCTTTAGTGCTACTCCTTTAAATTCTCTGCAGATGCAGATGCAGCCCCTTACAGTTATCACAGCTGGATCATATAAGAACTTTCCTGCAGAGGGATATCCAAAAAAGTTACAACCTAGAAGCTGGAGGGCTTTAACAAAAGCAGAATATTGTTTATACATTTGGTTTCAAGGCACAAACCAGTCACTTATTCTCAATACATAAAAAAGGTTATTTGCCATTTGCGCAGTTCCTTTACGCAACGCATACATTAAACTCAGATAACCTGCACCGGCTTATAGATTACTCCTTTAGCTTCACCTGCCCTGACCTGAATACACGAGATGGGAGATAGCGGTCTGATGAATGCAAACCAGTCACTCCTCCTCCCTTATTCCAAAAGTGTCAGTTCTGCGAAATGAGAAGTCAACGCTGGGGGAGGCATCTGTAACGTGGCCCTTAAGGATCTGATGCGTCTGCGGGTGGTCTATACGACGCTGTCCGCCAACTTCTGTCTCTTTGGTTCCGGCCCCTCGGTCGTCTTGGGGCGTGAGGGTCCGGGCCGGGTCGCCGTGGCGACCGTGGTCCCAGAGAGGACGTAGCCCCCGCCTCCGCTCATCAGCAGCTTTGGATGGGTCCGGTTAGGCAACACCTGAGGTACACGACACAAGGAACACACAAGTCGGGAGACATTAATTCACACAGGACTAACACTTTGGTCCTGAAGGCAGATTCCGCTCAAGTATGCAAACACAGTTTATAGCCGCTGCTCGGTACATAATTCCGAAGGTGGGGTGGGGTAGCCGGTGACAGCTGTAACAAATATCAGATCCCAACCAACTGATGCTGCCAGAAGCAGAATATTGATGCATCGCAGACTGAGATGGAACGAGGTGGTGCAGCGGGCGCCGTAAACAACGCCGACTGCGGCTTATTTCCAACCTCCAGTAAACGTACCGAAACATTAACATTTATTGTGTTCATCTACTGATGTCACGCTGGTTTTTAGCTGTATTTCTCTTCCACAATTTCAGAAGGGGAAGGTCAAAGCCAAAACGGTAAGATCCAGAACAATCACGATCAATTAATCCACTGGAAATTCAGTTTAACATTTACCTGGTAATGTCTGAGCCAGGTGTCTGTGAGGCTGAGGCTCACTGTACCACCGTGTTCCCTGAGTTTCGTGTAGCATTCAATAAGAGGCTGGAAAAAAACAAAAGAGATGGAAAACAGGCATTAAGAGAGTCGATGATGATGATGATGGCGGCATTATAACTCCTTGGCGATGACAGGAACGTCCGCTGCAGCAAAGTAATAAGGACATTTACTGCAGGAACTCTATCCAATAAAAAAAAATCCTTTGCAGCACCAGCTAATGAGAGCCCCGCAGATAACTAATTATCTTCATGGACAATCAATGGCGTTATTGTGGTTCTTGTAAATATCACTGCACACGGTGATCTCACCTCTTTGTGCTGGGAGTACACCACGAACGGCCTGGAGGGGGAGAGGAATTTAAGGAGGCCCATCAAGACCGGGTACGGGTGAAACCGACTGGCGATCACCAACCTGCATGTGGGGAAATAAAAACAGATGATCTAGCAGATCTGTCCAGTACACCAACAGTACACTGTGTTATCAGAATTGTGTAGGTAGGCAATATCGTAATTTGGCTTATTGGTGGTGTACCTGACTTTTGACCATAAGGCGTAGAAATTTAGCACCCGCTGAAGACATTCATTTAATTTTATGTGGCCGGATGAGAGTCGGTGAAAGAGGCTGATTTAAGACGGACGGGGGATGTTATGCTCCTCGCTGGGATTTAACGATAGAGCCGCCGTGATGTACGGGAGACACAGGAGGGGAAAATCCATAAGCTAACCAGATCGATGCTTCTGGCTCGGCCGTCACCCTCCCAGCACTTCATACATCCATCATAAAGATATAGGCTATAAAGCAAGCTCTTCATTTTATATGACAGGAAAGTGCAAAGTAATCACTTTGTTCACCTTACAAGGTGAACAAAGTGTAATTATTGTGTGTGGGCTCGGAGGACGGTATATGATTTATCCCGACTTTTACGGCCAGACAAAAATACCCCATTCATCAATTTTGCATCCCCCGTCTGCATCCCCGTTAATCTATTATCTATTTTAATTGCCGTCGGTAATTATCATTAATATTAATTCAGAGCCGATTAAGCGGGGGGTGGGAGAATGTGAGGGAGATGCACAGGAGCGGCATGTGACACCCACCCGTCTGCGTTTCTGCCCTCCAGCAGGGCAGCAGCAGCTGCCAGCTTCTTCCGCTTCTCCTCCAGCTTCACGCGTTTTTCCTGAGCCTGAAAGACACAAAAACGCAGTGAAGCGATGACACAGATTCCTCCTCACCCTGATTTAGGGTTATAAAAAAAGAAAGCTATAAGAAGTATATATATGACTTTCAAAAGGGTCAAAAGTCTTTTATGGAGTTTCTTATCAAGACAGTGGTAATTATAAGTATATATGTATGCCTTGTGTTTATCTGCTGGGATCTTTGTGACCCATTTGATGCCAACTAGAAGCAGTAATTCACATTTACACTGCTTTTATAAAGCTAGTGACTGGAATGATTTCAAAAATTAAAAAACATGTGTGGACAGATTTGTTTGGTCAGACTATGTTGTGTTTACAAAAACTGGAAAATCTGAGAAATACGAATGTTTCTTACGGTTGCAAAAGGGTGGGGAATTCCCAAATTTCCATAAACTACAAATTTCAGGAGATATTCAATTGAAGAGTCTTGTGATTTAGGCTCAAAAGTGTGTGTCAGGGATCTAAAAAAAAAAAAAATCACCTGTGCATGTGATGGAGGAATGCACCGTGCATGAAGGGGGCGTGGCCTAAACAGCTGCACGTGATTGAGGAATGTACTTACCTTAAAGGGACAGTTTGACATTTACATCCATAGTCACAGCAATAGGTGATTTGTGTTTTTTTCTGTCTATATAATCTGTTTTCAGACCAGCTGAGCAGAGCTTGCTCTACTAAAACTACGTGGCTAATGGTAATTTTTGGTTTCCCTTATAAAACTCATCATATACACAATTCCAGCAGCACCAAATCACTGTGGCGGACCAGCTGTCACCGGTAATAGCGGTAACTCCACTTGTATCAACAAAAACAGGGTAAAGCACCTACTGCTATGATTATGGAAATCATAATTACGGGTCAATTTTCAAAAATGTTGAACTATCCCTTTAAACCTTTAAATACAGAGTGCAGTGCTGATCCAGTTTGAGGAAAAGGAACCTTATAGGGTGTTTTTGAAGACATTACAGGATTGATTTAAAAATTCACAGTATAGTATATATCAGACATACTTTGGCTTCTTTACGCCGGTCCTGCTCCTCCTTTTCCTGGTCAGCGGTGGTTGTGGTGTTGGTCTCCATGTTCTGATCCTCTGGACTTTCCTGCTGCTCCTTAGGCTGGACTGGCTCCTCCTCGGTGGACTGCTTTGAATCTGGAGGAATGTTGGAGGCTATAAATTAATTAAGCAACTTAAATATTTAGTCTATAACCATAAAGGTCCAGTTTCTGCAAAGTGTTTTAAATTTCCGTGAACTGCCGTTTTAGAAACCTCTAGTTTTAATATGAATTGAGCAGAGAAAACTCAACAATTATTTGACCACTGATTTCTCTTTTGTGTCATTAGTAGGGCTGGGTGTTTTTGTCCTTAATCTTCCTAGAATTTGTGAACAAAATCTTGATCTGAACCTGCAGTGTGGGAGTTCTGCCTCCATTTGCTGGTGAGAGGTTATTACATGCTGACTGAGATTTCTATTTGGAAGAAACACTCTGTGTTGTGGCCGTTTGCAGCTGTAAATCGGATAATAAACTCCTTAAGAGTTTATCACACAGCCCTATCGAAATGACTCGTTTCACTAGCGGAAGATGAACCATTTGGTCTGATAACACTTGGGAGAGCGGGGAAGAGCCGTCACATTGGATTATTTCATCCAGCGTCTATGTTAGCAGAGGGCTACCCAGGAGCAGCTGGTGGAATTCTCTAATGCAAATATGCGTCCAATAGAGCATGAGCAGTAAGCCTTCATCCAGCCACGGGGAATGTCAACGCAGGGAGGAATGAGAAATGCAGAGAGTTACCTGAAAGGCTAACAACAACAAAAACAACAGGAACCACTTTTATCATCATGCTATAGAGAAAAATGTTTTTATATCTTTCTTTTTGCCCTTTTCTCTTTAACAAAGAGGTCAAATAATCGCACATTTGAGCTCAATGAGAGTCTCTGCTGCTCTCTGCTGTAATTTATGGTTGTAATTGGTGCAGGAGAGAAAGTTCATTGTTATTTATCCTGTTAATAAACGCAGCTGTGGGGGGAGTGAACACACCCAGACCAGACTAATGTAGCCTCCCCACTTCTTAACAACCCAGAGCACCTCCCAATGTGGAGTGATCACATTAAAATGAGTCCTCAATGCGTCTTTGGATACATGGGGTTATTAGACAGTTTAACTATCACTCTATAATTCCTACAGATTAATATAACATTAATATACAGTAATAAAGTGTTAATTATTGTGCTTTTTAGATAGTTACTTACATGCTCTTAATTAACGTTACAAATGAAACTGGTTAATTAACTATTAATGATTAACTACTAACTGATAGAGTAGGAAGTAAATTTACTAAAAACTTGTTTATAATCTATTAATAATTTATAAGAAATTGCTATGAAACCATAAACTGTTAAACATTTAACAAGTCATTAAAACTTTTGTTTCCTTTTAAAACAGCCCAGAAGCCCATTAGTTCATATGCAGTTGTCTGAGATTTGATTTTGGTGGTGAACCTTTGATGCGATTTAGCATTTTCTGACCAAGTCTCTCCAGTTTTTACCAGAATAAAAAAAGGCTGTCCCTACCAGCACGACCAGGGTCTGTGGCGGTGGTGTTCAGTTTTCCTGCCAGCAGAGCGTTGACGTGGCAGATGGGAAAGTCATGCAGCATGTCGTAAAAATGTGCGGGAAAGCCAAAGCTCTCCATGGCCGCCCGGAGTGGCCCACCTCCTGGGTACATTTGGATTACTGAGCCATAGCCTGGATGCGGAGGGAGGAGAGGATAATTAAATATTGTATAGGGGAAAAAACAACGAACTTTTGATAAGTAAATGAATACTGCACATACAACTTACCGCCCATTCTCTCCATGACGGCTCCCAGCACCAAACCGGCACAAGTGTCAAACACCAAAACTTTGCTGCCAGCGTGGATGTTTCCCAAGGTCAACATCTGGGAGAGCGTGTCGTATCTCAGGTGGCTGCATCACACGGGAAACACGTACGTCACAAAATCATCTTTCTGCTGTGTGGAGACGACCTTTGGCGCACCGTTAACCCCGGTGCTGACTCACCAGACTTTTCCTGGCTCTCGGCTATGGTACATCATGGCCAGGATGCGACAGGATGGTTTCAGAATGGTCACAGTGTTTTCATACCTGGAACGGCACAAATCTGGAATAACTAATAACACAAATTTATAACCGTAAGATATTTGCGGATGTATCTTCGGGGGAGACTTACTTTTTCTTTTTCTTCTTTATGTACTTATCCTGGGCATACTCCGTCTTATCTCTGAATGTGGAGCTATTATCTATTAGCTGCTGAATGATTTCCTGTGGAATACACACACACACACACACACACACACACACACACACACACACTGTAAGGTCCTAAAATGGATCATTAAACAGTTGCACATTAAATACTGCAGCACCAACTAGTCATTTCAGCAATTAATTAAAATCCTAACTAAAAATCATTTCTAATTACTTTCCTTCCGATCTTTGGCACAGCCTCAAATCCATTTGCACCAGCTTTAAAAAGTAGATGATGCAATAAAAAAGTCTCACAGTTGCATTGCTTTATTTTTGAAAAAGCAGCGTAATAATAATCACGGGAACTCGGATTAACGCTGAAAGTTTTTTTTAATTCTTAATTTTAGACAAATGAGGTCTGTGGCATCTTACAAATATATAAGCGGTACATGTTAGAAAGATCATTTTATTATAAATTTTACTCTTAACAGGATTTGCAGTAAAAGATGTAATATTGCCAGTAAGTACTTTCCTATTCATATATAAATATATATGTATAATTGTGAGGTTTACTGATGTACCTGACCCTTCAGACCTTGCTCTTTGAGCGTTTCAATGTCATCCCTGGTTAATTTCTGGGATTTTCCATCATCTACGATGTTTCTGTTGTCTGTGCCTGCCTCCTTGGCATCTATAAAAATAAAAGGAAAAGAGTTTTAAAGATGAGCATGTTAAACTATACATTGCATTTTATATTTTCCCTGTGATGTGTGGCTGTGAGCAGTGTGTGTGTGTGTGTGTGTGTGTGGGCTCCACACCGGTGGAGGTCTCTGTGATCTTGGCCTTTTGGGGCTGCAGGATTCCTCCAGACAGGATCTCAAAGCTGGTGCCGTACAGATGCCCCACAGCTTTGTCTAGGAAGAACCACTGCTTCTCGAAGATCATCTTCCTGTTGGTGCACACAAACAAACGTAATGACAGGATGCATGTCACCCATACACGTTGCAAATCAAAACTACTAGCCTCTCTAAACTAAGAGATGCGTTTTCATTTTGTTTCTTAAGCTAAACAGTGAAAGTACTTTCTAAACGTGTCATGTACATGTGTTGGTGAGAAGCTTAAGCTAGCCACAGCGCGTTGCTCTCATTCAATAAAAAAAACAGGGCTGAGGTTTTGTTATTTAATGCATATCATTTACAGTATCGTGCTTACTTTTTTGTTTGAATCTGCACAGCTTTGTAGATTTCTCCTCGTTTCAACACAACGTAGTCGCCCTCTTTGATTCTGTACTCGGACTCTTCGTCTCCGTTGTCCGCCATCATAACGCGGGTAAACCGGCTCGGTAGCCCGCTACGACACAGCTGTCAGCTTTAAAAAAGGCTCCTAAAGTCCCCGTTGAAGGCACGGCTCAAAAAAAGGCACAAAACCCCCTGAATTAAAATAAAACACGGCGGTATCGCTATTCCCACGTGCTAGCTTACATGTTTCACAGCGTCCCAGGGCGACTAGAGGAAAGCCGAGCGCAGGCAGCGGTTGCCTCATCGTAGTCGTCTGTGATTGGCTGGATAGGGCCCGCGCTGAGCTTTCTAGCCAATAGCAGCAAAGTGCGATTACTCTGAGCACAAGTGTCGATTCCAGAGTTATCGATGCACATTGGACTTGGAGTGGTAGAGGTACTCAGATCTTTAAAATACTATTAATACTAATTAAAAGGGGAGTATTATCAGCAGTAAGTATTATGTACTTAAAGTGTCAAGAGCAAAGGTACTCAATATGCAGACTGCATTATATTATATATAATATATTTGTTATATATTTTAAATGCTATGAACTAGTTATATATTTTAGTTGGATTAAAAATGTACCCTTTAATCATTAAACACACATTGTAATGTATTAGGTAATCAACGTGTAGTTAGTAGAATAATAGTAGTAATGCTGCATCATAATATTTGGCAAGTGCATAGCAAATAAAAACAATAGCAAAATGTTATATAGTATGAATAATAGAATATTAAAGTATATTCATTTTATTACAATCTTTATCTGAAAAGTAACAGTGAGCTGTTAAACAAATATGGAGCAGAAACTATAACATTTCCCTCTGAAATGTAGCGCAGTAGAATTAGCATCAAATGGAAATAATTATAATACTTGAGTATTTTTTTTTAATTACATTTCATCTATCAGAGGGGAAGTAAGGACAAAGAGTTCTGAGATGGAACTAAATTAGTAGTGTATGATTCAGACTTTAAGTATGTCCATGTCAACATAGAAGAGGGAACATAGTTAATCAATCATCAAATAATGTTTACTTATCACATGTACTAGCAGTGAAAAGTTGTAATGATAAGCAAAGTATTAGTAATAAAATTAGTAATAAACAAAACAAGCCCAAATCCCTAGGTTTGCAATTCACACAATTTAACACAAGAACACAAAACGCCACAAGGGTCAATTTGATCCATAAAAAGTGCAGCTCCAGCAGTTCTCGTGTTATTCATGTCATTGTATGATGCATGCAGAATGCAGGAGATATTAGTCAACTTTTATTGGTTATTAATACAGTTTATAACTAACACTTGTTAAGTCCAAGTGGTGCATCCAAATTAGGAAATGTAGTATATTTTCACTCTAGGTTTGTCATTATTTGTGTCATTTAAACTGATATGCTTTTTTAGTATGAGACGATATATGTCACACTATACTAATTCATAATTTGTTACATATATGCTTAGTGTACAAATAATCCATCAAATAAATTAAGCATATTGCAAAATATACAGACATTGTGCAGGTTAGATGAAGCATCAATTGTTATCAAGCTGTTATTAGATTCCTGTGATACAACTGTATGTTGAATCTGTCAATGAAATACACCTAATTAACCATCTACTGTATAATCACAGGAGCTGATATTGCTAAATTGAATTCCAGTTAATGGTTGGTAGGGAGCACACATGGCAAACGTGTGACGAAGTCACCACATTTTATGTCCCTACTTGGAGCCACTGTCTGGTGTTTTGTTTTACTGCTTTTAAACAGACTGCCAACTCCACCTGTTCAATATCAGCACCAGAGAGATAAATGCAACCCGGGAGACATAATATGTAATTAGCAAGTCTTAACTAAATCAGACAATATGTCGTTGTGCCGAAACTTTGTCGGTAAATTGTAATTTTAAGTTGTCGTGACCTATTGTCACCATGTTTAATGTATAGTCAGTAGGACTGCAGTTCAGCATAGAGCAATTAATGTTATGTGAAATTAAATATTTATTTATTTATGGTATAAGATTTAAATACATGTTTAATCAGAGTTGGAAAAGTTTAATTAAAGCATCAGATTTAAAGATGATCTGGAGGTTTCTCTTTAATCTACATGTTTTGAGATATTTTCTGAAGCTTTTTGTGTTTCAGGTAGTTTATGTAGTTCTTTATGAAATAAAGACACCTTCAACTGGGATGTATGAGGTACATGTATGAGGCTGTATGAGTACTTTATGCAGTAGCATTCATGTATAACCACCCGTGTCATGTCAACATGAACAGAAATATAAAACTGACAGACTGTTTACCATGTTTTTTTTGTTCCTCAAGCATAGAATATATTTTGACTTTCCGTCTCATCCCTGTGAGCAACAATCCTCCTTACTCTATAGCTACATCTGTTTTACCTTCAGTGTGAAAAACAATTGCCGTTTTTGTTCCAGCAGACGAACGTACAACAAGTTGTGAAATATAAAAACACCCTTTAATTCTTTACAAATGTTTTCTTTTTTTTTCTGAAACATCTCCTCACTTTTTAAAAAAAAGAAGCTGAATTCTTACAAAGGTTAAAAATGAGAGAAAGACAAATCTTGACTACATATTTACATCAACACTATGATCTGGGTTGTTGTGCAGATTACATTGCTAAAAAAAAAAAAGTTTACATTGAGATAAATAACACAAACATACGGAGGATGAGAATTTCTATGAAAATATGAATGTGAAACATTAATCACATTTTCTCTGCTACAGTAATTGTACGCTGAACTTTCACATCGTACGTACTGTAAATAAGAGACAGAAACGGCGCAGGCTTAGGCCTTGACTCATTCTTGGCCCCCGGTGAGTTTATGGAACAGTTCATCATCTAGCGTCTCGTTCTGGTCCTTGGATCGCGTGGACAGGAAGATGTAGCCGCCAATGAACTCGTGGACCACTTTGCAGTCGCAGCTCAGACAGCAGAAGGCGATCGTCACGTTCTGGTCGAACTCAATGGTCACCTGGAAATAAGACACAATAGATAAATTAAAAAAAAGTCTGCCGACGTCATAACACATAGCAGAATAATCCCTCACCTGTCTTATCTCCCAGTTGACGTTCCACTGCTTCATGTTGGCGAACCTCCATGTGGTGACAGGCAGGCCGGACGACATGTCCAGACGAATCAGACGGTTGTATGAGATCCCGAGAATCTCATCCTTCTTACCGCCCTTAAACCTGGAAGACAGTGAAACCTTTCAAAATATCATTTACGGATGATTTGCAGCCATTTGAATCATGTGTGTTATACTTTATTATATTCAAAATACCTGACAATGTAGTAGTTGATACCGAACTCGGGGAGGGACTGCCAGGCCTGGATGAAGCGCATCTTGGCTTCCATCAGGGAGAGCTGTGCTATGTTCTGATGAGCCTCCAGGATCCGTGCAGTCAGCTTGAAAGAAATCACCGGAGGCAGATTTTAGAAAAACACGGTTTTAAGTGATGCAACACAAAGAGAGCCTTTTCCAAAAAAAAAAATAAACCTGTTTGGTCTTGTGCTTCTTGGCGTAGCGGGGGGACACGAAGCTCTCGGCGTTCATCGTCATGGCATCGAGGTCGGGCGCCGCCTGGCCAGGAGGGGGCGCCAGGCTCTTCATTTGCAGGAAGGACTGGATGTTCCTCACCTCTGTCTTGTAGGAGCTGTAGGCCATCGTCTTGCCTTTGGAGGCCAGGATGCACGCCGCTTTCCACTTGGCATACTGCGTTTCCTGCAGCAGAATACAAATCAGAGAGTTAGCCATGTCCTTCTACACGAGGAGGACGAACCACCAGGCGAGTGCTCAGCCTTACGTTGTCACAGCGGATGTACACCTCGTTCATCCCGTCAGCCACCGGCAGCAGGAGCTTGATGCCAAACTTCTTGTCTGTGACGTTGACGTCAGGGACGACCTCGCATCCTGTCACATGACCAGCAGCAGATTACCATGATTTTATCTTTCAGAAGCACGGCAGCTACAGTATTCAACCCTTAAAAGTTGCCACCAGATAGAAAATGGTTAAAAACACACCTGCTATTAACTAGTTTTATACTCTCTACTGCTACTACTTCAAAATTCATCATTCTTTTTATTTCATGACAAAGAATTACACATTCTGTGTGATAATTGTACAAAACTTGGAAACACAAAATGTAAACTTTGAGATACCTGATGAATTCTTGTAAAACTGTACTTAAAAAAAGTATTTTACTTTCTCATCTTGCTAACCATGATTTGTCACCGACCCATTTACAAGAAAAAAATAAAATCTGTTGTTGTGTTGTTGTATCTTGAATGAGAATATGACTGAATTAAGATGCTAAATTGACTGATGAAAGTAAAGATTTGCTGCTTTTTCTGATGAACAATCACACAACGGAGCATTTTGTCTCACCCAGTATTATGTTAAATATTTGCATTTACACCTGAATTGCACATTCATATAACATTCAATTTAATACAAGGTACTTTTCTAGACTTTGTACAACGTGACTCATGCTCACTGAGCTGCTCAAAGATAGAATTAGACGTGAAAATGCCTAAATTGAGAGTTATTCATGAATAAGACGGCACATGTCGCATCCTTCCCTTCCCCTGACCTCGAAGGTGGAACTGGTCTATGGGTTCTCCGTTGGAGGTCTCCTTGTTCTTGAAGTAGGAGATGGTGGTGTCCTTGAACACAAACCAGTACTCTTTGTAAGGCCGGAGCGTCAGTCTTTTTGGTCTGAGTTAACACAGGGAAAAAAAAGAATATATCACATTTAAATATCACATTTTAGCCGACTATACAGCAGGCGACTAATGAGTAAAACAAATATACAGGCTACTTCCAGGTTATCTCTTTTTTTCCGATCTTGTAATCCACTAAATTACAATTAAAGCAATAGACGCAGCACGATGTATAAAGTGGGTTTTACCTAAACAGACGGAGAGAATCTGCCAGCTCTGGAATGTCTGTAATGTCTTCCTGGAGGGGCGGGACAAACAACTGTCAATTATCCCCCGCGTCCTCTAGTGACATCACCGTGTTGAGACATGCAATCAGCAGAGGCCTAGCCATCAAAGTCCAGCTTGAAAACAGCTGTCACAAACCTAAGAAAACCCTTCAAATTACAGCCAATATTCGCCCCCACCCCTCCCGAAAACGTGTTTACCAGAATCCTGTCTGTGTGTCCTCCTTCCAGCGTCACCTCCAGGTTGGACAGGGCCGCCTCCACCTCGTCTATTTCTGGCTCGTTGGAGTGGTCCAGCGGCTCGCTCGACACTGTCAGTTTACAAATGTGATACTAGGATAGAAAACCCCCCCCAAAAACACACATTTACTCCTGATATGGAAATCAAAATGTTAATTACTAATAGCAATAATCACAAGTCGTCATATTGTGCACCAGCAGGTGGTGAGAGGTCATACAAGGATGGCGTGAGTCATAAAAGGGTTCGACCAATGTATTAGTGAGTGCTAATCTCCTTCTGAATCACAAGCAGTTTCCAGCCATCATCATCCATTCCTTGCAGCGGATTTATCAGATGGGGAGCTTGAGTTTCCTAATTGTTATTGCTATTGCTATTGTAATAAACTTAACTGCTCAGTTTGCTCGCCTCAAGCCCGATGTCTGGGCAACATGAAAAAATAACGAATCGGAATGCCGAAGCTTCAGGATTGCTGTTTAATGATTCAGTGTTTTTTTGGTGAATTCTTTGCACACTACTCAGTCTCTTTTCCTTACGCCGCGCTCTCTTTGTTTTCTCGAGCCTCTACCTCCCGTCTTCCCCCTCTTCACAGGGATTTTCCTCATGTCTTGACACGTCCTCGTATGGATTTAAACGCCAGGCCTGCTCCCTCTGAATGGATAATATTCTGAGCTTCCAGACGCGCATACTGTATACTTAAAGCTAATTTAGCCCACATCACTGTTTCCCCTGCAGAGAATTGTGGTTCATGATTACAAGCCAATTTGAACGGCCAGCTTTTTATAATTAGTACCATGAGCAAGTTTAGTTCTGTTTAATTTATGCATTATGCATGTGTCATCAGTTTTATAGTGCTGAAGGTCCACATTTTAGCTGTTGTCTTTAAAAGTACCTTTAAAAATGAACCTTGTAGACCAGAGGTCACCCAACCCTGGTCCTGGAGGTCTACTGTGGGTCCAAGTTTTAGTTCCAACCAGGCAGTAACACACCTGATTCTACTAATAAAACCACTAGAGTCCTTGCTAACAACCTTTATTAGTAGAATCAGGTGTGTTACTGCCTGGTTGGAACAAAAACCTCAAACCTGCACCCACAGTAGCCCTCCAGGACCAGGATTGGTGACCCCTGTTGTAGAAGTTCTGTTAGAGATACAGTAGGATAAAGGCAGAGAAACAGTATGAAAAAAATATGTTTATATCCCTTTTTCATAACGTGATGAGGTGATTTTCACCTGTAGTGAAGCAAACATCAGCATTTCTTCCTCGGTGCAATCGATCTCCTCCAGCAGGACGGACCAGCGAGCCTGTTCATACAGCTGGGTGATCCTCACAGCGTCATACTGAAACATACAAAAGGAACCCCTCTAAGTTAGCTTCACACCATTACTGCACTTGTAGGTTTGAGGTGAAATTCGTTCATTCATTACTTTAGGGTTGAGGTCAAAGAAGACGTTGTATTTGAAGCGCAGCAGCAGCTTGTCTTCGTCCTGGATGTCCTGCTCCATAAGAGAACGAGACGAGTCCAACCACCTGAGGATCACAACCAAGATGTAGAAAACTGATAGTCATGGATCAACAATGTCACTGAAGGTAAAGAAATAATTTAAAGGACAAGACTGGATTTTTTTTCCCAATTGGGCCCTTAATTCTACATCACAACGTTATGTTCTACTCTTCCATTTCACCTAATTTTTGTTAATTATCCTATGGGATAATTAATTTTAGCTGCTAGCTTTGCAAGGAAGATGGCTGCCATCACATCAGGTTCTCTCTCTTATCAAATGGAAGAAGGTGTTATCCAGGTGTTGTACCAGCTAAGGTAACTAGACAATCAATGGAGCTGATCAATAAACACTTACTAGAATTAATAAAAACCTGGAAACCAGGAAAAGCTGCTGCTTAAATGGTGTTTATTGGTAAATAAAAGCAGGACTGTAGTCCTTAAGGTTCAGTCTGGGTCAGTACTGACTTCTCCATCACATTGTGTTAATGCTCATAGCTGTGGTGCTGCCTTCCTCCATGCTCCTGGCTGCTGCTCTGTGTTTTATGACGTATTTGTTAGTGTGACAGGTATGACAGCTGCTGCCAGATTAGCTGGTTTTCAGCTACATGTTAAGGTCTGTTTATTGGGAGTTTTAGCTGGGTTTTCACCTGGAAGGATCTAATGAAATCTGACTATGAGAGAGCAGCGTTCACAGCCAGAATGAACGATTATCAGGAGAAAAATACAGAACGTTTAGTTCACGTTCAACCAGAATATGAAGGAGTTACTCAAATTAATAAAAACAACTAAAAACTGAACAAAACATGACACACACCTACAAGTTATTAGTGCTACTGAACCATAATCAATAAATGATGACAACCTATGTTCTGATCTGCATCACTTTGTCCATAGGAAGCTGTTTCATGAAATCTACAAAACACTAAATCTTCAGCAGATAAACAAAGATCTGTATCTTTACATATATGTAACATTAGTGGTGAACATATTCCATATCAGGATGATTAGTAAATGTCACTTTGGGACTTAATGAGTTAAGTTCAGACATAATTGGATCCTTATGGACTCATATGGATTGAGGGTCAGTCTTATCCTTTAAGGGTTCATCTACCCTGCGTTGTTAACAGCTTTGTCCACCAGGGACAGGGGCTGGTATATCTTGGCCAGCTCAGCAGGCGGCAGGTTGGGCAGACACTCGGCCAGAGGGTTTTCTCCGAACCAAAGGCTGGTGGCAGACACCGGCATCCCGTTCTCGGGGTCGTAGGTCGCCGTCATGGTCTTGAACATGGTGCCTGGGTCGAGGACAACGAAGGATTTTAAGTCAAAAACAGCAGAGCGGCCTGAAAAGCCTCACAAAACCAAGAGAATAGCGGATTTCATGACATTAAATGTGAATGCTGGTATCTGTCCTGGGTGAAGAAGTGCTGCTCTAGTTGTGTGGGGGTGTATAAGAAGATCTTGTCCCTTAAGAACATGACAGCACGCTGAACAATTCTTTCAGATCTCATCGATGAAAACTGCAGCATGACATAAACGTACTGATGCCAATACACTAGAAGCATGCTGCTCCTCGCAAATTATTATTGAGCCCTTGTGTCTCGACTCATTAGGGCTGGATAATAACATGAATCCATCTCCTACTCACATATTGTGAGATATTTTAGGTCATTTCATCAAGCCCAAAGAATTTCTTTCATGCCTGTCACGCCATGCTATGAAATCCTGCTTCTAATGTTAAGAAACAGCCAGTGTACCCGATCCTCCGGGTAAATCGACGTCCCAGATGTCATTCTGTGCCGAGTTCTTGTCTTTCTTCTTCTTTTTCTTGGATGGGTCGTCGGGGGGTTTCAGCAGGGACAGTTCCTCCGGCCTCCTGATGTCTGAGATGGGAGCGAAGGGCAAAAACATGTGAGGGAACCGGAAGAACATATCAAGGAAGTTTGGTATGGAGAAGAACAGGAGACACTCACTGAGAGCTTGACAGATCTCCGTCACGGCCTTGAAGACGACACAGGAGAAGCTGACGGTCATTTTGATGGTTTTCATGTTGGGGAGCTGCAGCAGCAGGGGTTTATGCTGGGGGGTGTAGCGCAGGTCAGCGTCCGCCTGTGTGGATAAAAAACGACTTTAAAATCACATGAAATACACTTGCAACCTCAATTTGGGTGTGAGACTTCTGCTAAAAACCAAATGTGCAGCTACCTTTTATATCCTATATTATATTGTATATATTTTATTCTGCATGCAATCTTTCTCTTCTTGCATTTCTCTGCCAATAAAGGATTATCAATTCAATTCAGTTATATAGGCAGTCTTCTCCCTGTTGTGCTGGTGATGATTTTTGAACTGTATGCATTAAAAGGTACGTGTTGTTTTAGGCAAAGCATATGCCTCAAATTGTTTAAGCTTGAACATTGAAATTCCTCTGAGTTGGCTGCAGCATAACTCGCCTCACCTGCTGCAGGTGTAAATAATAATTGAGCAGCTGGTGCGTTCCCTTCTTGGCTTAAAGAAGGTGTGGAGTTGCACGCCCAGGTCATTCTGGTGCTTCCTCAACCTACTGAACGCAGCGTTTAAGCACAGGCCTGCAGAAACTTAGGTCTGTTTCTGGTCTTTTGATTGAGGATAATACATAATGATAGCCACATCCGCAGGTTATTTTGTTTATTTAAATTCCTCCCTACATATGTTCCTTATTCTAAGAGCCATTTGTTTATTATTGAGGTGGCCTTTATTTATATTTATAATTGAAGAGACATCTGTTCATTATTATTGTTATCATCATTAAGAACGTGTTTTTTTTTTTAACGCGAAAGAAAATAATTCAACAAACTTCATTACATTGTTTTAATTGGTAACCCCTATATTAGAATAATTAGAATATTAGATAAGAAATAATTAAGTTTAAAAAATACTCCAATTTATTAATTTAATGTCGATCAACCTAATTCATTTAGGTGTTACCAGGTGATATAATTCATCCATCCATCCATCCATTGTCTATCCCGCTTATTCCCTTTCGGGGTCGCAGGGGTCTGCTGGAGCCTATCCCAGCGCGTTAAGGCGAGAGGCAGGGGGATACACCCCAGATGGTCGCCAGCCAATCGTGGGGCACACACACCATTCACACACCATTCACTCTCACACTCACACCTATGGGCAATTTAGAGTTTACCAATTAACCTGAGCATGTTTTTTGTATTGTGGGAGGAAGCCGGAGTACCCGGTGAAAACCCACGCAGACACGGGGAGAACATGCAAACTCCACACAGAAAGGCCCCAGACCCAGGCCCAAGGCGGTCTTGAACCTGCGACCTTCTTGCTGTGAGGCAACAGTGCTACCCACCGCACCACCGTGTCGCCCTGATATAATTCAATTAAGTTCTTTTTTCAGTGTGATGTATGTAAAAGGAAAATAATGGTATTGTTTTAATTGGTAACACCTGAATAAATTAAGTTAAAAAAGTTGTTACTAATTGAAACAATTCAAATAAGTTGATTCTTTTTCAGAACAGAATAAAAGTTAAATCTATTTTTCATGTTAAAAATGCTTATTTTTTTATTTCAACCCTAAATTGGAGAAAAAAAAAACCCAAAACAAAACAGACAATAAACTTTGAAGCTGAATAAATGATTTTACATAGCATCCTGCAAGAGTGACACATAATTAACCAAAATTAAACACTATTTATGGCATTGATGGGGAAATTCTACTTCACTTTGGGTATTAGTTTCCATCTTTGTCTGGGGGGGGGTCACATTTCATGGGAATTTTTGTACATTTTGATATTGGTCAATTCGGCCTCCAATCTTACCTGAATTCCATATTTGTCCAACGTCCAGTGGGTCTTCAGCAGCCAACACTTCCTCTGTTCCCACCACAGGGCATGGTCTGACCAGTCCTGGGGGGCCTCTGCCGACAGATGGAACAAACACCAAATATTACTACTATATTACTGTCATACGACTACACCCAAAGTGCACACCAAGTTTAAAAGGGTCTCGAGGTGGAGCCGTTGCTACCAATGAAAACACACTTCCTGTGGCTGGTGTGTGTGTGTGTGTGTGGGAGGCTGAGTATGATTAAAGTGTGGCTTTTATGAGTCTACCTGACACCATGTTATGGCACTGGGCTGAAATCCATCTGCCCGATGACTGAGCTACTTAGTCATCTATTATGTCCCTGCGCCGCCTCCAGTACGAGCTCGGCCGTGCAGACGCGAGCTGTGTCACATCACATCTTTGCTGAACTGAACTTTGGCCCCCGGGGCAAACCTGAGGCATTGTGGCAAGACAATGGCACGCAAACAAGGGCGCGGCGTGATTCAACAGACCTGTCGGTGCCTTTTCGGTGCCTTAACTTACTGATCTTCTCCACCAGTTTGAGCATAAGGCCTCCGACGTGCAGGTCGCCCTTCACCCTCAGTTTAAACCTCATGGACTCATCCCCGTCTTTTTGATCCACATGCACGGACAGCTCCCATGATGTGTCTCCATACTCTGCAGCTGTGATCATGGCCCTGTCATAAAAAAAAACAGAGGTGAGGCAGTGGATGGAAAAAGCCTAAAAACTAGGTTTGGATATCAACAAAAGGAACACCGCAAGGAAGATTGGAAAGAAAAAACCCTACTGCTGTCTCTAATTAGACACATGCTCGGGGAATTCCACTAAAATATGTTGATTCCATTCTCTTTTTATTTCCCCCCCCTTTGTTTCGAAGATTAGGAAACATCTGGGATTAAAACATGAGTCAGTGGATTAGCTAAATGTTTCTCTACGTCCCGTGGGAACGTCCAGTGTTTAACAAATATAGATTGCTCAATGTTCTATCTGGCCACCATTAGAAAATGTTTTTTCACTCTGCTTCTTTCTGCAGTACATCTGCAATGGTACTGCAGTACCCCGAAGTACTCGACTCAGCCAATACCTGTATAAATAAGATATCAGCAAACATGCAGAGGGGCAGATGCACTGGAAGCTGCCAGCAAAAAAAACAGCTGTTAGAGCTCACAGAGAGAAACACGTGTGGTGGAGGATGGTTTCATTTTAATTTTAAGCAAAGTGTTGAATGGATAAAAATCCATCAGGCAGGTAGGTAAGCAGAGGGAGGAGGAGCAGGAAAAGCTGCGGAATGTGTGACGAGCAGGGACACGAATCTGGTGCAGGAGAGCCCGTGAAAAAAAAAAAAAAAATCTCCACGTACTGCACCAATCTCCCTCCATTCAGATCTGAACTCAGAAAAAATCCTGCAGACAAAGACACGCAAAAAACTCACTCATGCGCATTATAGTCCAGACTGGGGCTAACAACAGAAATGCAGGTAACATTCATCTTATTTGTGTGGAGGAGAACGCAGTATTAAAACGAGCGTTGCCAGGAGGCTCGATTTAATGAACACGCCGGTCCCTCCCTATGCAGCTGCAGGCTGCAGTTAAAGAAGTTTGAGCTTGCACGTTGGTTGAAAAGAAAGGCTTGTTAAGATGTGCTGGAGGTGGTGATGAATGGACCCACAAAGTAAAAGTCTGAATCCCCCCAAAAAAGACATGAAAACAACACAAGGTACGGCGATGCAATTTGGGATTTATTAAAATCCAAACATAAAACCTAAAAATCCAGTATAGGCCTCTTAAAACTCCTCAACAGGTACAGTATGTCCAGGTGCTGTTCTAAATGCTTATAATTAAAAAAAAAAGGAAAGACTTGTGAAAGATTAAATCCCATTCAGACCTGAATTGAGTGGATTTAATATCAGGGGCAAGAGGGGAAAAACACACAAATACATATGTCTTTTATTTCCAAAAGCAACCACGCAAACATAAGGCAATGCTCACATACACACACAGTATGTGTGAGCTAGTCCTATCAATTAGCAAAAGCCTTTATTTGAGCCATGAAGGCACTAAATTGCTGTTAAAACATTTAATTAATAAACTCACATAATGAGGTTATGATAAAGTACAACAAATCAACCATTAACCCAGCTGTGTGTGTGTGTGTGTGTGTGTGTGTGTGTGTGTGTGTGTGTGTGTGTGTGTGTAGGCCCATCACAGGCAAGTTCCGACTGGACTATCAGCAGCCAGGGACACAGGATTACTCTCTTAGCCTTTTTTTTCGTTAGGAAAAACCCAGCTTCTACCAGAAGCCAGCTGGTAAACTATCGCTAATTAACGGGTTTCCCGGCGCAATTACGCGGCACGACAGGTGAAGAAGGAGGAAAAAAAAAAACTCGACTCTTACCTCGATGGAAAAAGTTCCGCCGGTGAGTTTATTCCCAGAATTAAAGGCACTAGTGGAGCAGGAATAGCAGCAGGAATAGCAGCAGGAATGAGAATCCCAGCAGCGATAAACACGCCCTGTTCACACAGGTAGAGGAGGCGGAACACGGCAGGAAGTGGTCGCTGGCCCCGCGTTAGCGTTCAACAGGGGGTTAGGACAGGAATATTACATTATTACATATTGATGAAAACACGCACTATTTAGATATGACACCTCACTTTAAGTAGTATATACTTTTAAAAAAAAGTCTATTATAATGCATGGTAGTAGCTTAACGCACATTTTAAACAGTAGAAGTTTAGTGACAATTATCGCTAGTCACAAACTAGCTAAGAGTCACAAAACCTTTTTAGAATGGTTTTATAATTTTATACGTTTCCTTAACAATGACCATTTTTTTCTGTTGTAAAATTCCCAAAATTCCCCCCAAAAAACTTGGTTCCAGATAGTATTTTTTTTCTTTTAATTAAAACACATCCTATCAATTCTTTTTATATCCTAGGTGGATAATTTCATTCTTTTTGGGGTTACACCATTTGACATTTTGGGTCAAAAATCGCACACAAACGTGATTTTTGTGAATTAAATGGGCTTTAAAATGACATGAAACCAATATGAACAGAAACCTGGGGAATTCTTCTTCAAACTGTATTTAAAATAAAAAAATGGCTTCCCTATGTTGCGAGGAAGAATTTGTCACTGACCCAAAGAACATTCTGGGAAGGTTAATTTAATGTTCTACAATAGGGTTTACCGACAGTGGTACCTGATGACCCTTAAAGATCCCCACTTCGATCAGATCTTGTCCCATGGTCCCCATCTGATAATACTTAGCTTGACCCATGAATACAATATCATTGTGTTACCTATGGATGGATTTATAATTCTAATTCATTATTCCCCATTTTGCCCCTGGAACTTCCTCAAGGACCCCCGAGGGTCCCTGAACCCCACTTTAAGAACCACTGGGCTAATGTACCTCTTAAAGTATAATTAGGAGTTACTTGCACTCATTTCTATTGTGTGACATATCAGAGACAATATCAAGATTTGTTTAAATTGCACACAATTGCAAATACACATAACGATATAATACAACCCTAAGAGAAGCTGATCTGCACCAACCCTGGTCCTGGAGGCCACTGTGGCTGCAGGATTTTGTTCCATCCAAGCAGTAACACACCTCATTCTACTAATCAACCACTAGAGTCCTAAGGACCTTTATTAATAGAATCAGGTTGGAACAAAATCCTGCACCCACAGTAGCCTCCAGGACCAGGGTTCCCTCCCCTGTGTTAGATAAGGTAAGGATATGAGTATTTATTTCACCACTACTTATTAAAAAATATTCCCTTGACATTCCCTAGTGCAAGTTATTCTGATGTTAAACCAACATTATGACATTGCAGGAATGTTTTGTAAAGGTTCGGCTATGTTCAACATTTTTAGAAGCAGTGGTGGCAGCTGAATAACGTACATTTACTCAAGTACTGTTCACAAAGAACTGGTTTAGGTTACTTTTCAAATAAAATGTGAACATAAAATTATATATTTTAATATTCCATCTTATTTTGTTTTAAAAGTCTCATGCAATTTGTATGATATGTGATTTTTATATATATATATATTTTATTAAACAGACATGTTAAAATGGTGCTATTATAATAACTTTTACTCTACCAATTATCTAAAATTGGATCCATATTAATAAAATTCAACATTTAAATGCTCTCACGTAAAAAATAAATAAATACCCAGCTTATATAATTACTTTAACTTTTCATCCTTTAGGTACATTTCACTTCTGTACTTTCTCTTAAATAACTCAATTTAATTCCGGAATTTTACTTGTAATTAAGTATTTTTAGATGACAGGATTTCTACTTTTACCCAAGTAAAGGATCCGTGTATTTTCTCCACCACTACTTAAAATACATTGGGACGGTTCATGTTACCACAATATAAACCTAGAATGAGTGTTGTAGTAATATTCTATATTACCCAGGGTTAGCATAGTTAGTGTGTGTTCAATGTTAATGACATTATTCCTTTTATTATAACGGTATAACTCTTTAATACCATGAAATAAGCTAATAAAGCATGTGAGTACTACTCACTCAGCTGGTGGAAACAGTTATGTAAGCTACTGGTTTCTGTGGCAATGATGTGAGTCTTATGAAGAAAAAAATATGTATTTATATATAAAAAATATTCCTGTTGCACAGGATTCAGCAGTTTTTAAACTGGACCCATTGGTTTGCTCCACATGAATCATCCCACTGTCCTTATTGCCCAGTAAATCAAGATGAATCACCGGTTCATAGATGCTATTGTGCTGACAGCCCGCAGAGTTAAAGCCAGTTTTCTAACTTTTAATATGTGTTAATTCACGACGCGGGTTTCTTTTTCTGTTACTTATACTCCTACGTGCAGCTTTCGCCACCACCTGTTTTCTTTTCCTGAGAACATATGTACATGTTTATCTTGGTCGGTGCTGAAATGAAAGACATAGGTTACTGGGATGAGAACATCATCCACAAACGGAAAAAAAACAAGTCCCGTTGGGGTAATTAGGCATCCTGAGCACATATTGAACACATAAAACAGAAAAAAGTATTGGGTTATATTTAAGAATAAATACATATTCTGTCATAGTTTGTTGTTTTTCCAGGCATCTAACGCCTGAATTACACACAAATTCCTACTTCTGCTGGATTTTCTTACCCTGCACCAGGTGTGTGTGTGTTAGAACACACTCAATTTCACCTCCAGATTGAGGGAAAATTAGTTTACAGTGCTTTAAAATGTCCATCATACATCAAATCATCGAACATTAATAAACCGCTTGACATCGTTCCGTTAAACTGAATAATCCTCTTTTCCTTTATCCACTCTCATGATAAACTGATAAAGTTGTGTTGCTGCCACATGGTGGCGCTGTTAGACCACGCAGAGAGGAGGAGGAAAAGCTGCAATTTGTGCACTATATTTGAAAGAAAGGTGCTTCATGCCTTTGGGGTTTGAAACACACACTTTTTATTTGTTATATACACACACATATATGTTTTTTATTCTTTCGTTTTTACATGCGTGTATTTTATGGCATTTTGCTATTCGACAAATTCTAGTCTGCATTATCGAATATTTCTCTTTAAGGAAAAGAGCAGTTGTCTCTCCAGTTATCATAAAAAGGTCCTTTTTAAATGATTTGATGAAAATGTCTTAAGCTACTCTCAGTTATCTCTACACAGGCAAACTATGTCAGAGAAAAAGTAGCCCAACAGGTGACTCAAGTGTTTTTAGTTTGATGTCGTACTTTATTGTTAAAGTGGGGGGAAAAAACGTGTCTTTTTTTCCCTCTTTGTCCCCGTTCCGGGAGGACAGATGTCAGCCTCAGCTGCGGAGGGAACGGCTCCAGACTTGGTAAGCGTTCAAGGACACTTCGGCGTGGCGGGAGCTCGCCAGCGCGAGGTTCTGAACCTGCAGCCGAAGGACGGCGTCTCCGACCGCTTGACCACTCGACCGTTCTGACCACACCCTACGGATTAGAAGAAACAAACATGTCTCGCGGAGTCTATCCGATGCCTTCTGTTCCCAGCTCGGGTGTTTAGTGCTGGCACTCATGAGGACATCTTGGGTCCTCCTGTGTGTGTGTGTGTGTGTGTGTGTGTGAGAGAGAGGAAATGTAAATTTTCATGGCGAAAACAAACAAATAAACCCCCGAGCCCCGTGAACCCGTGCCATTGGTGACACATGGAAAAAATAAGCTCATCTGGACCTGTCAGGCCCGGATGAAGCACAGACAGTGTCACGGTGACACCTGTGGCACCGAAGGCAACATGGTACACGCAGTGCGAGGCGGAGGAAAAGGGCAAATATCGACTCGGCTTTACTACAGTGCCTGGGAGAATTATAAAATGCAGCCTTCAGAGTGATGAGGAGAGAGAGAGAAGGAAAATTTTTGGACTGTGGTTTTAGACACAATAAATTACATCTACTGCCTGAAGCTCGTCTGAACCTACTTGGAAGCGGGTGGGAAACAACATCTGTAGAAGCCTTCGCCGGGGCTTTCTGTATTTATGGAAAGAGAAACCTCCCGGTGACCTGGGAACACGCTTACCCAATTAGCAGCCTCGCCGACGGATCAAATGGAAGTGAAAACATTTGCTGCCGTGACGGAGACGCATCACAATGCCCCATTCATGCTGCCGATTCCCCCACGTTTTTTTTGTGTGTGTGTGGGGGGGGTCGTGCTTCCAGGGATGTATTTGGGAAGGTGGGATATAGGAGCATTGAATGCAACCATATCCTAACTTACCTCACCGCCCTTGTTCATGACTGAATATGGGGTTGGGGAGGTAAACACCGTTCAAAGGCCTCGTTCGGACGCCACCCCCCCCCTTCCTCCTTTCCCCGACCCCTGCGAACCCCGACACAGCCACTGGTCTTATCCCGAGGGGGGGGGTCAGGAGGCTTGAGAAACGAGCACTGGAAGAGAAGCACGGGGGGGGCCCTGATTTATTTCACCTCTTTAGAGGCGGCCAAATTCATGTCTTTTTTCCCTATTTCTTACATTCTCTGTTTAATGGGAGTTGATTTCTCTTTTAATCCGCTGACCTCTATGGGCTATCGTAAAGTTCAAAAACCTGCATCTAGAAGCAAGTGTTTGATGATGTATAGGCCTGAATATAGATTTTTTTTAATCCCTGCACTGCAGCGAAGTCTCTGTATAAAAAGGCTCTTTTTATTTCCAAAATGAATTGTTTATTTATATGGGTGGAGCCATAGGTGCTTCAGTAAATGGCGTCTTACGTCCTTGCTGGTGGATGTTTCCATCGGACCTTATAAAAAAAATGTTACCAAGCCAAGGCCAATGCTATAAAAAAAAGCATTTTCAATTACATTGCAACTTTCCATATGACACAGCCAAAGACTGATATATCCTCTTTTTTTTCCTGTTCACCTTTTCCTCGCAAAGGCAACATCTGATAACATCTGATAGAAATAAAAGCGGTCGTAGTGTCGGGTCAGATAGCCGTAAATATAGGCTGTCAGCGCTTTAGATGTGACCCTCACGTCTTAGAGGAGAGGCTGCTCTGAACCGTGGTTTGTAAGAGGATATCACATGTTTAAATATTGCACTTCTTCCTGAAGAGTGACTACTGTAAAACAACTTCCACTACTAGAGTATTGCTTTACCTGTCAGCGGCCGTATTTCATCCCTTTTTCCTGCGCAGGAGCATAAAACATATAAACAAAATCATAGATTAGATGATAGATGGGGATCATTCCTCCTCAGATGGTGACTGCTAAACCAAAATTGAAAAGGAAGACAGATAGATGGCTTTTTTTTTTTTTTCATATATTGGGTTCGCTGTCCTTTTTGTTGGCAGTATTCATGCTGGAATGTTTCTGTTTCTTTCTGACTGTCCATCATTCCCTGTCGGTTTTAGCAGGTGAGGGGATATCACATGTGTTGTATGAAGCCGTACGCAATAGTGACTTTTATTGGGTTTGTCAGAACGCATGGAGACACAGTGGGAACGTTGCCCTGTATTCCCTCGAAGATAAAATGACGCATTATTCTCGCAGGTCCCTGGATGCGGATGATGCTACGGCGGCCACATGTGCACGGAAGCGGTTCCCCGAGCAACGCGGAAGAAACGACCCCTGACAACCCCGGCCTTGGAAGTTTGTTGTGACTGATCTCGCAGGTACGGACGGGCGTTTTTTTTTTTTTTTTTTAAAAAGGAAGCGTGGGGGGGGGCGTTGTGTTTCCTTTCCTTCCACCACATCAATTCTGCCAACTGGGTTGTGAATGGGTGCCATTTTGAACCATGCAAATGCGGGTAGCCTCTGCCTGTATCAGCTGATGCAGGTTGGCGTTGGTTTTGGCCGGGCCTCAAAGGGCCCGAAGGGGGGGGAGAAAGACGTACTGAGAGTTAGAAAAAAAAAAAAGGTCGTATAAACTCTAGCGGGATTACTTTACCAACACTTTCCATGGCTGAGATCCTGTGAATGGATCCATTGTGGGGTGGGTCTCCGCTCGTGGAAAGCAAACCCTGTCAGGATCCAGTTCATTAGCACCTAGTTTGCTGTTTGAAGTTAGTTTTTTATCCGGTGTCTAAAGGGGAACCCCGTGTGTGTGTGTGTGTGTGTGTGTGTGTGTGTGTGTGTATCCATGCATGGGCATGTGATGTGTGTGTGTGTGTGTGTGTATTTGTACAAATGTACAGTACTCATAGGATCTACGGGGGGTTTCCAGAGCAAATTGCTCAAGAGCAAATAAAACTTTCCGTGGTGCAATAAAATGTATGGGGGAAGAAACAGGAGGGTCATTGGTGCGGCTCTAAAAGGTGGGAAACATTTCGCTGAAAAAATACATACCGTATATAAGGGGTTTGATATATATACGTTCTGACAGCCACTGACCTTGATTCTGTAAATGAAAAATAATATCCCAGGAATAGGAAGTAGAAATGTTAAACAAAATACTATATATATTACACTCGTGTTTTTTTATGGGGGCACTGAAAAATGAACAATGGGTGTGCATTACATGATATAGGCAGCGATTATTGTTACGCTGTTTACTCGTGGAATAACACTGAACGTCCTCCTCCCAGTTATTCCACCGTCTTCAAATCATGCGAGTGTGCGCCTGTGTGTGTGTGCTTTCTCTTCTCTTTTTTTCTTTTGTGATCTGTTTGTTCTTTGGAATGCGTCCCTATCCCTCTGGTCAGACAAAAGTGCCGCGTTGAGCAAAACCTCCACTCCAGTTTTATGGTCTGTGTGGGCCGTCCTATTTGTACATGCTTAGGGCAAATTAGACCAGCAGCTGCGCACGGCCGTCCCATTCCATGTTGGCTTTCCATGATAAAAATATGCTTTGGTAAACCTCGCGACTCGGGTCCAGAAATATGGGGCCTGCTCCTTTTTCTGGCACCGACACCTCTTCGTATTTACAATCAGCAAAGACGTAAGGAAACGGAGATGGAAAGAAACGGATAGATAGGAACAGGAGAGACCGAGGGGGGAAAAAAAGAGAGGGACCACCTATGCAGATGTTTTCCACATGCAGGAGCGAAAACAAGCTGCAGCGAGATGACTATTGAGGAGAGGGAGGCGAAGGAGGCTGCACCTGCTATGGGGTGATGATCCACCCAGGGGTGACATCAGTCCTCGTAACGTGTCGTCAACCAACACGCAGGCCAGGTTCTTTGTGTGTGTGTATATCAAATTAATGTCTTCTCAGTTCATGTAGTTTGGGAAGAGAGTAGGGGGAAAAAAAGAGCACTGTATTGCATATTTGTAGAATGTTATTCTGTAAAAACAACGTCATACGTTACAACATAACTTGTTTTCCAGTTTGAGAAACGTGCAATAAAGTGCCAGCAGGTGATTAGATTTGCAAACATTTCCACAAGGATATTTGCTTTTTAATCTCCCCCAAAAGAAAAAAGACTTCCTTTGTGACAGAGGTTTAAAAACTACCTATCCCCGAAATGAGGTTTACCCAACTTCTTAATATTTAAATCAATATCACGCACCTGCCCGGTTCGCTTCTTTCGATCAAGTCAAGTCTCCCTTTATGTGTCAGGACAGTTCGGGGGGAGGGAAAAGTGGTGGGTAAATATAATTTCTGACAGTGTGACAGGAATACGGAATAAGTCCCTGACTCGGAATTGAGTTCTTAGGCTTAATCATCCATGATTACAGCCCTGGAAAAGCCAAAACACACTCCATGTGAAAGGAGGGGTGTTTTCATGCGTACGCCGGAGCGGCACAGCTGGCCCACAGCGGTACCCATTCTCCCGGGGGCTCTCACTCTCCTCCTCGCCTGTGTTGGACCGGCCCGCGGCAGGTCCCGCGGCCCCCGGGGGACCTGTCCTGGGAGACCTGGACAACATTGGCGGCGTTTTAGCAAGGTTTTTCAGCGGCGTAACTCCCGCCGCGGACAAAAGCGTCTCTTGTTGTCGCCGGGCTGTTTGCGGTGCGGCTCTCCCCCCACGGCCCTGTGGAAAGGAGAGGAGAGCACGCCAAACAAACCTGCTCCAGCTCACCTGTGCGCTGAATGTGGAACCGAGTGACCCAGATCTGGATGGAAACCATTGCAAATATTTCCCAGCAAGGTCTGTGGAAGAAACATTCAGCCCCGGGGCCTCTCAGCTGGGAATTTAACTAACTGTAAATGATTCTGACTCCCTTTTCAGTTTGTGTCATCTGTTCCTAAGAAGTAGTAAACAGTCGGTTTACCATCGAACCTTTCAGCACGTAGCCCCGTGCGACGCAAGGTGTGGAGTGAAGGGCCGTAAAACTTCAATGTTAGGGAAAACGCAACGGTTCTCCTGACACCCGGCGATTAGTTTATTGCATAACAGGGCGAGCGTTGAGAACAGCAAGCGTGATTAAAACGGGGTTGTTGTTGATGAGCAGTGAATCTGTTTATTGCCTTGTCTGTGCAGCGCTGCTGGCAGGGCGAGCCTCCCTTTCTGACCAAAACTACGGCTCAGTTTAGAAGTGTAAGCCATGCTGCAAATATTTGGCTTGGCCGCGGAAATTGAATTATATTGGCACAGAAAGCCCAGAAATAAAAAACAGCAACCTTGGGAACAATTATGCAAAGTGAAACGTGGTTTAAACCAAGTGCTACTGGTTTTCCTTTCCACCCAAAAGGAAAAATCTGCGTTAGTAAAGTTTATCTCCTGTAATAAATATGATGAAGCATTTATCCTTGCAGGGAAAGTAGTAACTATAGCTCATTTTTGTAGTGTTGTATAGCTTATTGGTGTTGCACACAGTCATAAAGGGGAACATATTTTCTGGGGCTTTCATTCATTTGAACTCAAAGCTGTGGTGCGTTCATGGTCCATTTCAACCCCAGACAAAACCACAAATACAAATAGCATTTAATAATTGATGCTTTTTCCTCATAAACATTTTTTTTTACATAAATAGCAATAAAGTCTGCTTCTACAATGAGTCAAATAGAGTATAAGCATTCATTCATTTTTCCTGCTTGTTTTTATTGTAGTACAGAATGTAATGTTTTACGTTGACGGTTTCTTGATCACTATAAAGTTTGATTCAAGTATCAGCATCTGTGACGGCCAACTGGCAGGAAAATACATAAAAAGTCATGGGAGGATAGACTGCTATACAAATAATAAAAAAAAAGAAAGAAAATCACTATAATATTATTATATTAGTACCTATAAAGACGTTATTCACTTGGATAAAGTCACTGAACATAAACACAACATTGACTGATAGAAAAAATCTATCTGGAGTATCATATTTTATAAGGTGTATTGTGGGAAATTAAATTATATAACTAATATACAGTCACTGAAAAATAACTAACTCTACCAAAATGTCCTTTAAGGATTATTATACTATTATACGACTACTATTTGAAATTGTCAAAGTGGTGAATGTAATAGTTTTTTCTTTTTTAATTGTACTAATATTATTATAGTAATATTAGATTAGCCTAAATGGTAGGTGATTATTTTTAAGTTTGTCCATTCCATTGTATTTACTAAGAATGCTGTTGACTGTTTTAGCCTGCCAACTATTACTGTCTAAACTAGAGCCCAGAATTGCATCCCAGTTTGATAACTCTGTTACAGGACATTGAAATGGACAATTTCTAGTAGTTCTCAGATATTTCTGGAGGGCTGCTGGCAATGAACATCTCTGAACTAATATTAACAACAAGGACCGCGGAGGCTTTCAGTATTTAATTGGGATCACAAATGGTTACAGATTTTTGAGCTCCTCTCCACACCGACCACAAAAACATAGGGTTATTGTTGCTTCACGAGGGCCTCATCAGTCGGGGCATTGACCGGGTCTTCTCTCATTAGCCATTGAAAACCCCACCTGCAGAACACAGGAAACACAAACACCATTGCTCTCGCTGACACAAACACCGACGCGGCTAGCCAGCTACCTAGCTAACCGTCGTGAAAAACCTTTAAGCCAGCTTTGTTTGCTCACAGCTGAGGCTCAAAAGAAAGGCAGGACCAGCGCGGAGAAGGGCCAGCTTTGACAATTTTCACACAAAGGGAGCACTGTTGGCTAACAGTGAGCGGCCTGTTTTCTGGGAGGTTTGCACTGTTCCTGGGGCCCATTTCATGGAACAGTTAGCAAGGCCAAAGGCAACCCGTGGACTGTAGTGATAGTCGAGGCCTCCGGGGCCAAGCCCGGGTCCGGCTCTGTCCCCCCATCCAGTTCAGAAGCTGCAGGTGTCCCCTCATAAAGACCCACATCACATGACTTGGCGTGTTTGGGTTTTTCCTCCCACTGCAGGTGTTGGAAATATCAAGACAATAATGAAGTGTCATATATTCAGTAAAAGATTAGGGAAGTTATTCGTTGTCTATAAGACGGTCAGTCCCTATTATGCTGCTGAGGGTTTATGTCACCATTAGATGTCAGTGATCCGGGTTTAGATTTAATAAGGATGTGGTTGGCTTCAGCGGTCTAGAGTGTCAAGGGCGGTTGACTTATTCACGTTTAAAGCGAAAACAGCCGAGGCAAATTATTAATGGGGAGGTTAACATTAAAAAATAACCCAAACCTCAGCTCGGGCCGCTCGCGCTATCAATCACTCGGAACTGGGCTCGGGCCAGATCATTAATTTTTTTTTTTCCTAATCTTCCCAAGCACGGTGTTGTGTCGGCGTGTTTTGAGAGGATGCTTCCTCCAGCTGCGACGGCTATCGAAAAAAAAAAAGAGAAAGAGAGAGAACGGACTCTGCCTTCGTGTGATTTAACCTTAATGAGATGGAGAGCCCAGAAATACGGCTTGCGTGGTGAGAAAGGGGAAAAGAGGAAGAAAGCATGCGAGTAAAGACGAGAGAGAGAGAGAGAGAGAGGCAAAGAGAGAGAGATTAATATCCAGGCTTCTCTCCTCCTGACCACAGAGTGGGCATAAAGAGCTCGGCGCCTCATTGATGTCAACCCTAGCCGTGCCTGTCCTGTAGTTTTCAGTTTGGTTTGGACAGAACAGGCGGCCTGGCCTACAAGGGGTTGGGAGGACAGGGCCCAGGGTTTCCCACATCACTCAAGGGCCTCTGATAGGCGGTCGCACAGGCCGGTAATGACAGGGGGAGAGATTTAGTATTAAAGTCTCCTCCGCTGCCTCCTCTGCTCCTGTCTGACGTCAGGCTGTTAAATACGGGGATGAGAGCATGGCACGGCCTATGGGGAAGGGAGTTAGACCTGTCTTAAGTATACGGCTTTGTGCGAGAGAAGCCTGGCCGGCTTCTCCCGGAGTGTTGCTAAGGGACAAGAGCCGTACACAGCGAGGGGGAAGGGGGATATTTGGGATCACGATCAATCATTAAAGGGATTTGCATCTGCCATAAGTATTAATTCGGTCGAGGTACACGGTGATAAGATTTAAAGACGGTGGGACCTCCGCATGCTAGCACAGTGCCTCATTTTAAGTGGTTTGTAATTCACTGGGTGGACTCCGGGTTAGCAATACAACAACACCGGCCAAAACTACCAGTAAAAATATTCTTTGTTGTCTTTAGTTTTTCGGACATCTTGGCCTGCCATGGTTTCAGTTTTATAACCACTGTTCCACATACAATGCTGTGGGGTTTTTCCCTGGTTATTTGTAGAGCAATATAAAATTTGAGTTCATGACTAATGAACTTGGAGACTTGGTTTAAAAATGTCATGCACTCACGAGTAAAAGGCCTTATTGTCTCTGCCAGTTTGCAACTCAACCGTACAACCAATACCAAGAGCAGCTCGGCGACATTAAAGCGGCCGATTGCCGCACCTGCATCCACAGATCATCACACCATTGTGGCATTTAAAGAAAAGGCCTCATTCAAACACGCCCCCTGACCTTCTCCAGCTAACATAAACTAATTAGGCTGGCTCTGAAAGGAATGGCCCGCCATTGGATTAATCAGCCTCCACAGATCTGGACCACGCAATCCTGCTCCGGCCAGCTCTCCCCACTAGAACCTCATTATCTCACGTTTTCAAAGGAGCGCCACGGCAAACAGAGGAAGGGGCTGAAGGGGGGACGGCGAAAACGGAGGAGGTGGCGGTGCAGGAAGGGGGCTTCCCCCGGTTCCTCTCTTCTCACATCGGACTCACAGAAAGGAAATGTCAAGCGTGAAGCTCCGAGAGTGGTCGGTACCGCTCGGTCCAGCGGGCGGCACAGAGGGGGCCTTTGTCCGCCATCACTTAGCGCCAATTACAGCCCGTCAAAATAGTTTTTCTGCTGCGGGGCGACGTGTTAATGGGCCCGGCGTTGGGTGTGAGGAGCGACCTTGTCCACACACACCAACCAGGGGTCAGGGGTTAATAGGGCCCCTCTGATGTGGCGGATGAGATTTCTGCAACCTTTAGCTGGCAAGGGAATGCCGGGACAAAGCCTGTAGAATGTGATACAATTAGGCGGACAGCTAGCCGTCCTGAATGGAGTTGCTTGGGGGGATAGCCGCGTCGGCTAGCAGCAGATGGGCAGCCGGACGCTAGCCAAACAGGTGCCGGGGGAAGGTCAGAACCCCTCCCAAATGCGAGAGAGGACCCAGGTGAGGACGCGAACACCGGCCAAACTCTGGGCTTTTATTTGGAGTGAACGGCAATTAAAAACCCTGTTGGACAAAATGACTGCTCTTCTGGACACAAAGAAGGTCCCTTTTTGTACTTGTGAAAAGGTCAGAGACCATCCAGCCCTCTGTAGCATTTCCCATCCCAAATCCTGAACCCATGGAGCCGAAGCTTGGCTCGAACCCTGTAGACCGCCCTCAGCCAAACTTGGAAGCTGTCATTCCTCCCATATGAGAGAGTGAATTTTTTCATGATTGGGTGTCTGACCTATACTGTTTACCCTGAGTTTAAGTAATCAGTGATTATCTGATGCAGAGCCCAGGCAAAATTAAAAAGTTCGTAAAATTGCATTGTGCTACGTGTGCTTTGGTCTGGGCATGTGAGCACAAAGCCAGTCCTCCGTTTACACCATAAGTGTGGGAACAGAACCAATGCCAAACAACCCATGGGCTCTCAGAAGGCCCACAACACTCTGCCAGGGAGAGCTGAAGATTTCTGAAAAAAAAAAATACTCCACACCACACTGAGCAAATCCAACCACATGCAAGCCTGTGGGAATGAGCGGATGACATCTATCCACATATAAATACTCTCAAAATACTTTCTGGACTTATTGGTGCACAGATTGCCCCCCCCCCCCCATTCCCCCATCCAATCCTCTTGGAAATGGTGGTGGTGATCTGGCCCCCAGCTTCATCTACTTAATGTTGAAATAAAAGGAGGTGATTGAACTCGGCCTTCCAAATTGGATTTGTTTAATCTGCATCAAGTTTGAACATCCTGTGTAAACACGAGCGTGTGCAGATGCCGGAAACGCCGCGACTGGAAAACGTAAATGCCCGTGGTTGACTTTGGCAGGGAATCAGAAGAGCAGACGGGGGGAACAGGGCCTGTACAGAGGCTGGATAACATCCATTGTTGCTAAAGGGGGTCAAAGGCTACTTGTTTAATCTACAAATTAGAACTTTTGAAATAGTATTGATTGATTATGTCTGACGTAAAGAGGTAAAGAAACGTTTCTCTGATTTTGATAATTCGAAGATAAACGTCACCCACAAAGTTCATATCCTCTAAATTAGGTTATTATTGTCGTTACATAAAAAATACTATTAGCCTGCTAAGGATGTGAAAGCCCTCTTAGACTCTGGGAACAGATTCGTCAACTTCTCCTCATAACCTTTACGCTAAATTCTACTTTGGCAAACGATGTGGAAGCAAAACTGAATAAACACAAACATCATTAAGAGTTTATGTGTTCCAGTCAAACAACCCTTTGGTTAGACTCTCATTTCCTTAATGGCTTTGCAGCCATATTCCACCCTCATGTTAAGCCACATATCTTTGGCGACCGAAGCGGTTTTGTTTGCCTCGTTTTTTTGTTTTTTTTTCCGCGGAGATAAGTGAGAATACGACTTCGACTCGATAGGATTTATTATCCTTACAGCAAAAGGCTGCACCCCTTCGAGCCCGACTCATTAGAGAGTGTGTTTTGGGGAAGGGGAGGGAGGAGAAGCCGAGGTCGCCAAAGGTTAATTCCAATCGCGGTGCCTCCTTGAAGCAGCGTGACAGCATGTCTCCTCTGCTCACAGATTGGATGAGTTCTTGTAGATCAGGCTGGCCTGATGACAACGTGTGGAAGATTGACTCCCTCTCGCTAACTCACTCACACAAACACACATTGTCCTCCTACGCCTGTATATATATATATATATATATGCATTTATCGGGGTCACAATTGGGTGTGTGCACATTTGTTTATTGTGTTTTCATCCAGGATCGCAATGGTTATAAAGGATTTGTGGTATTGTGTCTGCGGCTGCGAGGGCAGTTCCAATAAACTTAATTTTAAACCTAATTTGGATGTTTTGACAGTTTCACTGTTTTTTATATGATTTATTATGTATACTGTCTGGCAGGGTTGATTTTGTTATTGCGCTGCCCTTGTTCTCGCTGTTGTCTTTTTATTGTTTTCGTCGGCCCCAAGCTGCAGTTTTTTCCCTTAACTCCTCAAAGCGCGACACCTTGATCTCGAAAAACGGAAGCGAATACAGCAAAAAGGGGGGAAAGAATAATCAGAGACAAAAGAACGGTGAAGACATAACAGTGAAAAAGAAAAAGAACGTGAGGAAGAATGCGAGATGGTATGAAAAATACAAATGAAAGGAGGGGAAAAAAGAAAACAAAGACGGGCAAGAAAGAGTGAGATGTGGGCCATTTATAAGCAGACTTCTCTGAGGGATCTCGGGCCAGCGCACACCTGCTACTATTCACTTCAGAGGAAATAGACACTCTGTGGAAGAGAGGCTCTTGGCCTCGGGACAAAACCGCTGCAGCGCCAAATTAGAAACAGGAAGGACTGTGGGTAAGGCTCAGATTAAAAACGCACTCCCCACATGGACTCAATATATTGCAGCCCTGATCCCGCTCTGGAAACCCAAAACCCAACAGCACTATTTTATGTCCCAGTCAACAGAACGCCTGCTGTTTGCACAGTGACAGTACGGAGATTCAGTCCAATGTCAACCCCTGGATGTTGGTAAACTGGGGCCCTGTAAATGCTGCCCATTCTAATGAGGAAAAGCAGTTTTTCTAAGTATACTTTATCAATTTCCCCAGTCAAAACTGCGGGTGCTTAATAATAGTGCATCAGAGCTACGTTTTTTACCAAGACTCCTTTGCCTTTTCTCAACAGAAGGTATACTTCATATGAACCCAGTTATGAGGAAATTATGTGAATGTCGAAGAAAACCAAAGTGGTCCCGAGTCTTCCTTTTATCTCGCAGCGGCCTCTTTCTGGTCTATACCGTCTATCAGCAACAGAGCCAGATGGACGTCACGCACGCACCAAAAGGGAGGACGCAGCGCTGAGTTTCCCACAGACGACCATTAGAGCGGCTAATGTTGTCAACAGGCAGCTAGCGGGAGCTAATGATCCATAACACGGCCTATAAAGGAGTGAACCTAGCAAGAGGTTCGCGAATGTGTACCAGAAACGGAAATGAATATTGATATACGCCTGCTGCCTTTCCTCTGGTGACCCTTGACCCCCAAACGGGTTTCTCCTCCTCCACTGACGGGAGCTCTGTGAGGCATTTCCTGCTCGTTCACGTACATGCTCGCACAATCTGAGAGCCAAGAAAAAAGGTTGGTTTTGTTAAAAAAAACAAAAAAAAAAACATAATTTCTTACGGCCCAGGATGAGGGAAAAAAGTATGCTCTCATTCTCATACAATATTTCCATTTACTCATGGGCCTGTCCAAGTAGTGTGTTCCCCTCAATCTATCATTTTCACTGCGGTCACCCGTTGGTAGGCCTACTGTAATTATTCCTACAGATATTGAGGACATCTAGAGGTTGTTTCTCCTCGCTGGAAAACAGAACTACGTCTTTCACAAAAAGGTCAAATATTCATTACATGGAGCTCGGCGAGGGATGACTCTTACCAATGATTGAATGGACAGACAACAAAAGGATTTGTTTATATCTATATTCGCAATAATCCTTACTTAGGAGGGAATTTATGTTCCATCTACCGCTGCCCTATTCTTCTCCTGTCTGTTTGATGTGCCGTCCTACTCCACTAAGCCTTCGCCTCGCGGAAGAGGTCATCGCTGAAACCTATGAAGGGCTGCATTCACCGCAGGTCCGTCGACTGATGTCTGAGCCAGGCACGCTGATGGATGTACACACATAAACACACACACACATGCATAACACACTACTCCAGACTGGGAGTGTGCTGGGCGAGCGCTGACTCCAAGGAGGAAAACCTGCCATGACATCACCTGGGGCAGTGCAGGTGCAGGGCCGGGACAGGAAGTGAGTCACAGGAAGCTTGGCGAGGCAGGCTTTTGCCACGCCGCTGACAGGCCGAGGGACAGCGGGGTGAGGGAGTGCGAGTCAGGCGTAAAACATAACGCGTAAACGCGCCTCTGCAATCAGGGTTGATGAAGTCTCCTCTGAAAATAAGCGGTGGATTTGTGAAAGGTGTTTTTCTCATGCAACACCGTACTACTCGTGTTACAAATGGAACATATAGTGTCTTGCATTTTTTTTGATGAAGTATAAATCTGTTTGCTGCACAGCAGGTTTCAATTGAGCATAGGTAATATTGTTTTTTGTATACTCTATTCAGTTCCTAAACAGCACGCTATTTGAACCAGCAATGCAAACGTGTCATAGCACATGCTCATGGGGTAAAGGTCACATGTACACAGGTTGGACATAGTTTTCCAATATGAAGTGCTTGGATGGATGGATGGATGGATGGATGGATGGATGGATGGATGGATGGATGGAGGAGATGGTGTTTGTGTCCTTGACAATGGCCGTCCATTGGTTTAAAGAAGCATATTACACTAATAGGAAAAGTGTGAGGAGGAATGGATTCGTCCTATACCACACGGGGGGAAATGGATCCCGTTCCCCCCCCTCCACACCACCACCTTGTTGCACTGCATCTGGAAGCAGCCTCCTGGTAATCTGCTCGAAGTACAAAAGGTTCAGCACCAGCTTGTTCTCATAGACCACCGAGTGAGACCCCGAGCTCCGTAACAGGTCTCCTTTCATAGTCGGGGATCAACCAATGCTTGGTGGAGCCCCGAGCTCCTTAAAGGTGCTGCATCGACAGTTTTTTGTAACTTGTGATAATATTATTAGTGCTAACAACTCCTAATCCTAAACTGTGAAGACATGTACTGTGATCCTGAAGAAGTCAAACCTGCCTTATTTCCTTATCTCCATTGCTGGCATGCAGAGCACACAAGAAGATAGAAGACTGTTGGTTGTTGCCATCTACTGGACTAAGAACAAATAAAATGTCTTACTATTTCACTAAATTATACTTATCTTATGTTCTTTGTATACATACTCATACAGTATAGAGACATTTTTATACTTTTAGTAAATAAAAAAACTATTTAAAAGTGAATTATGTAGACAGTGCCCATCAATTTTGAGCATACTATCCATCATCAGACAAATAAATTACCTTTGCGCTTTTTTTTTTCCATTGCTCAGAACATCCCCGATTTTGAAGTTGTGTGGTAACGCGTGAGATTTACTGTGTCGGAGATTGACATTTATTTAGCAGGCATGCTGGGGGAAGTCATGTACCTCCCCTTTGATTGATCTCCTCACTTCCTGCTACAAAGATGGAGGCCGCTCCCGTAACCACACTGCCCCTTTCAAGCTCAGGGTGTAGGAGACGCCCTTCGGCAACGTTCCAGGATCAGTCGGGTTTACCCCCCCACCCCCCCAAACCTAACTGTAACCATCAGAGGAGTAAACACGACACTGACCTTAGATCAGTGTCTAGAGGCAAATCCATCCTCGAGCCTGTTTTAGAAACCCATATGTGGTCCATATGGAACTCTTTCTTGTATCCTATGTGGAAGTGCGTTAGCCCACAAAGTGCAAGGTACGCCCCCCCCCCCGAAGTACATCATAGCGTAACATAAAAGTGAGGAGTAACTACTTGTCTTCATAATGATTATGAATCTGCCATAATCCTACATGACTTGCTTTCTGTGATCAAAAAGAGGACGGGGTAGGATTGATTTTCGCACACTATGTTAAGACATCATGAGACATATGTGAGTTATGAGCGATGAACAGCTCCGGTGATGCGAGGTCGTTTCTCCTGCTGCTGCCCCCCACTGTCAATCGATAAAATGTGTCTGGCGTAAGGTCTTGTCCATCCTCTACGGTTTCATTGCCTTGTACTCCCGAGTATCATAATGGTAGACAGGCTTTTAACTCTGTGCTGTACAGGACCGCTCCGCTGTGTGTATATAAGGCTACATAATGGTCTCTTCCATTGAGTCCCCGCCAGTGGTAATGACTTCAGCATGTCACTCCAGGCCAACTCCACTGTGATTGCATGGATGATTAGCTCTTACAGTAATGGCAGTAGCAGAACATATTTCAGGAGCAGGCTAGCGATAGTTTTTAGTAACGTTGCTGTAATTTCCTACATGTTTCGTCACGTGAATACACTCATACGTTTGCTAAGTCGAAACCAATGCATGTGTCGCACACATGCTCACAGGTACACTTTAATTCATATGATGCTTGTACGTGCAGACACATGCACGTGGAAGAAGGGAGGGCTAAGATTGTATATATGTAAAGCACTATCATCCGTGCAGTGATTCTGGAAAAGTAATTTCCATATTTGCTCTGCTCCTGAATCTGCGGACGCCTGTCTGTTTGATGTGTTCAGAGCTGCAGCGCAGATGCCACAGTCTTCGCTATGCTGGACGTCATCTTACTGGCTGTTCTCGGAATACAGAAAAAACACCATGTGCACCACCTCTAAAATTAGTGTGTGTGTGTGCGCGTGTGTGTGCGCGCAGCACATGAAGGAGGAAAAAAAAAAGTAAGAAAGTACAGTAAGAAAAGGCTCTAAAGTGGCTGCTGTCCCCCTCGCTTCTCGTCATTTTCGAGTCCCACCTTGGCAGGGGGCCAGCCGAGATCTCCCCTAGCAACTCCCATGTGTCTGTTTCATCAAAGATACACGGCACGCCACATACTTTCCAATTCCGGGCCGGCCAAAAATCTGGAAATCGGATTTTATAACCCTTATGATTTGGGTTGTTTGGAGCTGCAGCTAGTTTTTTTGTGTGGTTTGCTTGCGCACCAAACAAATCGAATGAGCCTTGCCACGCTAGTAGGTCCCGGCTCCCAGTGTTATGCTCATCAGTCGTGCGGCCGCTCTGTTGTGTGTTTGTGTGTAAACAAAGACGGCGAGAGACACCTTTAACTGATTTACCAGATGTTCGCGGAGAAGGAAAGGGGGAAAATCTGTTTTCGGAGAGTGACTTTGCAGAGGTCTGTGCAGCAGGTGAAGAGAAATTTGCCAAGAACACAGTTGTGCTTTTATATAGAAGTCACACAGACTAAATTTTTAGCTCATTCTCATTCTTTCATGCCATAAAATAAATAGTTCTAGTATCCGTGTTGTGCGCACGCAGCGCAAAAAAAGGGTAGATACCGAAATTGAAAGCGTGTTCTCAGTCTCAATCAGTGGCTGACCACACTGGGAGCCACTTGTCCACAATGACGTGATGAGCCTGTAAGTCAGTCGGTAATGGTGGAGATAATAGGTCCCTATTACTTTGACCCTTGACCCCTTGTTCTTAGTGAGAAGTTTAGAGAGAGGTCCCTCAGGAGCCGTCCGATGCTAACTTGACTCTAAAAATAAGAAAAACCCCAGTAAGCGAAGGAACAGTGATCAACTCGCAGACCCGACTGGAACCCAATTCAGCTGGGACGGGGCTGCAGGGGGGGGGGGGGGTTCAGGAGTGAGCGCTTCCCATGTGTCACCCACCCTGGGAGCAGTATTTCCACCCGACCCAATGAAAGGTTTATGGACTTAAACTATAAAGGCAAACCACTAAATCTAACACTTTTTTCACACAGATTTTCTTTTTCCTCGCTATCCCACTCCCGATGTTACCTCTGAAAGAGAGTGATTTCTTTCAGGGTTAACTGTTGATTTTTTTTTTATCGAAATGTTCATTAAAGTGTGCCAGTGAAGTGACTTCCTCCTTAAGTCCATAAAAAAAAAACGGCGCTGCTACTGGCAGAGGTATGTGTGCAGCCCCATGTGCAGGGCTGTGGTATAGTGGGGTCCATACAGGAGAGAAATGGACACCAGATGGGACCCGAGGAGGGTGGAGATGCAAGGTAGAATAAAATAACACATGCAGAAGATTGAAACTGAAATGTGGTAGGAGGAGGACGAGGGGGGGCATGTGTGTGAGTTTGTGTGTCGGCAAGGGTATAAAATAATTGTATAGTTGCATCATCTAAAGTAGACGGTGATATACGCCCTCAGAGGATAAGAATGGGTAAATAGACGTGATCTGAGGCACGTGGAAAAAAAAAAAGTGACATTTCAATGTTTTTACTGCCTGTGAATAAAGTCTCACGGCTCCTTCTGAATGTTTTGATTTACATTTCCTATATAAGTAACAAGCATATCTTTGTTCAATGCACATTTGTTTTTGAAGAGAAAAAGCCCACCAGGAAACCCTTGAATAGATGATTGAAAAAACAACCGCGTTGGTTTTCCATGCAAGCGTATGCATGTGTCTGAGATTGAAAACCAACATTCCACGGTCCCAAAGTGCGCTCACATAAAAAACATTCTATTTAGAGCATTTTGAGCTGCCTTGTGATCCCTCCAAACCCTTTCTAATGCAAACACAGCAGAAAACGCAGTCAGTCAAACTCCGCAAAACTCTGCCTCTCTGTTTCTCTTACCCCTCTCATTATCTGATCTGCTATTGTGGTTGCACTATAAATTTTCATCTATGTCTTTCTGGAGGAGTTTCAGTCGTTTCAGTTTGGGTCTAGAAATGACATTGTTTCCATTGAAAACATTGCAGTATGAAGATATTGACAGAAATGTTCCTGCTTCAAACCGTTTTTTTGCAGTAAGACTTTGAAACTTTGCTTCTTCTTGCATGTCTTATTGAATAAACCATCACTCTTAAGCTGTTTTTAATGACGTTAGTGCACAGTTTTGTTTGTGTTGCATATCTTTATCTACTGCTGCTGAGTTCTTTTGTGAACATTCCCGATTTCCAACTTGATATTTTTCTTGTTTTTGTGCCGAATCCGAGCCCGATGACTCAAACACGACCCAAAAAAAAAAAAAGTAAAAGGGCCGCCAAGCTCTGTTTAACGGGAAAAGAATCTGTCTGAGCATGTGCAGTATGTGGACAGGTGCAAGGGCGTGTTTGTGTTCATTAATTAAAGTGACAGAAGACTTGTTTTCTCTGCGTTTTCGTCTGTCTGCCACAGTTTGCTATCATCCAGTCTCGAATCTCGCTTCCCCTGTAAGCTGTCGCAATACCACAACATCTTGCGGATATGTTTTTCATCCATTAGTATTAGTAAGGAGCAGAAAATCTGGAACTAACTTTCAGAAGAGTCTTCCCATGGATCTTTGGAGTGACGTGGTAATGCATGAAAACATGCTCTGGTGTTTTGCTAGTCGTCCCGCGGGACTCTATCGCATTGGAAGGGCTTGTAACTTGTCACTCCCATCCTGTGACCCTACACCCTCGCTGCCGTCCATTACACCAGCGGCACCCTGACCCGGCCCTGTCACTTTCCTCCCTACGCCTCTATTGTTGTTCCTTTCCAATTACGTTCACCGAAAAGAGCTCACTGCTTGGTTTGTGTGAGCTTCTTGTCACGTGTTATATTTTCTCAGTCGCTGCTATTCGTGTTGTACCCAGACATTCATGTTGACCCCTGAGGGAAAATTGGAGTGACCACATTTGCTCACGATAAATACACATTATTTATTTACAAATAAAGTGGTTATAATAGAAATAAATACAAAATAAAAATCTGAGCATTATACTTCATGTGGTATTGCACCCATTTCGAAATGTACATCAGAAATACATTTTCAAAACCAGTAAAGGAATATTCCTCTGATTAAAATATTTATTTTTCCCAACTTTACGTAGACATAAATATATTCATATATAGTTTTTTTTTCTTCTTCTTCTTCCACAATAGCTCTGTTTTGTGTTTCTTTCATATAAATAAACGTCTTCATTGGGAAACCGGGTGTCCATAATAACCTGTGATGCCTGTTTCAGTCTCTCTTCGCCCTCTCCATTTTTTTTTCTCTGTCCGTCTCTCACCGGCAGCCGCATCCCTCCACCACCATGTCCTGGTAGTTTTTGAGGATGACTTTCTCGTACTCGTCCAGGTAGAGCAGAGAGATGGGGCTGAGGTCAGTGGGTACACAACAGGCCCTGGGGATGTTCGAGTTGACCGAGTTGACCAGCGTCTGCACAATAGCGTGATTGGTAGAGTTGAAGTGGTCCGCCAGCGGGAACGGACACTCCCCGTGGCAGTAAAAGGCGTGGTAGCCGGGGGGCGCCACTATCCACTCGTTCCACCCCACGTCGCTGAAGTCCACGTACAGGGCGTGCCTCTTGCAGCTGGCCTTGTGCTGGTGCTTCCGGCGCTGCTTGCGGAGCGCCGCCTGGCGTTTCTCCCGCGTGTGGAGCACCGAGTCCCCGCGGCCGTCGTGGCCGTACGTCACCAGCAGGGGCCGGGCCTGGGGCCACGAGTCCTGGTCCCGGTGCAGGGACCGGCTCACCCGGACGTGCCTGCTGCTCCTCCCTGCTCCGCGCTCCCCGTCCGCCTCGCCATCCGCCGGGTGCAGCACCTCCACCATGAAGCCGTGGTTGCGGCCTTTCCCGGAGGTCCACTGCGACACGGCGGGGCTGACGTCGAAGCTCTCCCATCGGCTCAGAGAGTCCTGTACGAGCCGGGTGTCCAGCAGACGCGTCAGGGGTTCCCCGCCGTGAGCTCCCGGAACCCCGAACATCTCGTAGATGTTGATACGGTGGAGGCCGCCGGCGATGGCGTTGTTTCTAGTGCTGCTGTTTCTGGAGTCGCCGCCGGGGGGCGCGGCTCCCATGACCTGGTCCCTGTAGATGCGGAGCTCGGCGGAGGTGATGAGCTCCTCCTCGGGGATGGAGGTGAGGTTGAAGTGGAACTGCTGGGTTGTTTTGCCCTTCAGGCTGGCCAGGGCCTCCATGGACTCTGTGAGAGATAACACAGGGACAGACGCAGTGTGAGGAGATGGGAACGGCGTGCTAAAATTAGAACAAACAAACAGCGAAGGTATGAGAACGAGAAACAACGTCTATGATTAAAGTTCCGTCGGCGTCATTGATCCACAGAAACGCCCACTCTGGATCATTTCTCGCATTGTTTCTCTTGCTCTCCTTTGTGCACAACTTGCAGCCTCTTTTCTTTGCAGGCAGCCAAGCTGCCACGTGGTTGGAGTGAGTGGGTGTGGGCCATTGTCATGCAGGCTCCAAACATACGTCAAGACTTTGCATGCATAACTCGCCGGTTTATAATGGCAGGGAAATTCTCATGGTGACGTAATAGCATTATTAGTGTCAGGTTCATAAATCTACCTGTTTAAATGTCACAAGATGAAAGCAGTGCACTTATACCAATTGATAAGATCAAGTAACACCCTGAAGAGATGGCTGGTGCACACGATTCCCACTGGTAGTGCACGCAAAAAAGGTTCCACCGTACCTTGTATGTGTCCTCAAATCTAGGTTTTTACAGGGCAATATTTAAAAATCAATGTGCAGGCACCAACATAAATAACAACCCTATTAATCCGAGCTGTGCAATATCCTCAAATGTTTAAATGTGAATAATATTTTATAAAAAACAACTAGCTACGGTTCTTTCCTGTGAAAGTGCATTTAGGCAAATAATATAACTGTCCTGACTCATATAAGTGTCATATGCACTATATATTTAGGCTCATTGGTATTTCCCTCTTTAGTGTGCAGCAACTGACAGAAATCTCAGTAAAAGCTGCAATCTTCTTTGATGTCGTGCCACTTTGAACTCTTACTTTATGAAGATCATAGATGATATACACTTTTTAATCTGTGTGGTGTGGTAAAATAAACACAAACTTTGAACTCTGTGCGTTTTCAAAGGAGGCATTTAGGAAATTCCACCATCTCATCCTAAACCTCCCTCCAGAGGCACAAAGACCTCAATTAGGCCTATCACTCCTTATTTGATGTGGGAAAGCCCCCTGATTCTCTTTCCCTCTCCTCTGTCCCCAATCCCTCTCTTTCTTTCCCTCCTCGGCTCCCAAATCCCCTTCTCCCTCTGTTCTCTTAGTCCCAAATCCTCTTTTCTTACGGCCTCCCCTCTCTGTCACTCTTTCTTTTGTTTTTGGCGTTTTCACTCTCCCCGTCCTGTCGCTCCTCAGGAGAAACGGCTGTGCGGGCGAGTCGCGGCTTGTCCAAAAAAACGTGTGAACCACAGATATGAGTGTATCAACATTCCTAATTTCTTTTCACGCTGCGTGCCAAAAACAAAAGATAAAGGCTAATGTTGGGTCATTCATCACGGACCTGTCTCTGGACAGCCACTTCCTGTGTAATGGTGGAATGGAAAAAATATATATTTTTTTTAAATGATGGCGGTTGAAACTAATTATCCCGGTGAAATGAATACCCCACATCAGATGTGATGGCTGATGGGAGCTTTTTTTGCTTTGATGTGCCGCGTTTACATCTGTAGATACACGGTTATTATATGTACTAGCCGTCATCTCCACGTCCTCCCGACACGGGAAGGCTTAACAACCCCGCGGCTGCTCTGTTAGCATAGGATGAAAGGGGCCTCGGGAGCGTGTGTAAACACGGCGAACACATTCGTAATGGCCGGTGGTGTCAAGGTGTGTGCTGGCCCCGGTGCAGAGGTTTCCAGTAGTGGGCTGGGAGCAGTCACTCAGCCCGGCTGCTCAGGCCAGGGCTTTTTTTTTTTAATTTTTTTTTGCAGTGTGTCAGAGTAGCCACTGGGTGTCATTGCACTGGGCCTCTGGAGAGCACCCAAGCAACCACTCAACCACCCCTCTGACTCACCCCTGATGGAAACTTCCCCACCGAAACACTTAGGACTCTGTATAAGGACTCTGTGTAGAGCCCCTATGGACTCAGTGTGTTGTAAAAAAAATTGCAACAGGGACCACGAGGAAATTGAATGGTACTTACACAGTTTCTATATGTTTGACAGTAGAATCTGCGACCCTTTAATCATACATATATCATTTTATTATTGCAACCAGGTGCACCATTGTGCTGCTATTCGGATGTGGTTTATGTATAAATAAAGTATCGGATCTGTTTTAATTTACAATTTATTTTAAACAGTTTAAAGTAGCCACTCGGTCTGTATAGTTGTATAAACTATTCCTGTGTTACTTGTAACTTGTAATGCATTTACTCCAAAGTCTATGAACCCTTTAGTGTGAGCAGTATTCATGTGAGCAGCATATGTTGCCTGGGAAGTAAAAAAAAATGCAATTGAAGTGAAACACTGAATTCAACAATCAGCGCGTATCCAGCATATAAACTAAGTGAGCAATTATGGTGTTATTGGAACGTGCGTAATGGCGCAAAGCGCGGAGAGAGGGGTGATTTTGGAGAGAACCCTCCTCCTTCCTTTTTTTTTTTTTTTTTTTTACCAAGGACAAATTTCAGTCCTGTTACAAATGACTCAGAATTCAGTCTGACACGATGACTTTGTCATAATGCGTGTTAGTATAATGTCATGTCGTGTGTTATTGGAGTGATGACTATCACCTGCGCAGAGGCGCACCGCCCTTTATCCTGCGCCTGTGGTGCGTGTCTGGAAAAACTGTTTTCAGAGCCCACGCAAACACCATCAATTATTAAGAAACAAATTACCCCAGGGATACCACCGCCCCTTGATGTTTTTGAAGCCGGTGACAGCTGCGCCAGCGGGAATGTTTGGTTAAAGGTTGCATCACTACACGTATGAGAGCCAATATAAAAGATGGCTGTTTTTTTTTATTTCTTTATTTTAATAAATCGCGTCTGACTTTTCGAAACGTTTCCCCCAAACGTGCTAAGGTGTTGCAAATAAATTGGACGCGTGTCACCTTTAAATGACTAACGCTCCATAAAACACTGAACACTCTTGAAGTTCGGTCTTGACGCACTGAGTCATGTTTAAATATAGGTTTGCGTTGTCTGAGGGAGCCGGGCAGCGCTCCGGCTGACAGGTAAAGGTATGTCACTAATACATACCTTCATGGTGAAAGCTTCTAATCGTGTTGGCCTTGCTGGCGGCTCTCTCTGCGTGTTTCCCCATGCTCTTGGGCCGTTTAGTGCTGTGGTCTCCGTTCGCGGAGTGCATGCGGTAAAGGTCCACCATGTACTGCGGCACCACGGCTTGCTTGCTCGGCGTCGGCCTGCGCCTCAGTCCAAACATGTTGAGAAGCCGAAGCTCGAACTCGTTGAGGAAGCTCTCCGACTGCTCCGGGGTCTGCTTCCCGGATTCGCTGTACTTCCTCCGGCCGACCTCGGGGATAAGTCCCGTAGCACCTTCCAGCAACACCTGAGCGAGCAGCAGTACCATGAGACAGCGGACCACGGCGACCATGATCAGTCAGTCCCTGTGGAGAAAGTTGGTTTCTGTCAATACACTGGCGCTGAAGGTATTGACATGAGGCAGACGCAGCAGCATGCCCCAAACCGTGTGTGACCCCCCCTGTACGGTATAGGAATAATTGAAGGAGGGCAGGTTAAAAAAGGAAAGACACCTCTTCACTTTGAAGTAGAACAAAAAAAAGAAAAAGGGGCTGAGAATAACAGCCCTGCTGGCTAAACAGCGCCTATCTGAAGCAGCAGATTGATCTTAACATGAAGCTGAAACGTGAAGATATATGAAAGGTGGGGAAGTTATGAAAGAGACGAAGAAAAAGGGGGGGGGGGGACGCGGGGAAAGACAAATCAAAGAAAGTTGCGGGTGAGACTGCAGACATAAAGTCTCCAATTAGAGATAAGAAATCGTGTTAAGTGAAATGATACGAAGAGAGAATAAAATGCATGCGAGCGTAGCCCGAAAGATCACAAGAAGAATGAAAGAATGTTGTCAGGGGGGGAGAAGACTAGAATACGCAGCCCGGGAGAGGCTTTCAGACGGCGCTACGAGCGTCTGTTTGCAGGGCTCTGACGGTCATGTATAATCATAAGGATAGAGTTACTTCAAGAGGCTTGCAGGTGTTAGATCTGACGTGCGTACCCGGGCCAGATGTAGCCCAGCACAGGACATCAAAAACATCAAAAACTAAATATCATCCCAGTAGCACTTCCTTTCGAAGAATCCAGCGTTTACTGTATTTCTCTTTTTTTCCCCTTTGCGTTTTTCCCTGCGGGAACGGTTTAACTTTTACGCACACACCCTATACGCCTATATAATGGAAGAAGTGACGATCTGCGCTCGTAAAGTAAACTTTTCTTCATGAAGCAACTCATCTAGTGCTTGCTGATATCATGAGGATTTGCTTAGGGACAGCTTTAAAAAGTTTTAAAATAAAAAAATGCATCACTCTTACTTTACCTGACGAGGAAGCGCTGTGTCCGGTCGTCGTTCCACCTTTGGGCTCCGATAAATTCCACATTAATTCCCGTTAATTCCACGCTGCTTCTCCTTGGGGGACCAAAAACAGTCCATGCCCTTCGCCGATCGACTCTCGCACATATTCTCACCAGCTGCAATTCGGGTTACGTCTTGGTCAGTGTACGGAAAAGAAGGAAGAAAAAAAAAATGATGTTAAGTCTATGAGGAAGCGGGTTCGCGTAGGCAGGACCGATCTAAGTATAAAGCATCTTGGTGGAACATCTTCAAAAGAGAGCAGCTCTCTGAAGGGGGGGGGGGGAAAAGGCGAGCGGAGCTGCTTTCTGTGGAGAGGTAACGCGCACTGGAGTGTGGCTCCTCGCACTGAGAGCCGCGGAGCGCGTCGCGTCCCTGTGCGCCGCAGCGTAGGCCCAGTGCTGCGATTGATTGGTGCCTGCTGCTCCCCCAGCGACTCCTTTTGTCGTGCAGTGATGTCACCGAGGGGCTGTCAATCAGTTTTTTCCTCTATAAAGAACCTCCTGCGGACTTTTAACCCCGAGGCTCCAACCTTTTTTTTTTTTTTTTTCATGTCTAACCATGTAAAATAAACACACATTAGAGCCATGGACCCTTTTGATAAGATTTTGTCACAGAGATCCACAGGAAGAGTTTGTCTTAATGGCTTTGGGGTCAGCATTATAATAATCTATTTTATATAGTCTCCAAATTGACTTTCTTTTCACTCCACACACCTTTCATTGACATCAGTGTGCCTCTATTAAATAGGTATATATGATTCTATTGTGCTGTCACCATGAAAATAGTCATAAAGTCCTGAAAGTTAACACTGTGTGTTTCTGGGTGATTTTCCATACACAGGGATAGTAGCTGCTCATTCGCTTAATCAAAATGTGGTCAATCCTTACAATCCTTCAGGTGGTGCAGTATTTCTCACACAAACAGATAATTGATCAAGGTGTTAATAGCCTAATCAAACGTGTTTAGCTTTTGGATTAAGGCTAATGTATAATGGCATGACAGTGTGTGTTGCTTTTGTGGTTAAAGGATTAGAACCTGCTGTGGGACTATCACATCCTTCTGCTGTATTCCACTCTCTCTCTCTCTGAGTGTGTGTGTTTGAGTGTATGTACCTGTGTGTGTGTGTGTGTGTTTGAAACCCGAGCTGATTTATACATGCTTCCTCCATGGATGAATCTCTTTGCATTTCGGTTCCAATTCACAACAGCTCATCAATATAGCTCGCTGCAGAATTTGGCTGCACACGCGGCCAGATGAGACAAGAGTCAAGAGAACTCCCATCTGTGCGTCCCAGGAGAGCAATAATCCTTCATTAAGTTTAGGTAACACTCCACATTTTGAAACTTTTCTTCACAGAAAAATCCCGTTTTTAAATGATTGCTTTGGCACGATGTAAATTGCGTATATCTTCTTTTTCTTAATGTACATCATATGTTGTTCATTTCATTCATGCGCCATTATTCATCCACATTTGGGAGAAAAACCTGCCGGGTTTGTACAGTGCATTCTCTGAGTAGTTGAGAGGGCAGAGACAAGCTTTGCTGCCTTGTTTTTTTAACCCATGGGGTGTAGTCAACATCATTAATGTTCGGGGCATCTCCATATGAAAAGCCCCCATCACCCTCTACTGATTTCCATTAGAGGATGATAATGGGACAGGCGGCTGTGTTTTGGCCAAAGCACAGGGTCTGTTTTCTTCCAAGAGATGGCAATAGATTAAATCCCACAGAGATCACAAGATATCTTTGTCTCCTTTCGGGACAATAACATTTTATGAGGGATAATCCCAGATCATCTACTTAGCAATTAAAATACAGAGAAGGCCCGTGGGTGCATGCCGTTACCTGTGTGCTGCTGGGCACCGTTTTTTTTTGGTCTTCCCCTCAGAGGATCCAACTTTGGATGTTATATTTTTATATATCTCAGATATGCATCCTTTGCTGTCCATTCAACCACCAAAAAATCACTTTAAGGTAACGTTCGCTGACATTAAACCCCCTTAGATACGTTTTATTCCAGCACACTTGGTTTCATTCATTCATGAGGTCAACGTATGCAACTATTGTCGTGCTAATATGTTGGCAGCGGTAGCTGGGTCTCCGCCGTTGCCAAAACACCACTTGGTGGACCTAGTGCTCTAAATCCAAAACCCAGGTAAGAAAGCCGCTCGGCATTTAGATGCTTTAGATCGAAGGATAAGGCCTCACACTGTAAGCCGCGAGTATCTTTAATTACCCAAGTGAGAGGATTAGGAAGAGAGGGCTTTATCTGATGCTTTCTCGCTCTCTTTTTTTTCTGTCTGAATAAGTATGTGATGTTTGAATGAGTGGGCATGTAATGGTGTGTGTGTGTGTGTGTGTGTCTTGGCACAGCTTGTGTCAGACCAGCACTGAGGAATGTGTCTAGCCAAGGCCGCTGAGGGACCTGATCAGCGATGCCCGGTGTGGTTTGAGAAGATCATGCGGCTCTGTGTTTTTTTTTTCTCCTTTTTTTCCTAAGCCTGATTATCGTCGTATATCATTGTTTTGAGCCAGATACATCACGCTTATCTAATCTCTGCCGCTGATCCAATTACACGCTGATTGAAAGGACAACATCACGGAGCGAAATCCTGGCAGCCAGAGAGGGCAGGTAGAGATATCCTATCTGAGACGCAAATGAACGACCCGCCGCAGGGGGGGGGGGGGGCGGCCTGAGAGGTTAAACTGTGACTCAGCCAGACGGCGGTAACCCTGCGTGTCCACCGCCATCAATAGCGCCCATTATTTCCTTCCAAGCATACGTTTGTTTGTACGTGATAGCGGTAAACCTGTGGTCAGTACTGCAACAGTGAAATGCTGTTATGTCACATTTACATACATCATACTCTTTTTTTAAATTCGTGCTAAAGCAGTTTTTTCAGATCTTGTGACAATGCAGGTTATGAATATACAGACAAACTGATATTTCTTAAAAACTAAGATCTAACTGGCGACCTTGGATGTCTCATGACCCACGGGGGGGGGGGGGTCGTGACCCCGGCTTTAAAAAAAACAAAAAAAACGTATTAGAGCATCTGTACATCCTCATAACAACAATCTCGCTACGGACTGTTGTTATCAGCTTAAACTGGAGTTCGTGGAAATCCTTTTTTGTCCAAAACGCCGACACTCGCTTACAAAACAGCAACTAGACCGCTCCTTCCTACCTGAACTCCCCCTTTCAGGTGTATGGTTTAATGCTGTGTTCTATTCTAGTTCATGCAGGCCCTGTTACTCATAACTTAGTTACCCATATTGTCCTTTCCTGTCTAGGTCCTTAACTAAATTCTTATTTGTAAGCAGAAAGGACTAATACAAAGGTTTAACACACCACTCCGTCTCAGTCCTAGACCCTGACCCTAATATATCACGGATAGTTTTTAATTATTTTAACGTCAGATTTCTCCATTTATGGAACCCATTCATCCTTCACTATTTTTGGGGAAGTCATCCTCGGTAATGAGAGGAAAACCCAGCAGAATAATATACGCTAAACCACCGTGGTTGTCATGTACTTTTGCTTTTGCTAATAGGTGTATCTTTTACTTGTGAGGAAACCCCCCTGAGGAGAGAACAATGCGAACACATGACATATATAACAAAAAAGTATAATGAATCTATTCAAGGGGGATATTTGAGGTTATTTGAGGGAGATTAGGATAGAATGTGTTTTGTTGTTTTAAGGGAAGAAGACATGGTTTATTGTCCTCTTCTGCTCACACCGGGGTCTCCGCTCGTTTCTTTGCATGCCACGGTATCCGCTTCGTGTGTGTGTGTGTGTGTGTGTGTGTGTGTGGACGCGGACGGAGCGGCCTTCTCTTGTCATCACGTACATTCCAGGAGTCAGGGGGGCAGACGAAGCCCCGAGATGACACCGCAGATCCAACTATTAGCCTTTCACCTGCTGTTAACAGCAACTTGGCGAGACACAGGGCCCCGCATTCCTGCGCCCTGAGCCAGATGTAGTCCTAGCACAGCTTAACATGCATACAAGGAGATCGTCTTCAGAGGTGGTGCTGGAAAACCACGGGAGCGATTTGTTGCCGTGACTTATCTCTAATTCAACCGTCGGGTTGAGAGTTGTCTTTTTAATTTTGGAAACCAATAAAAACTTCATCAATCCACATGTGTGAGACAGGAGAAGCACGACTGCCCCGGGGGCCGTGCCGAGCGAATGCACATGGAGCATGAAAGAGATTGCGGGGAAACGGGACACATTTCATATAGGTTGGTCCCAAAAATGGAAACCCACCAAGGTCAGAGACAGCCAGCTAGAAAGCCAGAGTCAATATTTATGGATACTGAACATGTGGCACACTTCTCTACCCACTAATTTGAGCAACAAGTCCACCTCCAGATTATATGGCCTCTCAGAGATCACAGGAGAGCGTCCGAGTCTCGCTTTGGATGCTTCAAATATTGAGGAGCGCGTTGAGGTTGGTCGCCGACTACAAGCTGTGCGTAATTTGGCAAATTGGCACACTGTTTATTTGTTTGTGTTTTAATTTCCTGTGAAACAGGGGACAAGGAAGCTTTGATCAGATCCTCAGGGTTCGGCCTTCATTCAGATCTGGAGTCTGTTATCATCAGCATCATCAGTTATTGTATTTATTATTGTGAAATAAACCTAAAAAACATTTTGAAGTCAAAAACACATTTTACAATTTAAAAATGATGTCTTGACTGCAAAACATCATGTAGCTATGAAACCAGTATACCAGTATAAATATTTAGCTCCACACATGCTTTATTCACTGATTTATTTCATTTATTCACAGTTATTTTATATATATATATAGAGAGAGAGAAAGTGGAGAGAGGGGTCATTCTCACACAAGCCACTACAATTTTTGTTCTAAATTAACTAGTATATTTTAATAGGATTACTTAAGACTTAGGAATAACAAAAGTGAACCTAAAAATTGACATCTTGAAAACCCGCACTCTAAAGAGGACTCGGATACGGACGCTTCTAGGACAAAAGGCTGGGCTGCGAACACAAGCGCCACACCCTCCCCTCCAATTATGCAAATTCCTCTAACGTTCCCTCGAGGCCTGTACGGACGACGCAACTTTCAAAGTCATCGGATCAGCCGTTCACACTACACAGTCCTGAGGTCTTTGTGCTGTTCATACTGCATGACAAGAAATGTCAAATATATCACACCGACCGCTGGAGCTTTCCATATACACTATGACCCCTGTCTGCTCTCATTGGCTGTCACTCCTCTTAAATCACCTGACATGTCTGTATATCCAATCAGAGTCCACAATTCAGCAACAGGCCAATGACGAGCACCTGACTCGTGTCTTGGATTTGTTCACACGTGGCACTGCAGGCCCCCATGTTTGGAGGAGGTTCATCTGTGATCACCAAAGTGGAGATCTGCCAATCAGGGATGAAGTGCACCTCCACACTAAAGCTAAAAACTTAGGAATGACCTGCAAGGAAAAAGTAAATTGAGGAAGGCTGTCCGGGTTGTGAACTAGATGCTGACCTACTGAGCCGCAAAACCCAGAAAGTAAAGGGACTACTCTGCATCTATGGTGTCTGCAGATGTCCATCTATGCAACCATTTGGAAATTAAAACAAAAGGCTTTACAGCAGGAAAAGAATGTGGTGAGGAAGCTGATCAGCAAACAAACTAAAAATGCTCCACAAGAGACAGTGAAACAACAGAATCCAGATGAAGGACTCAATAGCAAATCTCAAGCTCAATTGCTGGTATATGGAATATAAAAAACTCCCTTAGCCCCATTACCACCATCCAGACCTGCACAAACCACCTAATAAGAACAGAATCTTTCAAGGGAGTGATAGAGGGAAAAAAAGCTTCCTTGACATCCTCCACCACAAACACCCTTTTTACACCAAAATTAGCACATGCACTTTTAAATGTGAGTAAACCCGCTGAAAATAGATTCGCTATTTCTAGTAGGCGAGTTTGCCTTTCAGAACACGCCAGGAAACATGGTTGGTAAACAGTAAGAATACGTAGGCCATAGATAGCATCGCTGGTGTAGCCATGCCGTGTGTGTTTCATTTCATATTCATCCATTCATGATTATTAATTAATGTCCAGTATGAAATACTGTGGACTCGCGCTGGTTAAAGTTCATTTGATTCTGTAGTTTGTATTCATGCGTACAGCTCCCCCTGTTGATGTTCAGATGGGTTCAGGGTTGCGGTGCATGTTTGAAATGGGCTAAAGGTACCGGAGAGGAGAAGCTCCCTCAGCCATCTGGTTCTGGGACTCTGTTCACAAACACAAGCAGAGCTCTCCCAGATAGAGACCCCCCCCCCCCCCCTTTTCTTTTTGACTAAACCAAATTATAAGAAAACAAAAAGAAAACTATTTGACACATTGGAAGGGATCAACGAAAAAAACAGAGCAAACCGAATCCCATTTGGCCCTAAACCTTGAATAACCAATGCCAGATTACTGAGACCGATCCAGAACTAAGGAAATCCTTCAACCGTGTACAGACGCAGTGGGCCTCACATTCGCCATGGAGAGACAGTCCATGCACCCGCTGCATACGACAGGAGGTAGAAGCCAAGCTGCACCACCTGCTAAAATATACCAAGACATCGGATAAATACCACCCACAGATTACAAGCACCCTAAAAAACGGCATTGTGCAAACACAAAGGGAATCCAATGGGTGCAACCACTATTAAGACAACATATTGTACATTTGTATAGAACCAATAAGTCTTTCTATTTATATATATGTGTATATATGTGTGCACACATTCATAGTATGTGATTTGGCAATGTTATTAAGTCCGTTTCCCAACCCCCTTTGAATTGAATTGGATTGAAAAATGACATAAATACAGGGATCTGCCCTTTTTGAATGCAGCTCCACTCATAAAGACACCACGCGTCACTCAATTATACGTCTGTATGATTAGAAGCTTGGGCTACGTAAACAGCCAGCGTCAAGATTTACATCTCACCACTTAAGCGCAAGCAGCTGTTTACCGGCCGAGGGAGGAAGAAAACACTTAGCGAGTATCTATACGTGAGAAGGGAATCGGGGAGTCATCACTTCTCCAGTAAAGATGGTTTCCATTAATAGGCCTGGTTGTTTATGTGGAGCTTCGGCAACACTTGATTGAAATAATCGATTGTTTTTACCCTCTACTTCTGGGTTTTAAACATGTTAATGTGACCGCTGCTAAGTTAAACTACTGGTAAAGCAAAATGCAATTGCGAAAGTCCTTCAAAAGGGTTGTAGGAAAAACAAAAAAGACAAATAGAAACATCCTGATAGAAGTGATGTGACCTTCACGGGCAAAACACAAACTGGCAGCTTCTTCATTCATTCACTTAAGAAGAAGAAATATTCCATCTGGAGCATCAAGCTATAAGCAGCAACAGGCCCCGTATGGCTTTAAACGTTCTCTCACAGAAACTACACAAAATGAGATTAGACCATAGCACGGCCTAAGAAATTGCTTAAACCTGTTGGTTTTATCAGCAGGGCTGACGTCGCATGTGAGATTCTTAGAAGGTTAGACAAAGCTGAGCATCTGATACCAAAACAGAGCAAGGCCAGCGTATGAACATTATTTAAAGTAAATATCCCCCATGACATTAAACACCGGGAGCTGTGCAGAGATTTCTTTATATGTTGATTATATTGCGGGGGAAACACGTCATTACAGTGGATGTTTTAAGCATTCTGAATGTCACCTGTGTATTTTTAGAATCTAAACTTAGAACACCCAAACAGCCCAACGAATAGAAAATACATAGTGACGTAACAGTGACAACATTTAGGTTCTCAAGGTCATCTTATCAATATTTATACATTAACAGTGGATGAAATGACTATATGTATTGTGAACTTTCAGAGAACTATCAGCAATTTCTCTTAGCTCTATGCATGGTTTACCATCTTTAAACTCACTGTGTTGGACATTATAACACAATAATGATAATTTAGTCCTGTATGTGCTCGGTTTATAAGTCAGCATCTAACTTATTAAGTTTATTTATCATATATATATATATATATATATCCCCACGATTGGCTGGCGACCATCTGGGGTGTATCCCCCTGCCTCTCGCCTTAACGCGCTGGGATAGGCTCCAGCAGACCCCTGCGACCCCGAAAGGGAATAAGCGGGATAGACAATGGATGGATGGATGGATGGATATATATATATATACACACAGTGGCTTGCGAAACTATTTGGCTCCCTTGAACTTTGTGACCTTTTGCCACATTTCAGGCTTCAAACATAAAGATATAAAACTGTAATTTCTTGTGAAGAATCAACAAGAAGTGGGACACAATCATGAAGTGGAACACACTGGATATACTTTGGATATTTTAAACTTTTTTAACAAATAAAAAACGAAAAATTTGGTGTGCAAAATCATTCAGCCCCCCCTCAAGCCACTGTATATATATATATATATATATATATATATATATATATATATAGCAGGAAATTACATTTTGTTAGATGGTTGCTTTGCTGGGGCTAATGAGTGAGTCCAGCTTTTTTTTTTATTCAAAGCAGTTTTTGTTACCAGGCTACACAGGGGATATTGGCACCTTTTTAGGATTGAATATTAACTAGCAACAGGCCGCGGCATCAAATGTACTAATCCTACAAGCATGAATACGCACTTTTTGTGCAGCTGTTGTGAATTTATGCACAATATATATACACACACAGCTCCGGTCTAAACGCAAACGCCGGCTTTCACATGGTCGGGAAGCGAGTCCGGAACAAACCCATTTCATTGTCACATTTCATTATCATGGTGTTGCGCCGAGTCCTGGTCCCAGACGCGGAGCTCGGAGGGAGCGGAGCGAGCGGGCCTGTCTGAGTCTAGCAGGCTATAGGGAGGACCTGATTGTGCTCTGGCATCCACAGAATGACATTATAGCCGTGTGGTTTCATGATAATAATAATCTTCGGAGCAGCTGTATAAACATTTAACTGACATCCACTCCCTGGGCATGCAGTATGTATCTTTAACTTCATCTAGGCCCAGTCTGATGCAACTATTCATATCTCCGCCCATCTCTCTTTCTCTCCCTTCTCCCGCTCCCTTCGTCCGCTCTGGATACATGATCCATGTTAGTATTTGCTGTAAATGTCAATGGAAAATGAATGTTCACATCACATTAAGCTTTCAACGTTTGAAAAGGGGGGGGGGGGAGAAAAAAAAAAGCACATCGTATTACAAGCACGAGCTCGGCTCGGCGGGTGATTTACCGTGTTGTACTAACAGGGAGCTGCGACACTCGTCTCGTTTTCATTCACTCAGAAAAAAAACAAAAAACTAGGAAACAGTTTTTCGAAAAAATTTGGGACTCAACGGAGGCCAATAAATTCAGACAAACCCTCGCTCTGGCCCCTCACAGCGCAGCATATTTCCTGGTAACATTTGTCTTAATTCGTGGCAGTTTGTGTAAATATTTATGTCACTAAACTAACTGTTCTGTATACAGTAAGCCCCCCAATCTTCCCTGGAATGTGATTTAATTGGCAGTTTCCTCTGTTTATCCTGTTTCATACGGTTATGGGCGAGCTTACAGTAATGAATAATCAGGTAGATAAAATGTGGCCTTAAATTAAATGTCCTCCTTAAAGGGGAAATCAAATGAAGGTTAATACCTGTTTCATGCCCCCGGTCTGTAATTCACGTTCTCTCATCACATGCCAGATTACCAATATGTGTCATTTGTAATACAATAAACAGACTCCAGATGGCTTGAATTCTCTTGAATATACACAGAGCAACAGAAGCTATGGGGAGAGCTGCTGTTTTACTGTGCAGTCGCTTCGCCAGGCCAGCTCCATGTGGACGGATGGCACGGCCTCGCTCGGTCTCGTGATTTGAGACGAGGAAACGAGCAACGATTAAAAAGAAGTTGTGTTTTGTCACTTGCAATAAGAAAAAGACGGGCTAAGCTTGAACACGTGCACGCACATATCGAGAAGCTGTTGATGGCTGAATTTGTCAAGCCTGCAGCGCGTTGAGCTGCACGCTTTTTTTTTACACGTACGTATTGTGGAGTTTTTCTGCCACAAAACAGACGTGGTGCGAGGGGCTGGTTCTTTTCTTTTCCAAACATACATACGAGATGTCAGCCGCAGACTTACCCAAACACCTCTGTTATGATGGCTATCTCACATCCGACAGTGATTTATCTGTGATTATTTGGCCTTTTTCTGTATTCGGGGCCAAAGGGACAAGGAAAAGACCACTCGTTTGGTTTATGCATGGATCATTGAGGAACACTGGGCCTCTTGTCAGTACGTCGAATTTTACCCCAGAATGAAACATTCTATTTTCCTAACCTGGTTAAGTAATCACATTACCTAAGACTCCATAAAGGGGAACAAACAGTAGCATATAACCCTGACTTCTTTTTATGTGCCTTGAGTGACAGATTGGCTTTCATCAAAGAGGTAAGCAAAGAAGTTATATGGTCATTTTGCTATGTTAAGAATACCAAATTCATCCTCATATGTAGAACATCTGGTGAAAAGCAATTTCCACCCAAGTGTTTTAGTATTTCCTCCTAATTAATTTCACATGTACATGACAAGAGTGAAGCGGCCTCCCTGAACCAAGGCACAAAAGCCAGCTTTGTTTCGCCATTAGAAAAGTCATCTGTGGTTGCCGGGTTTGAAAAAACTCGCTGGCGCTTTTTTGACGCTCGGAATTGGTGTCGGAGGCAGCGTTTCGGGGGGGGGAAAAAAATCACATCTCGCGCCTCGGCGGCACAAAGGGGCCCGGGGTTTGCGTTTGCGTTCGGTCAATCGGTTGCATGACGCTGGCGAAAGGTGTGAAAGAGAACAGAGCCTCTGTAGGAACGAGTGAAAAGCGAGTGCTAAGGAGTGTGCGTTAAAAATGTTGCATTAGACGTCAGTTCTTGGATCTGTGCAATGAAATGCTTCAAAGATTTGTTTTGAAGATACCATGGAACAAAGTGATGCAGACCAGAACATACGTAGTTAATCATTTATTAATTATGGTACAGTAGCACTAATAACTTGTAGGTGTGTGCCGGGTTTTGTTCATTTTTTAGTGTTTTATTAATATTAGCTGCTAGCTTTGCCAGGAAGATGGCTGCCATCACATCAGGTTATCTCTCTTATCAAATGGAAGAAGGTGTTATCCAGGTGTTGTACCAGCTAAGGTAACTGGACAATCAATGGAGCTGATCAATACACACTTACTAGAATTAATAAAAACCTGAAAACCAGGAAAAGCTGCAGGACTTTAGTCCTTAAGGTTCAGTCTGGGTCAGTACTGACTTCTCCATCACATTGTGTTAATGCTCATAGCTGTGGTGCTGCCTTCCTCCATGCTCCTGGCTGTTGCTCTGTGTTTTATGACGTATTTGTTAGTGTGACAGGTATGACAGCTGCTGCCAGATCAGCTGGTTTTCAGCTACATGTTAAGGTCTGTTTATTGGGAGTTTTAGCTGGGTTTTCACCTGGAAGGATCTAATAAAATCTGACTATGAGAGAGCAGCGTTCACAGCCAGAATGAACGATTATCAGGAGAAAAATACAGAACGTTCAGTTCACGTTTAACCAGAGTATGAAGAAGTTACTAAAATTAATAAATACAACTTAAAACTATACAAAACATGACACACACCTACAAGTTATTATTGCTACTGTACCATAATAATAAACGATTAACAACCTATGTTCTGGTCTGCATCACTTTGTCCATAGGAAGCTGTTTCATGATATCTTCAATACTGTGAAAATAACACCTTGGGTGAGTAGAACATGACGTTGTGATGTAGAATAGGGGAAACAGCAATCCTTACTTCTTTTCAGTTGATCTCCTGTCATTGCCAACTTTATCAACAAATCTTGTTGATGATCTTGACACAGATTAACCATCAAATACCGTGTTGAAGTGTGTATCACAACTCCTCTGAGCAACAGGCTCTCTCTCTCTTGTGGAGGCGATGGCGAGACACAACAACTCGTGTTAACACTTGTCCGAATGACGAATCAAAGGAGATCCGAGGAAAAATAGGCTGCGACACATGAAAAGTCGGCTCGATCAGATTAATCATTAAAGTGAAAGATATGAGCATTGTTTTTTAACAGGATCTTGATGCGAGACCTCTGTTTGGATAGGGCGTCTGGGACCACCTGGATGACTGTAACTTTTGTTCACATTTCTCACCTGAAGGTCTCTTCTTTGAGAACGGGTCCCCCCCCCCCCACACCCAACAGAGAGAGTCAGAGAGTCTGCTTTTTCATCTCCGAAAAAACTCTTCATCTTCAAGGGGAAGAGATGTGATGCATGGCCACGGAAGAAATAACTGTCCGAAGCTGAGGTTTTCGTCTCGCCAACGAGAACGGGTGGTATTTACCCACACTGATGCAGAGGTGAGATACAAGCAGGTGTTTACTGGAATGTTTGAAGTGGAGGAGGGAGATGTTCCGATTAGAGCCCCGAAGGAAGACGGATACTGTAGGTCAGTGCTTCTCAATTATTTTCTGTCGCCCCCCCTATAGAAAAAAACAAAAGGGAATAAAAAAGAAAGAAATATGGACCAACTTACAACAAAGAAAAGCTTTATTAACTAACAGAAAAGACTTAAAGTGCATCTGAAATTAAAAAATAAAATTAAATCCTTAAACATGTTTTGACTGACCATGTCAAACCATATGATACTGAAAAATAAAACATAAAAATGGTCTTATCAGTGATTGTGGTGTAATGTCTTTAATTTCTTTGTCTCCAACATTTCAGACTCAGTAACACACCGGTCTTTCACAGTGAACCAAGCGCTACAGACGCTTCGTCATATTTCCTCGTCTTAGCTTTGGGAGACTTTCGTTTGTCTCTTTATCTCCGTCTCTCTCCGCCTGTCTTCTCATCCCTGTTAAATATGTTTTCATGGTGTCACTTGAGGGTCTGCTACACTTGGTGCCTACACTTCATACTCATACTCTGTGCTGTATGCTCCTTGCACACACTCTGCCAATGAGAGCGCCACTGCCCCCTAATGGAGTGGAGGTGCAATTGCACTTTATTCTAGGACCGCAAAAAGAAATCAAAATAAAAAAACAAGGTTAAATGTTCCCCACTCTTTGAGACTCACTGCTGTAGGTGTTTCTATTGACGTCTCACCTTATCTTTTTTTCATTTCCTCTTCCCATCTTAGCTTTTTATAGCTAAGCTGAGTCTTTCAAACTCAATTTGGCACCGGGGGGGGACATAACGTATTGCCGTTCCGCGCATTTTCTGCCTTTTTGTGCTACCAGTAACAACATAATAGCCTCTCCATCACACTCGTGTGATCGGCGGCCATGTTTCCGTTTGTCCGATATGGGAGTTTAAGGATTTTCCATTGTTCGGATTTGCCGCTACCTTTCCTCGAGTTGTGGAGCTCGCTGGCCGCGGTGAAGAAGCCCTTTTCTGTTGCAGCTTCAAAGCATTTCTTTCCTGGGCGGCAGAGTTACAGGCTCTTTGTGGCACGGGGGTTATTTGTCAGAGGGTTTGGAGAGTGACTTGTTTCACTCTGTTCTATGAAAAAAAAAAGGCCTGTGCGTGAGTGCTGGTGCACGGTCTAAAGTTACAAACCGTGAGCCGCGGTATTACTACCCGATGACTGACAGGAAAAATGGGGTGAGCATTTTTTTGCCGGGCTCTAACAAAAACACCAATAAGGAGGAGAAGGGAAACAACAGATTAGACTACTGATCTCAATCTGCTCTCCTCTGGTTATTGGGAAATAATAGCTCTGAAGAGGAAGTCATTTAAAAAGGGGCCTTTAATCAATTCTCCTTTGACGAGCGAGCGGCATGAAAGGCCGAGGCGAGCAGGGAGAGGGAGAGCGTGCTTCTGGAGCTTCTGAACATTTCGGCGTGTGGGGGAAGTACAAGATAGATGGGCTCTAATTTGAGTCCTCATGGTGTCCAGGCATTTCCACAGCACTTGATCACCACCACCGCCGCCACAGCGGGCCTTGATGCCATGTGTGAGTGTAAATGGTTCCAAGGCTCCCCGGTGGTAAAATCACGTTGCCAAAATGACCACCAACTCTAAATGAAACACTACCCCCCCTTTTTTTTTTAAAAGGTCCCATTCAAAACCCAGTGTTTTTTTTTTTTTAAGGCGCATAAGGTAGCAATTTCCCTCAAATATGGCGTAGCCCAATAACCGTTGAAGTAACTGACACCACGTCAGGGTGAATGAATGATTTTTTTCTTTTTTACAAAATATATGAAGCATTAGCTAGATTTAAGATAGTAAAAATGGCAGCGAGGAATGTTATAATTATATGTAAACGTGTGCAACCTCAGGAGTTGTACTGTACTACATTCTTGCCATCACTGTAATTCTTTTGCCTTTTTAGTTTTACAGTTACGGCTAGATAGGAAAGTCTGTGTAGTGAGCGAGCGAGCGAGTGAGTGAGCGCTTCGTTCATTCCAAAGCGTGCACAAATCTGTTTTAAGTTCAAGAGAGGAGGAACCCTTTAATTTAAACCCTAAAAATGAAGTCATTCATTCCCTGCTAAACTACACGGTGACCCAGAAGGTTAGGTAAACAAGTGTCCCTTGCATTACTGTCAAAAAAGACCCAGCCCCGCTCCGCCATGATGTAAACTCCCACTATCCTGTTACAGCTGCAATGAGGGGGGGAAACTGGAGGGGAGAAATTTATTCATCTGTGAGGGAGGGAGGAAAAGTCAGTACCTGAGGCTGTTCTCTCAGGACGGTGTCCTACAAGGTGGTGGTGGTGGTGGTGGTGGAGGGGGGAAAGCCGCCTTGTTCCAAAGCAAGAAAAAAAAAAAAACCCGAGGAAAGGGAGGACAGGCCACAATGCGCTGAGCCCAGCAGGCCTGCTCAGATCTATTACCAGCTCCGGCTCCGGCTCCAGCACAGGCTGGAATGCGAGGAATCCACCGGGCTGGGGTTCTGGTGCAGGGGTCCAAACCTCACATCGCTGCTCACACTCGTTTTTTCCCTTCACTTTTTTAGTATTGTATTTAGATGTGCGATCGTAATGCCACAAGAATGTAGTCTAATAGCTCTGAGGAGAGCTTGTTGACAAACTTGCAGCTTTATAACATGTTCTGCTAAATATTGAAATATCAACATTTCTTTAAAACAATAGTTTTGAGTTGCATCTGTTTAATTTAAAAAAATGGATGAGCAGCAGTAGCTCTGACATGGATATGAATTAATCCCTGGATATGGCTAATGTGACACTAATTGCTTCTTAGTCTGTCAGAGGACGAGAAAGAGAAGAGACGGAAAGACAGAGGATGAGAAAAAAGGGGGAGAGAGAGTAGCGGGTGCTGACTGAGGGCAGTAATGACTGCCAATGGAATGCCTACACCCATAATCCTCTCTGTCACCGCTGACAGATCCTCTTAACCTCTGAACTTCTGATGTAAGGAAGGGAAAGAAAGGAAGTCACAACTTAATAAAATTACCTGGTGGTTAGCGCACTGTTTCGGTGTGGTATTTTGTCTCTGGACGGCGGGGCTGTTTACGCAGGTAAACGTTTCACTAGCAAATCTGTGAGATAATGTTTGGGATGTGCCCTTTGGTTGTTGCTCTGCACATGTGTGCTCTCCAACATGTAAGGTCAAAGGGCAGGGATGTTGTACGTTAGAAGTGTGTATACATGGAGGTGAGATTTTACTTCTTCTAGGAGTTTAGTGATTTCAGATGGCCATTTCTACTTTATAATAATACTTTGCTTGGATAATCACTCAGACATTACAGAAGTATCTGCAGGCCTGACAGTGTATGAGTGTGTGTGTGTGTGTGGAGGCACACTGCGATCTATATTTCAGCAGGCGGGCTCGGGCTGAAGACACGGGCCAAAACTGTCAAAAGTTTGTCATCGATTCTCTCTGCCCTGTCATCAGTCTTATCTGATCACCCAGTGTTTCTCACTCCATGTTCTCCTCCTTCTTGGCCTGATGGAAACACACACACACACACACGCACACACACACAGGCTCCCTGTGCTCAGGAAATTTAAGGGAGAGCCTCCAGACGGTCCCTTAAAGAAATTGTGGGTTTCTGTTTGGTAGATGTATTTATACACACACACACACACACACACACACACACACACACACACACACACACACACACACACACACACACACACACACATTTAAATATATATGTATGCACACACACCAGCCTGTTGTAAATGCCATTATTTTAAATCATTATCATTATTGTTATTTAAAATGTACTTTGATCAGGAAAAAAGATCAAAAGATCAATCGTATTTACACTATCAATCATTGCGTTGCAAGATATGTGAAATCCATAAAAATTGTCCCGTTGTTGATTAAGGAAGTTGACTTAAACCACTTTTGGGAAACATTCTAGAGTTCAAATGATTAGTCTAGTAGATTCTACATGCATGTTAGACATGAAAAGGAGCAGTCAATAGCACGAGACCCTCCAAAAACCAGACTGATTATGGGGTGTAACTGGTCTGACCTATCAAATACCACCCATGCAGCAGCGGCAGCAGCAACTCACATCTGTGCAGCGCGTGCATGTGTTTATTTAGATAGCGGTGTCTTTATTCTTCTCAGGTCCTCCCTATGGATGGTATGGGACGTATAGGAGGATACGGCCGCGTATATGTTCCTGTGCGTAAGCGTGTCATCATCATGTTTCCTACGCTCTTCCTCCTTTCCCGAGTCTGCAGCACTGACAATTCGTTTGACAAACATGCAATCACCGTTGTTGCAGACAGCCCCTTTAGTTAGGGTAGAGCGCAGTGTGAATTATGGTTGAGATGGAAACCTTTGAATTATGGGTAAGCTCTGAAGTGCCTCTTGTCCAGGGAAAGAAGGAGCGAAGCGGGAGGGGGGGGGGGGGGGAGAGGAGGAGGAGGAGGAGGAGGGATCGTTACAGACTTGTGCCACAGAGGAGTGCTGACAGAGACCTGGCTTTCGGCAAAAAACTGCAGCAGAACCAGAACAACAAGAGGGCTAACCCAAAACACGGAACCGGCATGAAACCCGGGCCCGAGCGGGGTCAGACGGGGCATCTCACCGCAGGAACAAGCGAGGGAGGTGGACGGCCCGTAACCTCTCACCAGCCGATCGCCGTCCGCCCGGGCCAGCTCTGCGAAACACACGCTTCGGAAAACAGCATTGCAGGCATTCCTGCCTAATTGTACATTTGTCCTCTTTCAAAGGGAAGAAGTGTCAGGCCAGATACAAAGAATCTTGGGATAGGGCGATAGGGCCAGCATCCGTCCCGAGCCTCCTGAGCGCTATTTAAAGGTACAGTAGGCTGTATTTTCCGCAGCACAGTTGAGGCACCCACCCTTCCGCCTGGCTCCATATTGGAACCAGATGCTGCTGGATGCGAGGCCCCACTAATTTAAGTGGACAGGGCAGATGGAAGCGACTCACCCTGCATGCATACCACCCCCTGTTGGCTTTTATGTGATGAAAAATTTTCTGCAGTAAAGGGGGGGGGGGTCCCTGCACTGATGCACAAATGCAACATACACACACATAGAAATGCATTTATAATACAGCATGATTATGCATTCAAACCCACAAGCGTGCTCTTGTGCTTGGAGAAAACTTCAGACAACCATAGAGCAATGTACAATAATTAAAACAAAAAATGCACCCATACACACACATGCCCTCTGGAAGATATGCTGGAAGTTTTCAAGAACAGTATTTTACAGCTGGAGGGGAAAAAAAGGGATTAGGCCCTATGAAACAACAGCGTAATTCTAAAAAATAAAGTTTGATGAGACTGAGCTGTGCTCTTTTTTCAAATGTCTGAGAAAATAATGGACTTAGGTGTCAAAAGCACAGACATCCTCGTAAAAATAAAGGAAAAAATTTTTAAAATATATATATTCTACAGTGATGCAAAAAAATAGATCTGCACACTGTTTTGACAGTCTCAAAAAATATGTGATATCGTTGGCAGGCACCGTTATGGCAGCTTTCTCCCTAAAAATTTATATTAAATTCCATTCAAAATCTGAATGGGTCCAGGAAGTTTTGCGCGTTTCGCCTCGGGTTGAAAAACACTGCTGTGCTTATAAGAATTTCTCCGCTGTGTTTTTATTCTAAATAGTCAACCGAGGGCCGAGGTGTCATCTCCCGGGCCTGAATATGCCCGCTGGTCACAAAAGGAGGGATGAGGCCTTTTCAGCGAACGCTCATCAGCTGGTAGTAGACACTGATGCGGCGCTAAGCCTGCAACCCTATCTCGCCATAAATTACGACAGCGCCTAGCAACCATAAGAACTATTGTATTGTCCCCTTCAGTGTGTGTGTGTGTGTGTATGCAACAAGCAAATGTGTATGCAGGGGGGGGGGGGGGTAAATTTGAGTGCATGCCTACACGTATGTCTGTGTCTGCATACGAAATAAACCCCCTATAGTGTCTCCTTTGTCTGTGGAGGTGACAGGTAATTGAGTCGAAGAGGATGAAGGAATTATGGCCGGGAAGCAATTTGAAACGTTGAAAAGGCTTCAGAGCCAAACCCATTTTACTGGTGGTTTATTGCTGTGTGTGACAGATGCATTCTTTTTATTTTTTTGCTGGGTTCTGAGTTAGTGTGAACATGTGCCTCTATATATATATGAACATGTTGATTAAATCTAACACAGCAAATCAAAACATCATTTTATAATATAATATAAGAATTCTCAAAGACCAGAATAGTTAATCCATTCATAAATTCTCTCTTATGCATTGAACAAAATGGGATTTAACCCATAAGAACCCCCAGTGTTGTTACACCGGTGTAACAAGAACGTTGGTTCCCCCAGACTCTTCATTATGAGGTTTTATGTCTGAACTTAACTCATTAAGTCCCAAAGTGACATTTACTAATCATCCTACTATGGAATATGTTTACCACTAATGCCCAATGTTACACATATGTTGTATAAATACAGATCTTTGGGAATAAAAAGTATTTTTATGAAAAAAAAAAACTTTAGAAATGTGTTCTCACTTGGTCTATGGTATAACCCATATAACTTTTCTTTAAGGATAAATAAATCTGGGTTTTTAACTACTTTTTTCATTATATACTGTCATATATCATCTGATAACCACTATATATATATATATATATATAGTGGTTATTTAGTTTTCTTTGTACTCAAACTCACTTGCACGCACCTCCATGTGTCTTCCCCTCGGGATCATCTGGTGAATGTACGCTAACTGTGAAGAGAAAACTTGAAGATTGGACAGGAAATTTCCTCTTTGATAGCGCGTGTTTGTTTAGCTGGATTCAGTTGACCTGTCGTGACCTGTCTCCTTGGGCTCAGCGGTCCAAAGCCAGAGCCCTGCCTTTCACCAACAGCGTCCACCAACACTGAATTGTGAATGAATAACACATAATCGAGCATTATACAAACTGTGGCTTTTCTATTATAGTAGCGTATGTACATAAAGGAGAGTTATATTCAAAGGGTAACTCTGTAGGATGGAATAATTTTCTACTGTTATGAAAAAATAACTATATAGCATTGTACATTTAAACCAGGATGAAAGTTGAAGTTAGTTAATTTTCAGCATTAAGATATTTGTCAGGATTTGGAAATACGTCCCTGTTAGTTTCCAGAGATGTGAGTGGTTGGCCGTTCAATGACCTTTGGGGCATTCTGTTTTTTTTTTGACAGCTCCACTCAGAGCATATTATAAAACAAAAACGTGTCGGGAATACCCCTGAGGTGTACTGTAAATATGTTTGTCCTGACTGGAATTATGAATGAGCAATCCGAACTGGATTCCTGCCCAAGCCCCAACGCGGAATCTGATCAAATTAGGCAGATGACTCATTCCGATTTGATGCCCCCACAACCCCTTTTGTTAAGAGCAACACTTGAAGGACTACACACACACACACACACATGCATACATGCATTAAGGAACACACACAAACATGGCGGGGTTAAGGGGTTGCTTTGTTATCACCGAGGTGCCCTGTGGCCGTGATTAAGCGTTGTTTTCACTATCCCCCTGGTGTCCTAAAGCTTAGCTAGATGTCACAGCTATGGCAGGAATGCTCGAGCAGAGAGGCAAAGGGGAGGGGGGGGGGTGTTACGGCGAGGATGTAAACATCAACATTTTCTTTCTTAAAAGGATTTAGCCACACTTGAAGGGAAAAAGCCGTAGCATAGCGCAAAGCCTGATCCCTAACTCCGCACCTGGCCTCGGGCGCAGGCCTATGACCAGCTTACCTCTGCCTAATCCTGCGTTTAAAAGCATTCGCGGGGTGGGGGGTGGGGGGGGGGGGGGCACAAAAACTGACCTTAGATCAGCATCTTAGCGCGTCCCAGGCTTAGCCGGCGCTGGGTTGCTGCGGCGTGTACGGATTGGGAGAAGTGCTTTAGCTACAGATTGCTATCAGAGCAGACAGGAGTTTAACGCCCTCCCTGGAACTGTGCCATGGCCGGCCATGGACAATAGACTCTTTGTGCATTGCTGATTGGCAGATCTACTCATAACAAACAACCTAAATGGTAAAGTTACAGTGGGGAGGTGCAGCGGGTTTGATAAATCCTGGTTTTCATTTAGACGCGATGATGCCTTCTGCTTTTTTTTTTTTTTTTAAAAACAGTTTGGACATGGTGCATCTTAAAGATAATTGTAAACGGCAAATAGGCAGGCTATGAATCTGAGAACAACATATGGCTGAAAAGACATAAAACATGTTTCTCTACATTTTATTTCCCTCCTGAAGAGAGTGTCTTTTCCAGCTGTGCAGAGATGGTTTGAATTAGCCTGGCTGTCTCCCCAGAGGATGTGCTGTAATGATGCAAATTTAGGGCTTTTTCTGACAAGACCTTGACACTTGATATGTTGGTCAACTCCTTGTTCTGTGTTGGTTTTAGCAATCCATAAATATTGGGTCCACGGGGACCGGTGGAAAGAGAAAGGGGGAAAGAAAAAAAAAAAAAAAAGACGAAAAACAAAGAAAGAAAGTTTGGCTTTGCTAGGATGTCGTAATGTTACAGACCTGCAGCCCCATCTACTGTTGCGCCACACAATGGGAGGAAAAGTTTCCCATAGAGACACACACACACACACACACACACACGTCTGAAGCCAGTCTCTGTCTGTTAACCAGACCAATACCCAGCTGGAAGGGAAGTGGTCAAAGTCGATGGCAATAAATTTCGTCCAGACATGCCTTTCTTGTTTGTCATATGTTGTTATTGTTCGGAGCTATACTGCAAAAAAAAAAAAAAAACTAGATTTCAGTAGCTACATCTCTCTTTCTCTTTTCTCCCTCACTCATGCCGTCTCTCCCTCAAACATGTGAACGTGGTTATGCTAACACAGCATGGGATGTGAACCATTTTTAGGCTGCGGCCACAACCGTGGCATCTGCAGCCCTTCCACCGGCCTCATCTGGAAGTTGCAAAACTTGGATCCAATGCGGTGGATGGATATATTAAAGTAAATATTAATTCAAACGCAGGGCAAAAGCGGCGGGAGTTTTGTTTGCGAGCTTGGCTCATAAGAATATCTGGTGTTTCACGACAGCCGGGGTGATTCATTTTTCCTTTACATTCGTACACTAGGTGAATAAGGGACTGCAGCCATGTCTTAGAGTGTGGCAACGCTGCCACTGAAACATAAACATCCTGAGACACAAACAGATGTTATGTAAAATGCAATACCCCCACCCCGCTGCTTGTGTGTGTGTGTTTCTCGTCTGAGGGGTGAATTTATAGTGGGGAAATTAATCCTGAGTGAAACACTGATGCTTAACGACGCTCACCCCGTATCTGAAATGAGCGTACAATGAACAATTACGGGCGTTTGTCGGTGTTTTTGAAGTGGCTGCGGCTTCCTTCTGTCATAATTCTGACGTGCGGGTAATGAGTTCCTTCTGACAGAGTGAAACTGGCCCAGCTGCAGCTCCGCAGGTGAGTGATGTCTGCGACTTCCTGGCCGTGAAAAGGGCTCTGTGTGGTCCGGGTTTCTTTACATCATCATCGTGCCCCAGAAGGTGCGCGGATCCCTAACCTGTCATCCGCGTTGCCATTTGATAGTCGAGAATACTCCGTTGATTGTTGACATTACCAACTGACCTTTTTTTTTTATTTTTTTTTTTGGTACCGCTTATGTGTGTGTGTGTGTGTGTGTGCATAATATGTGTGTGTAAAGCTTCTGTGGAGTTGTATAGTGTCCACAGCTGTGAGGTAACTACGTCTATAATCTGTCTCACCAGAACTGTGTAACCTGAGTTAGAGTGAGGTTAAGGGTCAGTTATTGAACTTGAATTACACTGGGAGAGCCCCCCCCCTCCCCCCCGCCCCCTGCGCCCCCCCACCACCACCACCCCTTTGCAAAAACCCTGTGGGGTTTGTTTGTTTTCTCTCCCAGTCTGTCCCAGAGCTTACCCAGTCCTCTGTAATGAGTATTTAATACACACCCTCAGACGTGTTTACACTGCATGTAACAGCACTGGCTGTGTGATCTTGCAACACACTCAGATGTGTGTGTGTGTGTGTGTGTGTGTGCATGTGTATATATGCATGCATGCACACATGCATGCGCGTTCCCTTTCATTCTACCTCCCACCCTCTATTTTACTCATTTCTGAAGTCTGTAGCCTGAGGGGAAGAACACCTGCCAGTTTTTTTTTTTACCCCCTCCTCAATCTCAGATAAGACAATAGAAGTGGTGGAGGTGTTTGGTTACACATAGAAACAGAGCAAGGAATGAGACATATTAAAACCTCCCTCGTCTCGCCCACAAGGTCGCTCCAACACTCCCAGGTGTAAATAATATTAAAAAAAAACAAATTTTTGTGTCAGTGGAGTCGGGTTATAGAGAAAAGGAGCTTCGGCGTTTCGTTTTACACTCATAATTTGACCTGAACCACAAGCCCTGGGCCCCCTCTGCAAGCTGTTAAGTTTTTAACATATCATTTTTCACTGCACATGTTCCGTGTTATGTTAGTTACCAGGAATTTGGATTTGAATGGACAAAGAAGTTCCTGAACCTTGAGAGGAGGAATATTCTTTAATCGCCACCGGGGTGATGTAAAAAATTATGCCACAGCACTCTCTGTTGGTGAGCCCGCCGCATTGTCCTGCTTGGAAGCCCCGAAAGTGCTGGAATGAAAGCTTTGGTCTTTTTATAGGCAAGAAACCACATCCCTGGCTTCTTTGAAGAGCTCGTATTCAGTAAGTAGTAGTTAGGCTTGCCAGTACTTACTCACAATTTTATAAGTATGAGTGGTGCAGGAACTCTTTGAACTGTACCCATTTAGAATCCCAAGGCTGATGGTTTCATAATGCAGTAGTAAATAGACTTTAGTCACATAATTAGCAGGAATGCCCTTGAATTACTGTTTGAGTGTTTTCACTTGCACAGGTGGATAAAAGAAATATTCTAATAATATCTATCTCTCCATCCATCTGTTATACATCCTCTCGTTTTATTGTATTGGCGTGCCAGTGCCAGATGGTGGTGCTGACCAGTTGGCTACATAATATAATGAAAAACCCGTTTGATGACATGAAATATGTCACTTTTGCACACATACACATGGCTGTATTCACATCTAGTTTTGTTTTATCTTGACACACACACTGTCAGCTCAGAATACCAATGTACACTACGTGTATGTGTGCAGCTGTAAGAAAATAGAACACAATAAAACACATTTTTTCCATTCACTTTTTACGCTATAGTAATTTTTACCACCTCAGACTTAATTTTGCAGCATGCGTGGTTCTAATTATACACTTATAACACAACATCTGGTATCCTTATGGAAATTCTTTCAGTTTATGTTTGTTTTAAGTATTAAAATATGTATGTAAATGTATAAAAATACATGTTCAAACCTTCCTTGGAAAATAATTGAAGTTATTTTGTGTCTATAAAACAGACTCTATTAGAATCAACTTTATTTAAGTCCATATCGACTTTACTATCTATTGAGATACCATGATGATGTTACCCATATTAGCTTCACTTCCAGATTCACTTTATTATGTATTCTTCTAGTCTTATTTATTGTGGAAGACAGGCCTGCTATAAAAAAAAATAATTATTATTTAAAGAGCTTAATTTAATAAATAGGAGGATATTTAGAGTCATGTTATTTTTATTGGGGAAAAATATTGTTACCTGTATAAAATACACAACTATGCAGGATATCCATATACAGTATAAAATACATTACTTATACATCACTTGTGATGATTTATACATGTTCTACAAAGAATTATTTGCATTAGACATATTCCCTTTATAATGTTCCTGCACACATGCAGACAATTCTGAAAACACGTTTTGACAAAGTGCACATGCAGCAGAACTCCAGAAGATGCTGCTGATGCACTGTGTTTCTGCAGCGTGAGTCTGCGTGGGTTCATACACAGGACGATGCCAGTAACAACTTAAACAGAGCATTCCTAGATCCATATGCTTTAATCCACAGAAGTGTGAAAGGCCATATAAGTAAATGTATTAATGCTTGAATGCTTAGAATGACCAGAGCTGCACCAACATCCAACCCTGACCCCCAGCCTTTGGTTGTGCTTCTACTACATTTTTATTTTACCAGTACACATAAGCCTAATTAAACATGTATATATAAACACCAGGTAAAGTATTGACATTTAATGTTGGATAATACAGCAGCATTATTCACGGATACCTGAAGGTGAACGGGCCACAGGTTTGACACCAGAACCCATAATTCAGCATATTTTATGGTTGGCTTTATGTGCAGTTTGGCGGAGATCTCCAGTTAATATTGTTACTGAAAGCTCCGGCAGGCTGTCATTTCAGAACACCTGTTCCTCATTCCCTCCTGTCACCGCTCATGAAGCGAATCATCCGTATCGCCCTCACACGGTTACGCTGGTGCAAGGGTCTGTTTAGCAGTCCATTGTCTGCATGTGGGTGCATTGTTTCCCTGGCAGGTTGTGCAACTTTAACTTTAACAGGAAATCAAAATGCATGTACGAGCCATTATTACCAATTCATATTGTTTTTTTTATATTAATATATTTGTTGAAATATAATATTATTTAATATGTGAATTGCATTTAGTAAAAAATGCATGTATTTAGGCATGCAATGGTGTAGAGAGATTTCCTGACTGACCCCATCTAGGACAAGTTAAGGCTCTTAGATTAATTTTTGTATGAAGTTTATTTCGTATTCTGATATATTTTATTATTAATCATAAAAAAAGAAAGACTTGAGTTTTTGAGTTTTGTCACATCGGGCTGGTTGCTCTTTTAGTCGCATAGAGAAGAGAAAAAGAAAGAGACAATTACAGTGCAGATGACAGCACTGTTAGCTTCAACTGAATTTTTAATGCAGAGAGATCTTCTATACAAAAAAGAGCTGTGAGTCCCACTGATGTGTTCAGTGTCTTGACCAGGAGAATGAATTGTAAATGAACTGTAATTGCTCGTTTCCAATGGCCCAAGTGTGAATTTCACACTCCGCGCTGTGTTGTGTTGCGCTCAGCTTTGCACCAGTGGATGTGCTACAGGCGTTTTATGGCTCATTACCAGAGCAAAGAGTTAAAGGTGGTTTAAAGCAGTGGTTCTCAAACTTTTTCATGTCAAGGACCCTCAAACTCATAAAAGAACGGATCACATCTGATAGGATTTTTGCTTTTCAAGATTTTATAGAGAATTGAAACTGCCATGATCAAAAAAACAGTGACTCAGTATATGAACAAATATGCCAATAAACCCCATGTTTATTACATTTTTCGTGTATTTATTAAATTAAATGCATTTATTTGTTCATTATTTGCCCTTTGTAATAAATAAATTCCCCATTCATTCTATTTTCCTTAATACATTATGTCTTAGCCCACCATTTATTTCCACAAATATATTTATCTCTGTATTTCCTTTGCATTTCCACCTCAACAATATGTGCAAAGGGAGATAATAATGTCTCCCTTTGCACTGTCAATGTGCAGTTATGGAAGAAATTATAGTGGAAATAAATTATTCTGGGGGAACCCTGGTACTCCTTCATTGACCCCTGGGGGGTCCCCGGACCCCACTTTGAGAACCACTGGTTTAATGCAATGCGTTAAAACTGAAAAAAAAAAACCTCACATTGTGTTATTTAAGCAGCACATTATATGCTGACAGGTGGATGCACAATGCGTATTGACTGTGCACACAGAGCAGGGCAGAAACAGACCAAAGAAACTTTAAACACTGTGAAAGATGAGCCTATTATTGTTCATGTAACAAGAGGAGAGATCACTGCAGCCTTTTATTTAAGCTGCAGACTGGAGTAATACGTCTTCCTAAAAACAGCCGCTGATCTTTGCAATAAATCTGTTTTAAGTCAAAATTTACTGAAAACAAAAACACACAAATAGAACCATCATGTGACATCTTTTTTTAGCAAACTAAAGCCTCAGCTGCAATATCTGTGGTGTGAGTTCAACTTTCCCGTGGATACACTCCAAGGGCTATTTAACAATGATAAATACGGCCACAGCGCTGAAACACTTTGACTTAATTTATTGTCCTTGCTTGAAAACACAACAACATTCAACAGCATTTTGGAACAAAGTCTCATTGTACTTGGCCGACTGTGGAAGACTGTAAAGACCTACAGAAAAACAACTGTAAAAACAGTGGCTATCTGTTATAAAATCATAAATATATATGAATTAAACACTGTTTTTGCAGGCTTTCACCAGCCCCAGTGTCAGTTTTACACCCAGCAGCCATGCTGTGTGAGAAGCAAATGCAGTTGCATTCATTCTTGAGCCAGTGGGTGAAATAACTGAATAAATCTGACTTGTAGATGCTCATCCAGGATTCTTATCATCATTAAAAAAAATGTGTGTGCCTTGTTTGTGCCTCCCTGAGCATTCACATAATATTTTTACCAGATTAAAATGCTTAACTATAATATGTGGGTGTAAGCTAGAATGTCAAGAATATATTTTCAAAATGTGGATAAACTAAACTAATAATTATTGCTTTTATAATATATATATATATATATATATATATATATATATATATATATATATATATATATACACAGTGGCTTGCAAAACTATTTGGCTCCCTTGAACTTTGTGACCTTTTGCCACATTAAAGGCTTCAAACATAAAGATATAAAACTGTAATTTCTTGTGAAGAATGAACAAAAAGTGGGACACACTTTATTGGATATTTTAAACTTTTTTAACAAATAAAAAACAAAAAATCGAACTTTTTGGCAACAATGCAAGACGTTATGTCTGGCGTAAAAGCAGCACAGCTCATCACCCTCAACACACCATCCCCACTGTCAAACATGGTGGTGGCAGCATCATGGTTTGGGCCTGCTTTTCTTCAGCAGGGACAGGGAAGATGGTTAAAATTGATGGGAAGATGGATGGAGCCAAATACAGGACCATTCTGGAAGAAAACCTGATGGAGTCCGCAAAAGACCTGAGACTGGGACGGAGATTTGTCTTCCAACAAGACAATGATCCAAAACATAAAGCAAAAGCTACAATGGCATGGTTCACCAAAAACATATCAAGGTGTTAGAATGGCCAAGTCAAAGTCCAGACCTCAATCCAATTGAGAATCTGTGGAAAGAACTGAAAACTGCTGTTCACAAACGCTCTCCATCCAACCTCACTGAGCTCGAGCTGTTTTGCAAGGAGGAATGGGCTAAAATAGCAGTTTCTCCATGTGCAAAACTGATAGACACACCCCACGCGACTTGCAGCTGTAATCGCAGCAAAAGGTGGCGCTACCAAGTATGAACTCAATGGGGCTGTATGATTTTGCACGCCCAATTTTTCATTTTTATTTGTTAAAAAAGTTTAAAATATCCAATAAAGTGTGTTCCACTTCATGATTGTGTCCCACTTGTTGTTGATGCTTCACAAGAAATAACAGTTTTATATCTTTATGTTTGAAGCCTAAAATGTGGCAAAAGGTCACAAAGTTCAAGGGGGCCAAATAGTTTCGCAAGCTACTGTATATATATATATATAAATATAATTTATTTTCTTACAGCTTATTTTCTGTTAATAAATATAACTGTACTGGTGGCTGTGTAAAAGAAGAGCTGTGTGTGTGTGTGTGTGTGTGTGTGTGTGTGTGTGTGTGTGTGTGTGTGTGTGTTCACCATCACAGCCCACATTGATATATTCAGTGATATAGTTTTATTGATTGATTGCTCCCAGAAGTGTTCTATGTAATGTAATTGGCGTAGTGAAGCTTTTTAAATCAAACATATAAATGTTTCCTGCTGTAACCATTAAGCTACTAATGCCTGATGATCATGAGAAAGAAAGAGAGAGAAATAAATCTTGTGCCACATTGAGAAGAGAATTGCCTAATTGGGTGTTTCAGTTCTTTTTCTGATGTGGGGAAAAACGGAACATTTGCATTATTCCAAAAAGTTTTTATTGCAGAGCACTGTAATATCAGACAATGAGTCCTCATTCTAAATAAAGTGCAGTCCCTTATTAAACCTGCCACCACAGAGTGATTAGTTTATCTGTTCCATATATTCCTATAGGGTCATGATGAACGCTCCAGCTGCCTTTATGGGGATGTGGAGCGGACACTCTGATTGGCTGAGTTCACGTTATAACCCAACACACACTCCTATTAATAATTCCGGCTCCCAAGACAGCCGTGACTGTATAAAATTCCGCGGTCATCCATTATGTAATTGTTGAGTCTGGACTAAAGTGCCTGACATTGGCGTCCCAGAAGCCACGCTGCTGGACCAGCTGGTTTGGGCCTAGAACATCTGCCAGTGGTCGGGTAAAACCAGCATGAAGAAACTGGGAAGAGGCTGCACAGCACACACTACACTGAGCGGCTGCCCTGTGAGATGAGATTGATCCTCTCCATCAACTCCACCGCCGCTGTCACTGGTCCACGCACATAAATTGTGATGCATGCATACATTTTGGGGCCATTTGACGAAATTCGCAAATTCTCGTCTCGGCTTCATTTCCCACTGACACATTACTGATTGTTGTCTAGGAGAGCAACTCAGTCATGTTCTGCACCCGCTTATTCCTCACTGGGGTCTGCAGAGGTCTAACTGGAGACAATTCATGTGCATTACAGGCGAGAGGATACACACACACACACCATTCACTCACACACTCACACATACAGGCAATTTAGAAGCATCCGCTTCCAGGGTGAAGGATGGGTGAAAGTAAGCACTCTATTCAGAGTTGTGAGATTTTATTTATGTCTAGTGTTAGTCAGAATGGAAGTAATGGGATGCGGAGTCTAAGTGCTTCTATACACTGACAATTCAATTATTTTCCATTACTGTAGGCCCTTGTCTTTTATTTCACACCAGAGCACTGTAGCTTATTGCGGATCCAGTCTGTGGCCGGTAAGGAAGATAGATGATGGATATTGAAGTCTGAAGCATTAAGGATAACAATGACTCATGCACATTATGAAAACACTTGTCTCTTCAGCGAAACCATATATGTGTTTGTTGTTCTTGCAGGAATATCGCTGGTTTTAAAATTCTGAATCATCAGAAAATATTGGCTTTAAAAGGCGAAAAAATGTTCTTCCCTTTGTATTTTTTTTACTTTCATTCCTTCATACCCCCTCCCTTTCTGTCTCTCACACACACACACACACACACACTTTCCTGAGCTGTCACCCAACTCTCTCCTTCTATTCAGAGCCTGGTCCCCGAACTGTCACTGTTAATCAATCTTTAACGGACAGGATGCAAACTCCAACAAACCACTGTTGTTCAGGCTGACGTGACGTGTGTGATGATCGGCGACTGACCGCGGAGGGAAAAAATGCTCAGAGGAGCGGCTGTCATCCCTTTTTGGAAACGGCAGAAAATAAACCGCGTGGGTGGCAGGAAGTCCATAGGGCTCCTCTGTTTTATTTAAATAAGAAAGTTAAACTTCTTTAAAAAAGGGCAGACGGACACGTCTATTCTTACATTCGTTTGTTTTATTTCCTGTTAAAGGTTTTTTTTAGTGAGTTTTACCTTGCGCAAACTGTGCAAATCTGTGATTTGTGATTCTGGGCTATACAAATAGAACTGAATTGATTTAAATGAGCATGTTTGTCGTCACCAGGGTGAACGCCCAGAACCATCAGTTCTCCTGAAATCAATGTTTTGTCCACTTTCAGGCGAAGAATGTGAGCTGTGAGTCAGGCTGTCCGTCCTGTCTGCACACTCATCATAAGAGCTGACCAGACCCTGCAGTCGCCATAGTTACAAATTGTTTTAATTATAGTTTTAATTAATTAAGTGGAGCACGGCACCGCTTGCACTAATCTACCCAAATGTCATACTTCCCTTTTCAATTATGACAGTTTAGCTCCCAGTGCTCTTTCTATGTGTGTGTGTGCTGGTTTACCCAAAACTCCAGGAACAAAACCCCCTTCCACACTCTAAATCCCACACAGACCATGACCTTAAATCAGATAAATGAAAACTAAACAGAGAAGGAGTTAAACACATTCAAATCTAATAAGGTTAAAACAACCGTACAGCTTTAGGTCATATGAGATTATCCTATTTATTTATTTTGAAAGCTTGATGTGCCATGAAATGTGTGTTAGCCTGAATTATTCCATATGAGTACCAGCTATGCTGATAATTCTATTTGTCTAGTCTAGGCTAAGTGGAGTCATTTTCAACTAAACTCCTGCAACATACTTTTTAAGCTTAAATCTCAGAATTTACTGCATAGTACAGCTAAGGTAATATGTGCCTTCAGTCTTCACATCAATAAATGCCAGCGTTAGTGGTGTGTTTATCTCATTATTAGTCTCAATTGGCTTCCCTCAGAGAGTAACTAAACCCACTTACTGTTTTAATAACACACTCGACCTTGTTCTGGCATGTGACATCGAAATAGAACATTTAAAAGGTCTTGCCACAGAATCTTCTTTTTTCTGAATATTGTTTGGTGACCATTGAATTCCTGTTGCTGGACCAGATTCCATTAGTCAAAACTGTCTAAGCTAGACATATACACAATAATCTTAATTGATGGATTTGATTCTATCAGCATTTAATTGAATGTCATGCCTCAATACAACAAAGGACGCTTATACTAACTTCAATTGATCAACTTATTGATAGTCTACAGGCTCATTGTGAATGACACTTGACTCTGTTGTCCCTCTAGCCAGCAAAAAACTGGGCAATTAAGACATATTAGATCCTTAAAAAGGGGTCTCTAATCAGTTAATTTTAGAGTTGCACCATAACACTGGTGAAAGTTATAAATTACTGTGTAATTGCATTGGAAAAAATGATCTTTACTGCCACGTTTGATATCACTGATCACTTGACATTTATTTGACATTGCACTAAGTTGATGAAAGTCCTATTTATCAAATCAGTTTCAGTTTGTGCATGTTAATAATGAATCCACCATGCACGCAGAAGTTAGATACGGCGTTCCACAAGTTTATTATTAGGACACGTTCATTGTTGTGCAGGTGATTCCCAACTATACTTGTCAGTATTCAGTGAAACTGATCAGTGAGTTAAATGTTAAGCATGCCTTCAGGTTAATAACTACCTGCAGTTTCTGCCCCAACAATTCTCTAAAGTCCACATCTCTGCACTGGACTCCTGAGAAATCCAGAATCCTTGTCCTCACCTACAAAGCCCGTAATGGTTTGTTGTAGTTCCTTTACTTTCAGATAAAGCTCCTGGTTAAGGCTGACTCAGGCCTGCTGGGCTTCCCCTGCTTACGGTGCCATAGGCCCAGACTACTGGGGGATTTCCAGTGGTTCTCCTCTGTCCTCCTCATGTTCAATTATTATACAAGTTCTAACTCCCCATCTTATGTCGTACGTGTGTAGTTTTGGACTCTCTCATTTCACTTCCTGCTGCTTTCCGCAGGTGTTTCCTCCTCCAGAGCTGTAGAATCTCTGTGATGCAACCTACTGTGATCTACTCTTTCTGCAACAAATATTGTCTGCATGTGTGTATGCATGTATGTGTGTGTTAATGGACTATTCACTACTCTATTTACACAACTACATCACATTTTCTCCCTGGGAACAACATTAAAACATTATATTACGACAATAACATTCACAATGGATTAGATAAAGATAACCATATGTATAATAAACCACGCCAAGATAAATATTGGTGAACTTCAGATCTGCTTTGAATTATGTCCCTCGGTTTATGACCTGCGTGTTCCTCTCCTAGTAGAAGCTGTTGTTTTTCACTGCCGTCACATTATGAGCGTCGGAATTAACAAATCAAATCGTTAAAAGCATTACAGATATTCCAGAGGAGGAATCCTGGCTGCAAAGGGGTTGGCTTGGGTTCTAGAATTATGCATAGGTGTGTTTTGGGTGTGATATGAACTCAGCTTAAAAAGTCAGGTTGCGTTTGCAGCTGCAGCCTAACGCGTGTACTCATTTACTACTGTGTTCTGTCTCCGTTACCCAAGTATCACCCTGTGTATAATGTTTAACACAACTTCTGTCTTCTTCTTGTGTTTAGCCTTGTTGTCAGTATGTGACAAACAAGCTGTTCTGTAGAAGAGAGAGAGGCCTTTTCTGCTCCTGTCACACAGTTGTTTTACTCTAAACAGCCAATAACCATTTTATCAATTAATCAATCAACTTTATTCAAACAACTTGCAATTGATCATAGTGCTTCACATGTACAATTAAAATAAAAAACATATAGTAGACCAATACAATATTGAACACAACACATTTTTTTAACTGTTGATATTTATTACTACGCCACAATGCCACTAATTCTATGTCGGCATCTAACGTAATTTATGTTCCTATACATGTCTACTGTTGTCTAGTCCCTGCTCTTTAATGTTTATATGTCCTAAAGTCTATATCCTAAGTATGTCTGCATGGGAAAGAGCAAGAAACGCAATTTCAAATTCTTTGTATGACCACTTCATGTTGTGAAAATTGACAATAAAGCTGACTTGAAACCATGTGAAAAATAAAATATATGAAGGGGACAGCGAATACGAGATGATATGAATACGACATCATTCATCGCGACAGCAATAAGACTTTATAACTCACTGTAGTCACTTTTCTCTACACACACATCCTGCACCTTAAGTATGCATTAGCTATGTATGTGTACATGTGTGTATGTGCGTATATATATATATGCAAATATGTAAATACATGTGTATGTACATGCATGTATGTATGTATATATGCTTTGCTTATGCATACTTTTTTCTTATTTATTAGTATTTTTCTCCATTCTTATGTCCATAATGCATACTGTGTATGCTGTTTAACAAATTCTATGAATTTTGTATATAGTGTATTTTTATATTATATTATATTAACAAGCAAATTTCCCCAATGTGGGATCAATAAAGTCATATCTTATCTTATCCTATGATGATATCAAAGGAGGATGAGTTTTAACCCGTTTGACATGTGTTGAGCTGGGATTTGAATGTGGTGACAGAAGCGGTGAGTCAGATACAGATGTGAAAGCACAGTCACATCTGTGTTCAAAAACCGCTGGTAAAAGCCGACCTGAGGGATCCGCTGGTGGAAACTTCAGTGAGTTAAGTGGGCACCGGTCCATTTCAGGGATTTACAAGTGAGAAGAAGCAGTTTGAAGCAGATCCTGACCTTGACGGGTGGATGGGGGAGTGATGCGTTCTCCTCTCTGGTTTCCTGTTTTTTGTACTGTCTGTAAGTGAGTTACTTTAGATGTGTAAGGAAAACAAAGAATCCTAATGAGATCCTGAGCGATCCTGTCAGCGTGTCTGTGTGACCTACTTCCTGTCAGTCTTATCGCATGATGGCGTGAAACCTGTCCTCATCTGTCCTGGCACAGCTGGCATCGCTGTTTACAGGACACATGAAATTCACGCTTTGCACTGGTGAAAAACAATCACAGGATTTGTCTTTAATTTGTATATCGGATAGTAAAGAGTAATTCAGACAATTTATACTAATGATTTACAACCAGTCAATCAATAGTTTGGATTTTGCTCATATGGTTCCAAATAGGCGTCTTGTGTTACTTTAATAATTGGATTTTCTCTGATAATTGGTTCATCAAAAGTGTCGGAACCAGCTGAGGAATAGTGGATCAGTTCCTGGGTTCAGAGTGTGTCCTGGTGGAGCCAATTCGTGATGAGCTCTTTTGTCCGTATTCTTAATAAATCATTGTTAACAGCCTAATTCTCCCTCTACCACACAAAAACCAGGTTCTTCCCTGCTAAAAAGGAAGATTTCCCTTGCTGCTACTTGCTCACGGGGGAATGTAGTATCTCTGTAAATAACACTGTAAAGAGCCTAGACCTGAAGATGAAGGTGCCCTGTGATATCCTCTGCTTTATAAATAAAACTGAACTGCCCTGACACCGCGTACCTGAAGCTACGCCGGTACGTCTTCATGTGCCTCGCTCCCACCCAAGCAGCCACCTGTAGTTTCCCCCTGGTGAAACCTGTTATCATCGCTTGGCCATCATGGGGAGTGAGGAAGCCAAAGGTGCATTGTATTCACGTAATAATCCAATCTATGTGGTGATTGAAAATCCCCTTTTCTGGCCCTTAATGACCCACCATGCATGCAAGTGCATGAGAAAGGGCTGACAAACACATCATGATGAGATCTGGTGGGTACTCCAAAACTAGGCTACTGCAATCTCACGAGAAAAAACAAAGCAACCGGTTTCATACTACACGTGTTTTTTTTTTTCATTTTTGCATGTGGTGCAAGCATGTTGCTCCCAGGTCTTGGAACGTGTGTTGCCTCGGACGCGCGGAGGCGCCAGATCACTTCAAGCATCGATCGCGTCCCCGCATTGACTCGTACGATCTGAAACCAGACGTGCGGCTCATTCAGACCCCCCTCCCTCTCCCTCCCTCTCTCCCTCTCTTTCCCTCTCCCTCTCTCCTCGTCTTCTCCTCAGTCAGTCAGTGGCCCCGGTCCGCTGCGCCTGCGTCCGCCTCCAGCCGCTCCAGCCGCTCCAGAGCACGAGACGCGCCGTCAATGCGGGCGATGACACCCCGGCAGCAGTAGTGCGCTTCCGTCTGCCTGCCGCTTTCTGAAGCAAGATCGCAAAAGGGAGAGAAGACGAGCGATAAGAGTGCTTAAAAAAAAAAAAAAAAAAAAGAGGAGTCAAGTGACTCGTTTTTCTTCTGTCCCCGCCGCGCGTCGAGAGCAGCGGATGAGTCAATGGCTGGGGCTCAGCCCGGAGTTCATGCGCTGCAGCTCAAGCCAGTGTCCGTGCCGGAGAGCCTGAGAAAGGGCAGCAAATTCATGAAATGGGATGATGTAAGTAGCCTGATCGCACGCGTCCTATGCATTCATGTACCACTATGTGTGTGTGTGTGTGTGTGTGTGTGTGTGTTTGCACAATCTGGGCTACTCGTGCAACAGTAGCCGATAGATTCATCTGTCCATGGAGACGGGGGCTGCATGTCTGTGGCTTGCTGCTTAACGCTATAGATTAAACGCAGCAGCTCCAGTGTCTGCTGACATGTGCTTTGTTTACAGGACTGTGTGCGTGCGCGCACGAGCCAGGCAGCGCGTGCACGCGTGTCCAGTGTCTGTGTGTGTGCGTTTGTGTGTGTGTGTGTGTGTGTGCGTTTTTGTGTGTGTGTGTGTGTGCTCGCCCCCCCCCCCCTCCTCCACTGATCAATTAACTACCATTAATGAGTGTGACGTCACATAGTGCAACCATCAGGCAAGAGTTGACTAATACTGTGTTTTTTTTTTTACTTGTTATTATTCGCCCCTGCTATTCCTGGCAGTCTGGGCTGGAGAGAAATGACCTTGATTAAAATTGATTGCTCACTGCTGTTGAGTAGCAGGTGAAGACATACAGCAGGTTTTTCTTTCCTTTTCTTTTTTTTTTTATAACAAACGGCCTGCACCTTCCCCTCTAATAACAAGTCAACACATGCCTCTAATCCTCCTGTGGAGACTTAACATACAGTGTTCTGCTGACGGGGGACTTTCTGTGACATTTCTTTCACATATTTCTGCATTCTCATTTGGATAACCGCGTGCGACGATTTCCTCAAACCTGGATGCCTGTGCATTGTGCGAGAGCATTTGAATATGAGCCCACAGCCGTGGCAGAAAGCAGCTCTGTCTCCTCGCTGTGAAACGCAGAGAGACACAGTTGCTGTTAACTATAGTGTTATTGGCGCCAGTCAAACGTCGAAAGCGATGGAAATCTACAAAACTCATTCATAATCAGGATGTATGTAAATCCTGAGTCGGGATTTTGATGATAATCATTCAGGTTCAAGTGCAATAAACAAGTGTTGAAGTTGTGCGAATTTGGTCAGTAATTACCAATGTGTGTGAAGCAAATGGCCCAACAGGCCTTTCCTGGGAAAACACACACACACACACACACACACGCCGACACTGACATACGCACAGATACTTTCTGTGTTTCGTTTCCAATACTCTCCTTCCTTCCTATTTCCTCTCTCTGTGTCATTTCGTGGAAAGAATCAGAAGGGGAACACAGGGACAGACTGAGAGAAGCTTTTTATGAATGTTGAATGAAGAAGCACTGAATTAAACACATTTATATCTTCTAATGGTTTTTGGATGTGAGGTCCAGCCTCTTAACGAGATATTGTATAAGCAACCCCCTAATTGCTGCATTTGCCTGTGTACTAGTTTAATTCATTGCTTCAGAGGGGATTTGTGTTAGTTTCAAGGGAAATTACAGATTCAACATTCAGTTGAGACAGAAACACTGTAAAGTTCTGTTTATGCCTGCAAGCCTTAGACCTGTCTGACCTCTTTCACACACACACACACACACACACACACACACACACACACACACACACCTTTTATTTAGGTTGCTGCCACATAGCTGTAGATCATAAAATCCTCGGCCGTGCTTTTAAAAAAAGTTGCCCGCCAGATTATTTTTTTGTCAGTCGGTTAAAACGGCAGATTCAGAAGCGTTGTATTATTTATTATTGCTGCTTTCTCCGTCAGAGAGAGAAAGAGAGAGAGCGTGCATGGCAGGCAGACGTCTAAAGCCTCGAGGAAACGGACCCTTTATCTTAAAGATCAATGGCTGCGACTGGCACGAAAATATGTGACAGATGATGGCGGGTCATTGGATTTTTACATAGATTTCTGCAAAGCTGATGCTCGTATCAGACAACTTCAGTGGAGGCATATCGAATAAGAGGCCAAGCTGCCAGAGAGAAACACTCACACTTTACGTTCTGCAGATATGTCGAATGTCAATGCTGGAAGGTTAATCAATGGGGTTTGAAAAATAATAAACGTGTAACACGTTGAGACAAATGTCCATTGAAATGTCTGATTGAACGCCTGTAAAATGCCCAAATGGTGACAACAGTGGTGTAGAGGTGTCTCTGCATCATTTCTAACTGCAATCATCCATTATACATATCAGTGATTTGCAGAAATTCTACTAAACTCCTAATGCTGACCTCTGGAGACTGCAGGGGATCTGATATTATATTATACAACTGATTCATTCATATTAGGTGTGTGTGCTTTCCCATGTCTGTTTGCCATTGTGTTTGTTAACATGGAAAAAGAAGCATGGAGAAATCAGGCTTTGTAGTATTTGAAAGCGAAGAAAAACCAGTAGTAAAATGTGTCAGTGGAATACAGAACAGATGCTGAGCTCAGATCTCCTCCAAAACAGCCCCTCAGGTCAGGCTAATACAGACTCTTTACTAATGCCTCGGATTGTTTCCCTAAGGGTTTTTGTACTTTAGCGTAAGTCAGTCGCTAATCCCATATTATTTCAGCAAAAAAAGGGAGGAAGCCGCCCGCCATTAACGACAAATCCGCAAAATGCCCAATTGACAATGCGCGCGCGGTGCCACTCAGGAGGTGGTGGTAATCTCAGCAAATCATGTAAAGTCTAATCCGCCGTATTATAGGTACCATGAGGAAAAAAACGTTATGACTTAATGTGTTTGTCTGCACTCACATCCTTAGTCACATTCCCAAAACGTCCGATCCATCAGTCATCACGTTGTGTGACTTCCTCAGTTTATTGGAATGACAAACAACCCGATGGATCGCAGAGAGATATTCAACACAGAATCGCAGGAATGGTTGTGTGCATTGTACGTTGATGGTCAGGGAAAGGTCGGAGACTCCAGAGCTGCCGTCGATACGAGCCCAGATATCTGAGCACGGCAAACACCGGGCGTCCGGCGGCATGAGCCGCGTCTTTTGTAATCCAATCAGGCCTGCAAACATTGTGCAATCATGTGAACGCAAACCAAAACGATCGCTCTCGAGTCTCCTGACAGATTTCTTCACGCGGGGGGGGAAGTGGTGGGTTTCCATGGCGAACGTCGCCATAGCGAATGCCTGTGATCACTGTTTTCCAGCATTCAGCATCGCTCATTTACTCCCCTCTCTCTACGCTTTCCTTAATCCTGTGTGATCATACAATTCACTATTAGTCTGTGTGTCTATCAGGGAGCAGGTGTGCCAGGTTCCAGGAGCTGTGATTGCCTTGTTTCAGACCCTAATGGTCCTCCACACCCCAACAAAGGATCCAGACTCCGCTGTCCACCGGCTTCCAGCTCAACCTGTTCATGACACCCTACACTGTGTGTCGCTCAGGGTCAAACCCGAAATATGACAGGCGTGTGTGTGTGTGTGTGTGTGTGTGTGTGGCAGATGCAGACCATTAGTTCTATCTCCCAACACCACGGTAGAGACGTCATTAGAAGCCCCTCGTGAAGATTTTTCTCGCTCTTTGCAGAGAAACGCCGTTTTTCCATGTGTGTGATTTCACAGCTGATGGAACAATATGCTACTGTTCAACTCAACCACGGCCAAAAAAATAAAAACAGCAAAGGCTCTTGCTTTTTATAGAAGCATCCAATAATATCTGGCGTTGCCATGTATGCCTCAGGGTCAAACTGTGGTTGTGTGTGTGTGTGTGTGTGTGTGTGTGGTGCTTGGAGGGAACTGTGAGAAAGCATTCGTCCAGTTATAAGAGGGCAGAGTGGAAACAGTCAGCTGTGAAACAACCTGCACTTCACGATTGCAGTTGTCTCGAAATATGCGCAGCACACACACACACACACACACACACACACACACACACACACACACACACACACACACAGTCCATGATTCTTGGTCATTTGTGGTGATGTCAGGTCATAGTGGGGAAAGTACCCCACAGTACTGCCCTACAAGGAAATGATTATGTGCACGCACAACATTAGATGAGTAGAGGGCAACACACACACACCCACACACACACACACACACACACACACACACCACTTACTTTGTTTCTTTTGTGGTGCGGGGAATCAAACCCGCGCCCCCCCCCCCCCTCCGCCCCCAATAGGATCCAATTCCAAAAGTCAATTCCCACACACATTTATCACCTCTGCATTGACTTATTAAAAAGACACAGGCACTACAGGACCCTACGGACGCATCAGTTTACTACAGACTTTGACTATGTCCTAAACAACTAACCTTTTAAAATACTTTTCCAGTAATATCACTGTAAAATGTTATGTTAGGAGTGTTAAATAAATACACAATAGGTGTTGACTATCATGCAGTTGTGGGCTGCATTTAATTATTTAAAAGCATCATCTTGGGAATGATATGTCTTTAAAAAAAGGTCCTTGAAGTGTCTTTTGCAGGAGTCAGGGTTTCCTGCAGCATTGCCTACGTCCCTCTGTAAAATAAAAAATAAAAAATCCACATCCCCTGATGCATAGTATTGTAAGCGCTAACACGTTAGCTGCTGCTTTATTCTTCACTCTTTATTCTACTGTGGCCGTAGCCAGCGGCAAAACAACAAACTTTGTGGGAAAAGTTCACAAGTTCTGTGTTTATTTTCTTCTTTTTCTCTAAGATGCATTCAAAGACCCTCAGGAAATCCCAGCGCTGTCACCTAACAGAACACATATCTAACAGTAGTATGCCCAGGTTGTTACCTCCCCACGCCTGATACTGAGAGGTCAATGGATTGATTCACCCAGAGAAGATTCCACCATTCACTCTAAAATCGTGCAGGGAAATCCAGATGTGAGCAGACACACATTCACTCCAGATGTCCCTCTCTTTTGTTTTTTCCTCCAGGATTCCACCACCGTGACCCCGGTGACTCTCACCGTCGACCCCAAAGGTTACTTCCTGTACTGGACCGACCAGAACAAGGTAAAAGCACTTGTTGAGTTTCACCTGAGACGCAGGAGTGGTCGGGTACGGATTTCTAAAAAAAATGAAACCAGGAAGCTCACATTTTAAGGTGTGTTAAAGGGCAAGAAGTCACATGGCAGGTTGTAGGTGTTTGAGCCAAGATCCTGCAAACATGTTGTTAGTGTCGAATGTCTGAATGTTCTGAGTGTGAGCGTGAAGGAAGTAGAAAGTAAGTAAATTCACGCCCTCACAGAGACATAAGAAGCTCCATAGTAGATTTTAATCAAGATGAAACTGAACGATTTTAAACAGGTGTCAGCAGGAGGTTTTATTGTGCATTTTTTGTGTTTTTAATTGTATTTTGATAAATAAGAAAATAAGCATGCCTTGCACCCATAGGAAACATTGATTTATGTAGTGTTTTTTAGAATTTTGTTGCCATGGACTGTTATAGTTGGAAAATTGATATGTTACTATAGTAGAATTTGCTTGGAATTATCCTTTTTCCTGTACTTTTTTAGTATGATTTACTACTTATCACCATTAGAAATCTAGTACGTTTATTAATCATCATAATACACCTAGAGTTTCATTTTATTGTGCCGCTGCGCAGACTAATTTTCATGTTACGCTCTTCGTGTTTCGCAGTGTGTGTTGTTTATCAAAGCGGATCTACCATTCATAATCTGAGTAGAACATCAGTAGTCAAGGTCCCTCCTCTCCATCCAGTTAAAGAGCAGCGCTGGAAACAGGGGCAGAAATACGAACTGCTGCACCTGCAGTGCTGAACTTGACACCTGTGAGAATATTCCATAGCGTATTGTGTGTTTTTTCTTCTTCGACCAGTTATGGAAAAGGCCCGAATAATGAACCAGGAACCCGGGGTTTGTGAAAGCGAAGGTGCCAGATGCTATCAGGCGCAGTGTCCTTATCAAGCATGTGACTTCCTTTCATTTCGACCTTGAAAGTTGTGTTGACACACGCTGCTGCAAGTTTTTTTTTTTTGTACTTACATATTATATTACACCTCCCAAGTCTGCCCAGCCCAGTGCCGATATTCAACACGGCCTTATGTTCCTGTTCTATTTGTGTGTGTGTGTGTGTGTGTGTGTGTGTGTATCTGTATCAGCAGCAGCAACAGTCCAAGTTGGACTAATTAATAGCTGCCATTGATTTTATGTTTGCCCAGATCAGGGTATTTCATTGCAGCCACTCCACAGTGGAGACAGGAGTGCTGACCAAGACGTTATCTCTGTACACACACACACACGCACACACACACACACACACCTCCATGCACAAATAGGCACATTCACACGTCATTCTGTGAGTGCCGTGCTACTCCTGTTAAGGTGGAGGGGCTAAGAATCCCATTGTGTTTAAATCACAGTACTACACTGTATTTTCAGGGGTGTGTGTTCTTCTATGCTGCACAATCAATGAGGACGGACTTCCTGTTCTGGAAAGAGAGAAGGAAGATAGACAGAAAACAGGCAACCACCTTGGATGTCTGGCTTGCTTCTGTGTATGTGTGTGTGTGTGTAAATGTGTGTGTACATATATATATATATCTGTGGTTCGATTCTGTATTAAGAGAATTGCAAGAGGCATCAATTCGTCATTATTTCCTGTGCCCGTTCTAAGGTTAGGGCTTTGAATGGGGAGGCGTTTCTGTGTGTGTGTGTGTGCATGTGTGTGTCGGGGCGTCTGTTCTGTCTCTCAGTTTTGTGAAACGTGGTCCCACCGCGTGCCTAATAACTCAAATTGATAACTAGCGCGGCCCAGACGAGCTCTATTTGGGCATAAATAAAGGCGCCCGCTGTATTCCCGGTGCCGCCGTGACCACAAAACCGTGTTTGTTGTGTTGTGTTGACAGAGATATCACCTCCGTGTTGTGTCCCCTCACCTTTTTTATTCGCTGTGTTATTGCACATCTGTTTAACAGGCAAATTTAAACAGGCTGCGATGCTCTGTCCATTTTTTATGTGTTTGTTAGAGACTGGGCCTGATGGCCTGCAGAGTGAAAGCATTCCTTGGATTCTTCAGAATCACAGCAGAACTGTACTCAGCGTGCCCACTGCGCTCACTTTCAATCACACATTGTAAACTGATGAACACAGCTTTTTTTTAATACCTCCTGTAATTTTCGTTTTTTTTTTTTTTTTGCCAGAGGCCTTGAACTGGGACACATTTTAAACTCACTGAAGTGTAATTGCGAGATTTGAGACGCGCGTTTTTTCTTTTTTCCCTGAAAAGTCAGATCAAGGCAAAACCGTTCGCTTCTCATTCAAACAAACATCGTTCACTGGCTCTTCCGGAAATATGTTTATCTGTTTGCGGAGATTCAGATATTAGATACGGCTCTCATATCTGTCTGTCAAACACGAGGCTGGAGCCAGCAGCAGCAGCTGATTATCTGGCTTTGCATAAAGACTGGAAACAGTGGGAAAGGGCCAGCTCGGCTTTGTCCAAGAGTAAATAGAATCCACCCGTACGAGCACCTCTCGGGCTTACCAATAAACATGTTAAATTATGTTTGTGCAATCCGTACACAAACAGGAAAGAAGGACAAGTCTCGGTTTACAGGGAGTTTCGTCGCTGTTTACCTTCTTCTGTTCCCACTTTTTATGCTAAAAACTCATCTGGCTGCAGCTTCTCATTCGATGGACAGATATCAATCTGAGTCTCAGCAGGGAAAGCATTGGAAGATGTTATTCCAAACTATCAACCTGTCTTTAACAGTGTTTGTGAGACACTGAGACAGAGAGGGGGGGGGGACGGGTTTATTCTGTTAGAAACTATCCAAAAGTGTAATTCAGCCACGTTTTTTAAGGTCAACAAGGTAAAGTTTAGTTTTGACAGCGGCACAAAGTGTAAATGTCACATCTGTTTAGGCCTGATGTTCTCTGCCTTATGACTCCACGCTGAGGGATCCCTGTGTTGCTTCAGCTTTTCTGTTTAGGTGTCGCGAAACGTGACCAAATTTGTCATTTTGTGGCTTTGAGCTTGAGTTAAACTTCTCCTTTAATGCACCATTCCTAACGTTACTCTCATGAGCTGAGATTATTAATAAAGAGGAGCAGAGTTTTTTACCTCTCACCTCCCCTCAAATGTTAGCAATTAGCATTAGCATACATTAATTCTCAATTGCAGTGTTCATTCAGGACATGTGCATACGTTACAGCCGAAGAAATGATGCTACACTACCAAAACACAGATGCTGTTGAGATATTACACCATGATAAGTTCTATTGGGAAGTATCTTATATATTTTGGAAAACGCAGACAATTATAAATAAGGTAAACATTTTTGATTTCACCATACAAAGATCACTATCTGCCTCTGCTACAAACCAACAAGACTTTCACTGATTATTGATAGCACCCAGTCCTATACTAGTCTTGTTTAATGCAATTTTAGACATTTTTTACATTTTGTTTTTATACTGCTCATAAACACATATCACTGACATCCATTATTTTTAATTTATGTTTAGATTTCTAATACAATATCAAGTAAGGAGCACATTTATGCAACAGACTTGCATGTTAATTGTCTCAAGCCATAGGCAACACCTTAAAACATGAGAAACAGGGGATGCTAATTTATAGGAAAGGTAGTCATCAGGCTGTTCTGTATGGAACTGGACACACGCAGAGGTCAGCTCGTCATTGTCATGCAGCATCAGAACAATCGGTAAAAGACTTTTATTGATTCCTGATCAAGTCTGTTCAGTTTGACCTTAGACACCAGATCTTCCCCCTGCTTGAACAATGCTCTTATCATCTAATCAAACGTCTCAGACAATCGCTCCTTTTCCTCCGTTTCGGGAACAGGTGCAGCCTGTGTTGATTTTCCCAACGTGCCGTGAGTTGTGGTGGCATTTCTGCACAGTTCCGTGTTTCTAAACAAGGCGCTGCTATGTAAACTCCCGCAGCCATAACTCACCCGTGTTTGTGTGTGTTTGGCTTAAGAGTCCATTTGGCCGGCGTTTTCTGTTCCTGCATGCTCGATCCTTCACCTTGAAAGCGTGCGTGCACACACACACGCACACACTCTCACACAATGTCACCTCAGACAGAGAAAGAGATATTTGACGTTGATGATTATGTGATGATTACGATGATTGCGGCTATGACGCTGTTTATAATAATGATGGTAAATGAATATCATACAGCGACCTTATGTCAACATATTTCCAGCCAAAGGTTAATTCAAAAGTTGGCCGGTTTTCCTAACAGATGAGGTGCTTTCTCCTGTTCAGGGACACATGTACAGTAAGGAACAGGGAAGTTGAAAAACCTTCAAAAATAACAGTCCCTTTTGGAATTATTACAACGGCTGTGCATCAGTTACTTTGCAAGGTGCAATTATTTGCACGGCCTCGTCTCCATTGTATTTGCCTGGCAAATTTGTGCGGTTTCTATTTTTAGTGCGCGGTTGTTGCTATGATGCTTCCCGGTGTATTTGTTTAGAAATGACCCTAATCACCAGAAGTGGGTCTGTGAGTCACTTGACATGATCAATTATTGCGGAGGCACACGGCTAATCAGTAAATCACCGTTCCCACCTTCAACTACAGCTGACTTCTTTATATATATCACAGCTACAGTGCCATGGTAACCAGGAGCTCAGCCTGAGCTCATCTAAGCACATGTGCATGTACATGCTGCTGGTAAACACTTATGAATGCATACATGAAGCATACCAGGATACAGCCCAAAACACACACACACACACACACATGCATGCATGCACGCACACACACACAGTCACACACATTCCTGTAATATACAACCAGGAACAGGTGCTTCTTAGCAGGTTAAAAATAGTTTTCGCTCCCGTTGGCTGAGCGCGCTCTGAAGGGGAGGAGCCAAGCGAGAGGTAGAAACTCTCAGTCAAATTAGCCGTCTTTTCGGTTTATTTTCTGCGGTTGCCGTGCAACGGCACACACCTTGGAAACGGCACAATCTCCTTTGGCCCCTGCTCATATTTGGGAGAATGCTGCTGATATCGTCGTTTCCCCTGTCTGCATGCATATGAGTGTGTGCTCTTATAATGCATGTTTTAGAACTGTGCCAATTCTAGGACAAGTGCACAGAATGTGGCATTGAATGATGACCTAATAAGTAAAAATATATATATGAATATAACAAAAACTAGTCAGAAATTACATACACACACAATAAAACACACACAGCACATAGAGTATAATAAAAGTAGTGACCATAAACTTTAAATAATAATGGACATAGCCTTCATGACGTCAGCCTTTGGTTTATGGACTGGTGTTTTAAAGCTTAATTTCTCTCATGTGAACATATGTGAATGAGGGTGTGGAGCAGGAAGGGAGTCGCACCGAGCAGATGTCAATCTGCAGCATGAACCACCTGTCACTCCCTTACTTAATGTATGGATAAATGCAAGCCTTAATAACATGCAAATGGTTGAATTACAAAAACATGTTGCACAGTTGTCATGAAGAGGGAAATTATCTGTTTTTTCGCACCAGGCTGTAAAAACGTTTTTTTTTATTTCTGCTTTGATGGAGCTGCAGTTTCCACATTGGATTTGATTGTTTATCCCTTGTTAGTAACCGAGGCACAAAGCTGCTTTATATGGTGATTTTTTAACATCTTGCATTAACATCTTCAAGTTGTGCTTCATTTACTAGATATTATTGGGATAATCACTTCACTGACAAAATACTCTATTAAAGCGATGCCACCCTTTGACTCTGAGGAAGCGGCTGATTGTCTGATTCGTGTCGAAGCCTCACAGCTAAGAACTTTGTGCTTTTTTTCATTTGTCAATGGCAGATTGGATTCAGTTTGAAGTGCTAAATCCGTCCTAAGGAGTGGGAGGAAAAAAAAAATCCGAGATTTGATCAGTAATGCTTGAGGTACATTTTACTCACAGGCTATTAGCAGCAGCACTGTCGGAAATTATTTGGCCACAAAAGTCGGCTTTTAGAGCTTTCCAGAGAGGCTCCTTTGATGGGATGAGACAAGGGTGCTCACTTTTCTTCGGGGCCAGAGATCTATGGACACGATCAATGATTAATTGTGCAATCCGCTGGAGTGCATCGTGGAGCCTCTGTTCCAATGCTAGCCCCACTACACACTCACTTTTTTAGTTTTTTATGGTCTTGGCAAAGTTTTCCAATTCTGTTCTGCGAATCATGGCGTAGTTTTTGAGTTTTTTGGATATTGTCTCTGTCTGAAGAGCTTCTATGTCTTTCTTCAAAATCCTGAAGGAGGGAGGCAATTGCAGCTTTAAGGATTACAGGGAGGCCTGGCAAGAAATCGGTAGCTCACGTCTTACGGAGTGCCACCATCGTTGAGTTTTACTTCTATGGAATATGCCTCTATGTTGAGCTGTCTCATTCAGTTCTGAGTACCGTAAATTCCGGACTATAAGCTGCTACTTTTTTCCCAAACTTTCAACCCTGCGGCTTATTCAGTGATGCGGCCAATTTATGTAATTTTTCTAACGGCCACCAGGGGCGCTCGAGTGGAAAAGGTATGATTAGGACCGGTGGAATATATGCGTCGAGGAAGACTGCAACTTCTTGTCTTGTGCATGAATTAAATTAGCATGAACATACCCTCATCATGGAAAATGCAAAAAGAAAGGCATATGACGCAGCTTTCAGGCTAACAGCAATCGAGCTGTCCGATAAAGAAGGAAACAGCTGCTGCACGTAAACTTTGTCTCAGGATGAGAGAGAGGCTGAGGGAGTGTGTGACGTCTATATGACACTGTTTCATTCCCACACTGAGGAAGATGAAGACGCTTACCGTGATTTTTACCAGTATGTTCTTTTACCAGACCTGTTTTACCAGACCTGTTGTACTGTGTTGCTAGCGTGTTGCTACCATGTTGCTACCGTTTTACTGCCCTGTCACAGGCACCGCTTGGGAAGAAAGTTATATTATTATTATTATTAAGTTATATTATTAAAACTGTGAAAACTCTCTCTGTGTACCGTCTTTCTTTGACTAATGTGGGCGCATGCAGCTTATATACAGGTGCGGCTTGTGTATGTACAAAATCGTTTTTCCTCTAAAAATGTAGTGGGTGCGGCTTATAATCAGGTGCGCTCTATAGTCCGGAAATTACGGTATGTTTTTGATGTAGGCAATCAAATACTGATTAAAATGATTATGTGTCGATATTCAGGATATGCGGGTTCACTCTGTCGCAGTTAAACCCAGATACACATTTGATGCACGAATGCAAAACGCCCGTCCCCTGTTCTCTCTTCTCCGCTCCGTCATAGCGGAGTTCAACACATCCGTTTCCCCCAACACAGCAATTTTCTGTGATTACGGAGGCTGCCGCTGCTCCTCCTCCACCTCCGTCAGCGTTATACGGGAGTGAGAGAAGAGGCATAAATCTGCAGCCAATTCACTGAAAGTGAATTGTGACCTCTGCCAAGTTATGGGCTGGCAAACCGGGGCCCTATTTCATCTCTTTACGGCGGTGAGGAACAGACAGGGACAAAAAAAAGAAAAAAAAGGAAGAGGAGGAATAAGACCAACGGGGGCAATGTCATGTTCCCCTTTTATTAATGTTAAACGGTCAGATCATATTTTTTAATCAGTAACTTTTCGGGCATGTAGCTGAATGATTATATATGATATAATGATGTTGTTAATAATATATGATATGTTAAAAAATATTTCTTCTACCACTACTACTTTCATTGTACACAATTTAGGCCGAGTTTCGATAGGCTTTAGAAGTATTTCGAGCTATATACAGTATATATATATATATATATGTGTGTGTGTATATGTATATATATATGTATATACATTTATATTTATACATACATATGTATATATATATGTATACAAAAAAAATTGACTTGACTTGACTATGTGTAAAGATCCATTAAATTATATGAATGTTTGTTAATGTATATTGAATGTTTTTTCTACCACTACTACTTTCATAGTACACAATTTAGGCCGAGTTTCCGAGTATTTCGAGCTATATATATATATATATATATATATATATATATATATATATATATATATATATATATATATATATATATATATATATATATATATATGTATGTATTTAAATATGTATATTTATACATATATGTATATATATGTATTGTGAGCGACCCAGAGTCGCCCCACAAAAGGGATCAGGGCAACCAGAAAAAGAAGCGGAGACAGGAGGCAGCGGAACTCAGTTAAAAACATTTATTGACGGTGATACAAAAAAAAGAAGACCCAAAACGCTCACGTCAGCAATGAAAGTCCACCTCGCACTAGGTGGACCAAACAGGCAGTCCCATGCGTCGCGTCACCTGTCCCGCACGCAAACCCGTCCGGGGGGGGAACTCCCTCTCTGCTACGCAGTTCCCCCTTATAACCCGGTGAGAAGGGGAGGGCTCATCACCTTCTCACACTTTCCTCCCCTTCTGCAGTCTCGCCAACGGGGGTGGCGAGACAGAAGTCCGCGACCGTGGTGTGTCTGCCTCGGGGCTCGCTCGACCAGACTCCATTTCCGGTCGTAGCCCCGCCAGCACTTCCGCTAGCACTTCCGCTAGCACTTCCGCCAGCTCCTTTGCTGACCGTCTCCGCTAGCCGCTCCGCTAGCCGTCTCCGCCGGCTCCTTCGCCGACCGTCTCCGCCGGCTCCTACGCCGACCGTCTCCGCCGGCTCCTACGTCGACCGCCTCCGCTGGCTCCTTTGCTGACCGTCTCCGTTGGGTCCTTTGCCGACCGTCTCCACCGGGCACTTCAGCTAGCCGTTTCCGCTAGCACTTCCGCTAGCACTTCCGCTAGCACCTCGCTAGCCGTCCCCGCTAGCACCTCGCTAGCCGTCTCCGCTAGCACCTCGCTCGCTGACACTCTCACCGACACTTTTCGGCGATCGTCTCGCCGACTCCTTCGCCGACACCTCCGCCGATCCTCTCGCTCGCGAACCACCTCCTCTCTCCAGCTTCTCAGGCGGCGCCACAGATCCCACCGCTGCCACCAAATGTGAGCGACCGACGTGGTCGCCCCACAAAAGGGATCAGGGCACCCAGAAAAAGAAGCGGAGACAGGAGGCAGCGGAACTCAGTTAAAAACATTTATTGACGGTGATACAAAAAAAAGAAGACCCAAAACGCTCACGTCAGCAATGAAAGTCCACCTCGCACCAGGTGGACCAAACAGGCAGTCCCATGCGTCGCGTCACCTGTCCCGCACGCAAACCCGTCCGGGGGGGGGAACTCCCTCTCTGCTACGCAGGTCCCCCTTATAACGAGAAGGGGAGGGCTCATCACCTTCTCACAGTATATACATATATATGTGTGTGTATATGTATATATATATATATATATGTGTATATGTTTATTTATATGTATATATGTATACAAATAAAATTGACTTGACTATGTGTAAAGATCCATTAAATTATATGAATGTTTGTTAATGTATATTAAATGTTTTTTCTACCACTACTACTTTAATAGTACACAATTTTGAGTTTCGATAGGCTTTAGGAGTATTTCGAGCTATATATATATATATATATATATATATATATATATATATATATATATATATATATATATATATATATAGCTCGAAATACTCCTAATATATATATATATATAGCTTGAAATACATACACAGTCATGTCAGTCATTTGTATACATACATATATATATGTACATGTATATATATGTATACATATATATATGTATACATATATATATGTACACAAATGACTGACATGACTATGTGTCGATATCTGAATTATGTAGAATTCAGGTCAAAAAGCCAGTTTGATGAACTTTGGTGTGAGGCTGGGTTTTCACCACAGATTGATGTATATGTGGCAAACGCTGCACGTCTTTTGGTGAGATGTTTTACCAGCAGGCATCAAATCAAAATCTTTTTTTTGTCCTTTCTGTCCTAATAATTGATTCCCAAAAATATGGATACTCAGGTCAGGCCTAGAAGTGCTGCAGCTTACATCTAAAGGTCAGCCCTGGCAGTGATGGATATCACCCTCAGATTTCTCTTCCACAGACGCTCCATAGACGTCATTTATTGGTTCCGAGGCACCAAACAAAAACCGTCCTCGTTGTTACTGCAGCACTTAAATATTATGACAGCGGCGGGCCACTACGTGCCACGTTGTTTGGAAAACACAATGAAATGTTTAACAAGGGTCGCTTTTTTCCATCTTTCAGTTTTTTATTAGGTGGCAGGGACTATAGTTTGGACTCAGATGTTCCATCTTAAAGCGGGAGGATATATAAACTGTGTGAGTGAGTGGTTCTTTATCACTAGTGAGAGTCAAAAAACAGCAAAATGGTAAATGAATAAAAGCAGCTCCTGTGCTTTTCTACTGGTTCTACAGGTACTGGCCTGTTTTAATCAATTTATGAGACACAGTAACGGTCTGATTTATTTGTTATTATTATAATCTATATATAGTGTCAAACTTGCTAGTCCATCTGCCTGTGGTCACACACACACACACACACTCACAAAGCAGCATTGAGAAGAAAGAGGTTCTGTTCATTTCCTCCCTTCAACAAACACGGTTCCGTTCACAAAAAGTTGGAGCCACACATCCTGAATCGGCCTTTTTTTCCATTCTCAGGAGTATCAATGCCAACTCTGTTCATTGTGAACCTGAACACTGTGGATTCAGGTGGTCGAGCATCACATCCTTCCTGACATCCAAGTTCCGCGTCTTTTCTGCGTTTTTATTGTCGAAAACTCGCGTCTGATCCCGACCTGTTCCCATTACCTCCCCCTTTGCCAGTTTGTGTTTTCGTGCGTTCTCCCTGGTGTCATTCGGGGCCGTAGTTTCACTTAATTCTGTTTTCTCGACCCGTTGCTTTTGCCTCGGCCCCTGGGACACCTGTTGTTGGATTTAAAGGACGTTGGCTGTTGAGTCCTGCTTCACGTCTATACATACTGGGTTAGACAAAATAACAGGAAAACCCTAAATCAAATGGAAACTATAACATTAGATTTGAACGAATACCTCTCTGTTAGTAGCTTGTTAAGGGAGTATTGAGTCCTTAAATATGGCGGCCACACGCCTACATTTTCTCAAATACTGAAAATAAAATCACATCCCATGTAGTATTACTGTGTAAAGTTATAACCTACTGCTGCAAGTAAACCAGTTATGTTTCAAAGATCCATTATTAGATATAAAATATTCAGCTTTTTTTTTTTTTAAATGCACAATTCCCACAATGCATTTCAATGCATTTTTCCCAAAATAAAACATTTCCTAAGCTGATTTCTAAAAAATAATTGTGCATTTTGCACCGGTTTGCATCCATGTCCTCGCTTGTTGTGTTGATTTTTCACTTCTTTTTGTCGCTATGTCTCTTTGCCCGTTAACACCAGCTGTAAATCAGTGTAATAGCATGTATAGTAATATAGTGTGTGCCATCCATCAACATTGTTTCACATGCACGGCTGTAAAAATGTGGCTTTAATAACACCACTAACACATAACATTACACCTATATCGTGGCTGTAACCTCCTTGGATTTATGTCAATACTAAATGTATGTTTAACTCTTCTGAGCACGATACAGGATTCATGATCGATCTGTGTTGTGAATGAGCTCCAGTCAAATTACACCAGTTACATTACAAAGAGTACATGGAGATGGAAATCTGAAACTTGTATTAGTCATAGATGACACAATACGTTTACAGCAGAACGGATGGTGTAATGTGATTATTGTCAGGCTAAGTGCTCCTGTACAGTATTAACTACTGTCCAGCAAACACGGCTGATCTCTGGTTAAAAGAGCAGAGTCTCAGGAGTCCGTTCTGTCGCGTTTGATGCTTTAAGGGTGTGGCAAAGTACCTTAAAGGCTAAAGGGAAAAAAGAAAAAAAAACGCTGAGGTATTGACCGTTTTACATTCAGTTTCCATGGAAACCGTTCTGCACTCGTAATCGCTTCACCTGTTGCCGTCTGGATGAAAGAGGATGAAAGACGGAGCGTTTGTGTAACAAAAAGCAAATTTTACAGAGCGAATTTGAACTGCAAATAACAGGAAACAGAAAAATAATGTCATGAGGGATTTTTTCTTTCTTTGGTTGCTTATGTACTTTTAGCAAATTCTTTAAGACACCAGCTTAGGCCCAGTGCGTCAGGAATAAAGAGAAGGAAACTTTGCTTCTTGGGATTAAATACTAAAAAGTAAAGTATAAGCTTGTGAAACATTGAAAACTTAATTGAGCTTTTCAGACGACTTAAGTGTTTTGTGTGATTTTATTTAAAGGCCTCACATCATGTGCTTTTCATTGATCATCATTTGGCAATTTATAGTACAACAAAATCAACTTTTTTGTCTGTCTGAGAAATATTCATGAGCCTCTTTTCTGATTTCACTAAGAATTTTTTACAGCTGAACACAAACGAACAGTGAAAATACAAAGTTTCTAAATCTGGGTGTTTACACTTAAGCCCAAAATTATTCATACCCCTGTCAAATACAAGGGATTTCTTTATCAATTAACTATGATATAGAAAGCTTGTTGAAAGACTTTGTTTTGTGTCCCATTTAAATAAAAACTGAGATGAAATACTAATTTTTAAGTGAAAAAATCAAGAAATCCATTGTATTTGATAGGGGTATGAATAATTTTGGGTTTAAGTGTGTGTATATTTCTTAGTGTGTGATGCAGGTTTTTCCCTAGACCTCATATTAAGTAAAAAGGGACCTTTAATTAGACTTTAAGGCAAATCTTAACATAATATGCTTTGTGCAACCATCCTCTAGTATTTATAACATTAATGCATGACCTATTCTTTGGGTTGGGTTTGATTCTTCTCATCTGATGCAGTTCACACAGAACGCAGTTTAACATTAGGAGCTTGACATTTTTATGATGATGATTTTGTACACACTCACAGGAGGAGCGACTTACCTGGGATAAGGATGATTTAAATATTTACCTTTTTCACTTTAGCCTTTTTGGTCCACTCACAGTACTAAAATATATGACTCTGATATCAGTAAACTGACTATCTCTGCTCAGGTTTCCCTCTTTTTAATTTGTCTGTCCATTCTTCTCTGTGCACGCTGTCATTCTGATTCTCCGTTTGTTATTGCATGCCATCGTTCTTATTATTGGTTTTGCTGCAGCAATGCAAAAATGACAATGTTAAGAATTGTTTCTACGAGAAGAATAATAGTTGATCCCTGCCATTGCTCGGGGGTATTGTTTTTCCTGAAACCTTCTGTGTGCAAAGAAATAAAACTCAAATATCACTATATTCCCCGCGCTAAGTTATCCTCTTGAGCAATCCTGTCGCAGGAAGCGAAAGCAGCCTGAACCCTGAACATTTGAACCTCTTAGAAATATGAGGAGTATGGCTCTGGTTAGTTTATGGGCCCCCGCACGGCCGCATTTGCCTGAGTATTGAGTTTTTATTCCGGCAAAGCTATGATTTGAATAGATTTTAATGTGCAGCGGGGGCCAAGCTGCTGCTGTAACTGTCAGTTAGATATTTGCATGGCTCAGCTGCTGGTTGATCTCTGCATCGTCACACGCATGAATCACTCACTATCAACTTGTTTATGCTTGTTTTTCCTTTTTTTTTTGTTTTTTCCCCCTCTGCCACCAAGCTGAACTAGTAAAGAATGCATGAAGTGTGTATAAATGTCCAAAAAAGTGCATAATGCCAGAGCAGTAAAACACAAGGAATCATACAAATGAGGATAATGGCGCCCACTTTTAATCTGTCTTATTCAACTTCATGCATGAAAAGTAAAGGAAGTAGCAGTAAATAAAGAGCAAAGTTATTTCGCTCCTCCAGACTTCAGTGATCAAAAAAACTCTGAATGCATAATGTCGAAAGTCTGTTATTTAAACTGGTGCAGATGCGACTACTTATGTCTGTTGATTCATCTGAGCGATTTCACCATTCGGTACGTTTAAATGACACTCCAACAGCCAGATAATGTGATTAGACTTGTACAGCAAACGCCCTGATGAGAGTTAAACTAGACTACACTGTGCACGCTCCACACCCCCCAAACGCTGGCAGATGATGAGAAAACCGGTAACGGAGGACGAGTGGTAGCATGCAGCTCTTCTTCACAATAAGGTAGGCCTACGTTACTGATGAAATGGAAAAAACGCCATGTGAGTATCCATCTCGTTGTACAACATGATGTAATAACCCGTTGAAACACACAGCGCCCCCTAGTGTTCAGGGGGAGGACACATTTCCGTCAGTATTTCAGCTAATTTCTGTTGCATGTAAAACCAGGGCAAGGACAGAAGTCCAGTTAGACGCCATTTTAAAGCATAGCTTGATTAATTAACACAGATGTGTTCGCCTTAATAGAAAAATGGCTGCACATCGACTGCAGGTCAGAGGTCAAAAAACGTGTGGATCCTGACATTTTGATGGTGGGGTCAGAAATCTGAGGTTACGGTTACGGGTCAGACACGTTTTAATCTTTTTTTTTGCCCTGTGAGTTTTTAATTATGGCCGAACGGCCCCGGGTTGGGGGGGCGGGGGAATTTATAACCGAGACATTTAAACATTCACGCGTCTGCCGGGATGACATTTAAGATTTGTGAGGGCCGCGTTTTATGAGTCAACCGGTACACACCGAGTTCCTCTTCTTCTTCCTCCATTCCCTTCCATCCACTTCAAATGCTAACCCTGCCCAGTTGCCATGACAATCATATCCATGCAGTTTGTTTCGATCTTTTTTTTTTTTGATGCTGCAAAGTACTCAAACCCCCCCTCCAACCCCCCCTAACCCTCCTGCTGTGATTTGCTTATCGTCGTGTACCGAGCCAGGTGCTGTTTTTTTTTTCAAAATAAAGGCGTTCAGCCAAAAGACTTTGAAGTCGCGCTCTCTCGATGAGAGAACGCGTCTCCTTCCTGTTTCATCCCACGTTTCCACGGCGAAGCTTCAGACACGCGGCCACTTTCACGGCCTCCTCTCATTAAAGCAATGCCACAGAGACATACGGAAGTTGCTCAGAACAAACGACCAGAACACAATTCGCGATCAAATGGCGTTTACCGACAGCTAATTATTCTAATGTATTGCCAAAAAAAACATTTCTGGACAGATGGCACTCACACTCACTCCGCTTGTTTCCAGTCGAGCGAGGAACCTTCAGTAATTTGTGTTCATTAACCCGAACGTGAACCATGAGCAGAACATGTTAAACTTGTTTTCTGACGTTACTCATTTGCATCAATAGAAAGTAGATATAGCATCTTAATGATGTTACAGTCCAACAATCTAATACTTAATATTATAAAAAATAATCATTTTCAAGTGCTCAGATAATAGAATAAAGTGCAAGTGATTAATTGAATATTGATTTTCCTTAAGATGTCCAGCCCAGTCACCGCATGGTCCATTTTTTGTGACTTTCCCCTGATCTGAATAATAAATAAGACAAATCCTCATGCTAAAAATCACAATAAATTTAGTCTTCAGTTCAGCTGAAATTACCCTTACAAAAGATATATAAAAACACCATATTTGAGATTTGAATAAACAGTCGTTTGAACAATTAGCCATTTATTATGATTAAAATTGCCATTATAAAGTACAATATGAACAGGAAACCTCACACTGTAACCTTTAAGCAAATTAATCACGATAAAACGTTTGAGAAAAGGAGAATGTTAGGTTTCGTTTTGACATCCAGGATAGGAGAAAACACATTTCTGTTGTTAAGCTGTTTGATTTCCTTTCATTTCACGGTGAAGTTTAATGAAGTTCTTCTCTTCTCTCTTCTATACGCGCTATCTCCCAGAGAACAGAAACACGAGAGCCCAGATGAAAAGAATATCGAAGCCCGAATTGCAAATCCTAAAGTGCTGCCTCCTCCTCCTCCTCTGAAGCGCGGTTGTAAAATTGGGGTAAAAAAAAAAGTTTCGGTCAGCTTTCCCTTTGATGCAAAAAATCCATCATTATTTTATGCTCCTTAATAGGGTCAATACTGACGTTGCTGTTCTTTCATGTGTGGAAGTGTGCCAGCCTTCTTCTTCCCAGAATTCCCAATTAATTTCATGTATGAATGCGGACAAACTCATTAGAGACTCCTGTGTTTTACCTGTATTTATCTTTAAATCACATACAAATTAGACCAAGACTCCTATTAATGAAACTGGAATATTCTGGCCTTGTTTTTTTTACGCCATTTTGCTTTTACCCACTCACTGTGTTTTTTAGCAGCACATTTCTGTCTTGTCTGCCATATGTCTAACATTATATATAAAAAAAAGAGGAAATAATTGACGATGCATTCAAAGACAACGTGTTACACTCCTTCCAGCAACCACAGAATCACAGAACTAATCCAGCATTTTATAAATTTGCCAGTACTCCCCATCCCCAGGCAATCCTCCTTTTTTTTTTTTTAATTGCTGCTGGGAATTTAATTCTGGGACAAAAAAAAAAGCGTAAAGCATTTTGTCTCGTCCTTCTGCTCCTGACATGAGACTTTTCCCTCTCAAAACGGGTTCACGTCGTATTGAAAGGTGCGTATCATTGGCCTTTTGTGTGATAAATGCAGAGGAATCCTTACGGTTGAAATCTCTTTCTAGTAAGATAACTTCTAGTACCACTTACTGTCAGAAACCCACTTTCTGCGACACACACTCTCACTTGAAAGAAATGCATGCTGGGCCACCATAATCTGTTTTTTTTTTTAAATGTGGCCCCCCCTCAGATTATTCTCCTGTTGGTATTTCATGCATTCTTAAATCTGGGTCACCACTCCGAGCTCCAGGGCATGAAAAAGTCCCACAGACCAGATATAAAAGACACTGAAGGTTATAGAATTTGATGCTGGATGAACAACAAGAACCAACATTTAAACTGCAAATGGGAAACTGGAGATATTTTTCCCATTTATTCCTTCCTACACATTTAATTTTGTTCTTCTGTAGCTGCGTTTATTAATATTTGTTTGTTTTAGCTCCTCGTTAAAATCTTCTCCCTCCTCCAGTGTGGTTATGAGTTTTTCTGTTTGGGTGTTTTTTTTTTTGTCCCTGTTGTATTGTCGCTTCATAATTAATAGAAAATGACAAACAAATCAAGGATTTAGAAAACAGATGCATCTACAGAGCATAAATAAGACCATCAGTCCATCATAGAATTTATATAGAATAAATATAGAATTTGATGCGGCACATTTAAACTGCATTTGGTAGCATCTACAGGGCATAAATAACACTTAAACTTCATTATTTCATTTTTTTAATATGTTCTGAGGAATTTAAAAACCATGTAGGCATTTAATACTCGTTCCTATGAGCAGTGTACTAATTAGCAGCGAATAAATGAACATGACCTTTAACATTAGGTTATTTAGACATGAAAGCTCAGTGTAAACATTTATTCATTCATAAAGTCTCAGCGTTAGGAGATTAATAACCAGCATATTGATCCCTTCAGTCCTGACTTTCTTTCCTAAGTAAACTTCATTAGTTTATTCGTGATGTGAATCTTTAAACAGTTGTTTGTCCCTCTTTTCTTCTCAGCCAAAGCAACACGCAGGTTTTCCCACGTTCGTTTCATTCATTAAAAATGTTATTGAACCCATTTTGCTGCAGGAATCGGGGCAGCGGGTGGCTTACATCAAGTCCCATTTGCTAATAGGGCAATGACAGGCTTTTTTTGGACTATTTATAGTGCTTCCTGCAGGTAAATGTATGACCAGTTGCCCATGTGGGCGAGTGGAAAGATTTTTATTTTACTCTATTTCAGAGATATAGACATAGTGGACTGGTCAATGGGAGCGTTAGTTTAGATAATCACAGACGGCAAAGAATGAGTTTTTCAACCGGACCTGTTAATGATTTACAAGCAATGTTAAAAAAGAGCTGAATGTCAGGTGTTGGTCTATCTTTATTTTAATATTGACTGCTCTGATACAGATTACTGATTTTATAATTGTGTCAGATGCTGTTGGAGATTCTGTGAATCCCACCAGTCTGGGAATTTCTCAGCCAATTCACGCCACCCCGCTGCTTCTCATTTTAAGGCGGAATCCCTTCGTACTCCGGCGCAATTATCCAGAAAACGTTCACGCCGAGGGACCCGTTCTGGCCTTTATTTCGTTCTTGTATTTATCCGTGCGGCATAGCGCCGTACCACTGGCTACAGTAAGTGTGTCACATATGTGGGGCAGTCACCTTTGTTTCCCCCACTCAGGTCAATGTGGTGGAATGATAAGAAGTTATCGGGTTTGCACAGCTTGGAGGTGGTGTGACGTAAGACCAGGAGGAAAATAAAACACCAGCTTCTCCCTGAGAGGAACACCTGGCCTGTTAGAACAGAGGGACACGGTGCATTAGGATGCAAACTGGGGCCGGTTCGATGTTGCACCGCTTGTCTTCGTTTTATTTTATTTATCCATTTCTTTTTTTTTTTTCTCATCCTTATCCGACGTTTTCGACCCGTTGACAAATGCTCATAATTGCCTGCGGTCCCGTTGACAGGAAGGAGCGATAAAAGGGCACTTTGCTTCAGAGCTGCGGCGGGTGGAGAGTTTTTAAGAGTCTAACTGATGCATCGTGGCAGAAAACAAGAAGAAGAATTATAGACACCGAAGAACTGGGGGGGGGGGGGGGGGGGGGGCAGTACTTTATCGCCACCTGAAAAGCCTCCATCTGGCTGATGGGGACCAACCAGAAGGTCTCCTCCTGCACCTTGACCCTGCAGATCTGGTCCTGCCCTTTTTCATGTGGTTCAGGTTCGCAGCTGTTGTTCATCCTTAACGCCCACCCTTTATTTTTCCAATTGAAAAGAAAACCTTGTCGTACAAGGCGGTCAACATATGGTGGCCATGCAATCCCACATGCATCCTAACACCTGTTGCATGGCTGTAGCAGGTATTATTTAACTTGGTGCAAGAAGGTCGTTGGAACCTTTCTGTGTGGAGGTTGCATCTTCTCCCTGTGGGTGTTTCTCCACACAGTTAATTGGAGACTTTAAATCACCTGTAGGTGTGAGTGAATGGTGTGTGTCCCAACAATAGAGTGTTACCTGCCTGTAATGTGCTAGGAGTGGCTCCATCAGACCCCCCATGACCCTAGTGAGGAAGAAGTTGTTGACTGACTGATGAATGATGATAGGACAGTGTGTTTTTTAGCTGTTGTCAATTGTTTTTACATGAAGTGGTCCTACAAAGAATTTGAAATTAAACCCTTTTTTTCATGCAGACGTGTTGTGTATTTTTATTTTAAATTTTTTGTTTTTTATTTTTTATCATTTATTTTTTATTTTTTGTAATTATTTTTTATTTTTTATTTTTTATTTTTTATTTTTTATTTTTTATTTTTTATTTTTTATTTTTTATTTTTTATTTTTTATTTTTTATTTTTTATTTTTTATTTTCTTATAGCTTTTAATCTTCTTTACCTTTTCTTTTCTTTTCTTTACTCTGTACGCTGCAGTAACAGACAAATTTCCTTCTTATCCTATACTAAGGATATAGACAAGACATAGACAATAGGACATATATACATTAAGTGTATATTAACGCTGTTGTAGTGTGACATTCTGACATAATAGAGTGATAATAGATAATAAATAGATAGCTAAATAATCAGTTAGAGAACCAATTTTTCCAAAATCATTGTGCTGGCCTCTACTCTCTATCATTGTACTCACCTTTACTGTTAACATGACGAGCTGATAAAACTGTTTGAGACAGAAGAAAAATGGAAGAGATGATTAGACATAGAGAGATGGATAGACAAAGAGCTTTGGCTGCAGGAAAAAAAAAAAATGAAAAATGCATTTCTCTTAGTCGTCCCCCTTCGTCCCGACTTCAAAGAGCTGAAGAGTCTGAATGAGCTGATGTGGATGATGAGAGCCAGAGATTCACTGTGTCTGCACTGACACACACACACACACACACACACACACACACACACACACACACACACACACACACACACACACACACACACACAGGCACACACACAGGCACTCTTCTACTCACTCGTAGCCTACACACTTGAATCGAATTCAACCCGTCGCTTGAGAACAAGAATTTTCTTTTTATGTGAAAACTGTTGCCTGCAGTGACACAGTGAATTCAGTCTTCAGAAGAGAGAGGGAAAAACATAGGTGTAGATGTCCTGAGGAAACGGTGTGTTATGATTGAATAGGAACAAGCTCTGCTGCTAAGAGGTTATGTGTGTGTGTGTGTGTGTGTGTGTGTGTGTGTGTGTGTGTGTGTGTGTGTGTGTGTGTGTGTGTGTGTGTGCAGGTGCATTTAAAGGAATTCTGTGTTTTTCTCCTGATAATCGTTCATTCTGGCTGTGAACGCTGCTCTCTCATAGTCAGATTTCATTAGATCCTTCCAGGTGAAAACCCAGCTAAAACTCCCAATAAACAGACCTTAACATGTAGCTGAAAACCAGCTGATCCTGCAGCAGCTGTCATACCTGTCACACTAACAAATACGTCATAAAACACAGAGCAACAGCCAGGAGCATGGAGGAAGGCAGCACCACAGCTATGAGCATTAACACCATGTGATGGAGAAGTCAGTACTGACCCAGACTGAACCTTAAGGACTACAGTCCTGCTTTTATTTTACTATAAACACCATTTAAGCAGCAGCTTTTACTGGTTTCCAGGTTTTTATTAATTCTATTAAGTGTTTATTGATCAGCTCCATTGATTGTCTAGTTACCTTAGCTGCTACAACACCTGGATAACACCTTCTTCCATTTGATAAGAGAGACAACCTGATGTGATGGCAGCCATCTTCCTTGCAAAGCTAGCAGCTAAAATTAATTAAAAAACACTAAAAACCTACACGTTATTAGTGCTACTGTACCATAATAATAAATGATTAACAACCTATGTTCTGGTCTGCATCACTTTGTCCATAGGAAGCTGTTTCATGATATCTTCAAATCTCCACATGAGAAAAGAACATGACGTTTTGATGTAGAATTAAGGACCCAATTGATAAAAAAACCCGTCTTATCCTTTAAGTGTGTGTTACTGCAATGTGTGTGTTCCTGGATTTTAACCACCTCTGTTCCAGCTTCCTTCCTGTGCATGCATGCTTGGCCGCGTGCGTTTCACTCCTTAAAAGACTCTAAAGGGGATCTCAGATGTTTCGCTGCAGCCGATAAGACTCGTCCACTCTTGTGCCGGGAGGAAGCCACACGGGACTGGACTTAAACGGTGTGGAGGAGTAAGAGCGGAATAAGGGGAGGGGAGGGGGGGTGTTGGCGTGCATGCATGTCGGCGGGGGGGATCAGACAAGATGCGAGCTGTCATCCAAAGACTGGAGAGCCGCTGCTAAGATGCGAGAAGACAGCAGCTAGTGGGAGGGAGACTGAGGAGAAACAGAAGAGGCACGTGTCCAGAGAGAGAAGATAGGTGGAGATATGTGAAAAAAAGAGAGAGAGAGAGGCACGATGTCCGAGACATGAGAGGTTAGAGCGAAAATACAGCCAGAAGCAGCGTAACAAAGACAGAGAGAACAACAGCGGATGATGGACAGATGAGGGAAGCAGCTTTGTTTTTCTCTGTCATTCCACTTAGTTCTACTATCTATCAGAGGAGTACACTCCCTCCAGCATCCCCCACCAAGTGTGTGTGTGTGTGTGTGTGTGTGTTTGATTGGTGTGACACACCAACAGGAATGGTGACCAGTGTGAGAGCACAGTCAAGTCACTGTTCTCAGTCCTGAGTGTTTTTTCTAATGATTGAACACAGCAGGATGACCAGTGATGGGAATAATGCTGTTACTCTTTTTTTTCAGTAACGGGAAATAAAGCTAATTCTTTTTTTCTGTTGTTACCTTTACAAGTGAGACTCTGCATATGCAAAATTGCACACACAACTGTTATATTTATATTTTATTGCACCAGCAACTACCTAAGATAAGACTTTATTGATCCCACAACAGGGAAATTTGTCTGTTACTGCAGCGTACAGAGTAAAGAAAAAAAAAAGAAATAAAAGCTATAAAAAATAAAAATACACAACACTATGTACAAAATTCGTTGGTCCGTATACACAGTATGCATTATGGACATAAAAATGGAAAAAAAATACTAAGAAATAGCAAGAAAAAAGTATGCATTAGCAAAGCATATATACATACATACATGCACAAACATACACACATATTTATATATTTGCATATATATATACACACATACATATCCATGCATATACACACATGTACACATACATAGCTAATGCAGACTTAAGGTGCAGGATGTGTGTGTAGAGAAAAGTGACTACAGTGAGTTATAAAGTCTTATTGCTGTCGGGATGAATGATCTGCGAAAGCGCTCCTTCTTGCAGCGAGGGTGTTTGAGTCTCTGGCTGAAGGAGCTGCTCAGCGCACCCACCACCCCATGCAGAGGGTGATGGGGGTTGTCCATGATGGATGTCAGCTTTGCCAACATCCTCCTCTCTCCCACCACCACCACCGACTCCAGAGGACATCCCAGTACAGACCTCCGCACCAGTTTGTCAATTACGAGAGTAGTGGGCTTGGAGTACTTAATGTCTTGTCTTGTCCTATCTGGTTTAATTTTAGCAACACTAGGTAAAAGTAGCCTTAAGCTACTGCACTTTATTTATTTGTTCATAATAACTTAGTTTAGGATTGTCTTGACTTTGACTTTGACAAACATGTTACTGGCCTTTTGCTAAAAGAAGGAGGGAGGGGGGCGTATTGTAATCACAGTAGAAAAGGGAGAGTTCACTTATGAGCTTATGGGTTAACACCAGAACAGAAAACTTAGTGAGGAAAAAAAGTTCATAAATGCTGCGTCTTTCCTTCTTTTACTCAATGCAGAGTTTTACTCCAAGATGCATTCACAGACCCTCAGGAAATCCCAGTACATTTTTTTACTTAAAAAAAAACGAGTCGTTTGTGAGCATGTGCTTTACCTGATGTGTGTGTAAGCATGGATTTGTGCACTGATATACAGAAGAAAGCTAACCACGGCCTTTATCTCCACTTAGATTGTTCTGTGGAGCATGTCGGCCGCTGATAGCCGCTATCAGCAGCAGCCGATCTCCTCCACCGCTCGACCTCCATGGATTTGTTTTTGTTTCGTTTCTTTTTTTCAGAAAGTCTCTCTCGTTCCTCCTGAACTCTGATCCTTTTGTCCTCTTTGCATCAGTCTGACCATGAACCCGTACTCTAGCCGATAATCAAAGGCACGTGACTCCGATAAATTATCAAATAAAAGCCTTGGGCCTTTATTTGAGACCAGGTGGCAATTCAGCACAGGAGATTAATTCCTTTCAGAAAAATCTTGATTAGAAAACTGGACAGATATGTTAATTTACTCAAATTCCTCTATTAAACCATATCAAATATTATGCATATTTTACAACAGAAAGTTAAAATTTTTAATTTTTTTTGCTGCATTGGCAAACACTAATTAAGCAATATTACCCCGAGAGGGTGTGATTTAACGTCATTTGAGATTCAATAAATCAATAAATCAATAAATATGTTTATTTGGAGCCAGTAGTTATTTATTAAACTGTACCACTTGCATTGAGGGAATTTAGTGGAATAGGAGTACCTGTAATCCAGAGAAATGTAGATGTGACCTTTTATTCTGATCCTGATAACTTAAAGTGTAAAATGACAGGATGCAAGTAAATCCGACATCCCATTCACAATCTCTTTAAATTGCTTTCAATATTTTCTCACTACATTACTATGGTGCAATGGTTCTCAAATAGTGGGGTGTAATTGCACCTCCACTACATTAGGGGGCAGCAGAGTGTTCACAGGGAGCATACAGCACAGAGTATGAGTATGAAGTGTAGACACCAAGTGACACCATGAAAACATATTTAACAGGGATGAGAAGACAGGCGGAGAGAGACGGAGATAAAGAGACAAACGAAAGTCTCCCAAAGCTAAGACGAGGAAATATGACGAAGCGTCTGTAGCGCTTGGTTCACTGTGAAAGACCGGTGTGTTACTGAGTCTGAAATGTTGGAGACTAAGAAATTAAAGACATTACACCACAATCACACTGATAAGACAAATTTATGTAATTGTATTTTTCAGTTTTATATACTTTTTTAATTCTCTTATACGTTATTAGGACACAGTGTTATGCAAAGGTACTTATAATATGTATATATATATATATATATATATATATATATATATATATATATATATATATATATATATATATATATATATATATACACTCCAGTCCAACACCTAGAGTGTATATTTCCCTTTAAACACAAGCATATAAATTGAAGTCCAGCATTTTTTAATGGACAACCTGTTCTTTTTTTATTATATAAGTGTTGGATGAAATTATTTGGATGTGGTCGACTGCACCTGTTAAAGATAACAGCTCGATAAATAGCATGAGAGAAAAATGCCTCCAGCTTCAAAAAGAAGCAACTCTATGAGTAATTTCCACGTTTTCTCACCCTCTCTTGTGACAAATCTCCACCTGAAATCAGGGATTTTTAAATGTCATTGTAAAGTAAGGTGGCGATAAAACTGCAGCATGTCGTGGCGTTAGGATACTTAAAGGCTGACAGCCAGCCAGCATATCAGCAAAGTTGAAGAAGCCTTTGCAGAATTTATAATTGTACGGAGCCAGTTTGTAATGAAGCCTATTGTCCACTGGAGCTGCTGTGCCAAAAAAAATCAGCTTCTGCAGCAGTAAAAAGCTTATGGGGAGTTCAAGAATCCATTTTGCAGAAAACACACATCGGAAGAAATGATTTTACAGTTGTGAGAGAGTTTCAGCTTTACACAACCACTACCCAATTAGGCCCCCAGGAAAAACACACAGCTGTGTTGGGGGTAACTGCTTTCAATTAATTTGAGTGCCAGTGTAATGAGATATTGTCTTTTTTTTTGCTGGTTGCTCATGACAGAACATTGATTTGATTGAAGGTTTGGATGTTGCAGCTGAAGAGTGGAACGGGGGGCTGCAGAGTGCAGGGTGCATTAAAATGGATGAAAGTCAGAGTCACTTAGTTGCTTAGTTTAAATAGACCCTCAGGCAGCCCTGTGGCAAATCCAGGCTCTTCAATTTGGCTCAAGGCCTCTACCTCATACCTCATTTCTTTCCCGCTTCACTTCTGTCTGATAAAGAATTTAATCCACAGAAATAATTTAAAATATAATAGGTCCTATTGTGAGCTTTAAGCCATCTCAGACTGCTGGCGGGACAGGAAGCAGCACCTGTGCTATCGGAGTCCCTAAGAACCCCACAGGACCCTATTCCTGGAAAAAAAAATTATGCATGCTGCTCAATGATCAATATTGTGTTGCTCCTGAATGACTAAAATGTTATTTGCCTATTAAAGTTCCCTGTTTAAAAAGTTTTTTCAATTATTTTTGTGTGAAAGTACTCAGTGAACTCCTCTCTCAGGGAGAGGGAATGTTATTAGGTCGCTTATGCAACCTTTGTGTGTGTGTGTGTGTGTGTGTGTGTGTGTGTGTGTGTGTAGGCCTTCTAATTACGTATTTTCACAGTCTTATGCAACGGTTTTACAAAAAAAAGTGAAGTTTGCTTGACTTGCAAAATTGCCTTTTAATTAGACAAGCAGCACATGTGTGATTTGTGGCACAAAAGATAAGTTGTCTCATGCCTTTGACCATCATACATGTTTTTTTTTTAAATAGGGGTAACCAGAAAGTGGAAGATGCACACATGTATGTCCCCCCCCCCGTGGAGCTGTTGCATTTTCTCGATAGGAACCTGAGAGCGCAGCAGCAGACTGGATGTGACTCTCTCTCTCTCGCCGAGGTTCAAGTGCAGCTCTCCACAAACCATTTTCCCCCATAACGGTACATGTTTTCTGGCAGACGAGTGTCCCCGGAGTGCCACTTAAAAACGACAGCCACAGCACCTGTGTCGGCTGTGGTGTGTGTGTGTGTGTGTGTGTGTGTGTGTGTGTGTGTGCGCATTTCATTATTAGCTCTGTTTATGACAACAGTCGTTCCCAACCATCCGACCCAGGGGTCTGGATTAATGATTTTACAGAGAGAAAATTTAATTGTTGATTCTTCTGTCTGTTTTTTGCAATTTTTAATTTGACTAGTGATTTTCTTCAAATCGCATTTTAGGGTGCACAACATCACAGAAACGTGCATCATACCATTAAAACAATAAATGCCTGTGTATTAACTCAAAGTAGAGCAAAATAAATGTCTTTAAACCTAAAGTAGTGTGGAAAATAGTCAATGGAGGATCTCAAGATCACTTTGACTGAAATTGCAGTTTTTGATCTAAAATGATGATGAGGTGGTTCTATCCTAAAAGAATGCAACACCCTAACTGTTTATGCAAAACACCACATAAAACCTGCAGAATGCAGGACAATATTTGGTTTTGATGTTGTCTGTGTTTGTGTTTTCTATATTTTTGTTGAGTAGTGTTTTACTGTAAAAGCACATTGAGACGACCTGGGTATGAAATGTGCTGCACGAACGAAAATTTACTTCACTTGACAAATAGTGATGAGGATAATGATGTTGCGTACTTTTCTGGTCCTTGTTCGTTTTGTGCAACTCCCTCTTCTTCCTCGTCTGCGTTGCTCAGCAGAAGCCTCGAACCCCGGTGAGTTCATGTCCGTTTTGAACCTCTGTTGCTAAATAAACCAGCGAACCCTGCTGCTGTCAGTTCGCCGGTTTCGACTGATCCTTTTCCGCCGTCTCTGCCTCCTATTTCATGTTTCCTTAACTGTCTTTCTCACAGCAGCTTGTCATTTTCCTCTCTTGTACTGTACCATTAAAGCTGTGAAAATGCTTCAAAAGGGCGTCAGACCAACCAGCCAGTTTCTGTCATTGTTGATTCTCAGTAAAAAACAGTTTTATTTAAAATGCTTTTTTCCCTCTACTTTGCCTCCAGTCATGTTGCAGCCTATACGTCACGTTGCATACACAAGTAAACCCAATATTCAAAATAAAGGATGTGCACAAAGAGCCTGAAGCAGAGGCACATCTGAACACAAAATGACTCAAAGAGGATTCGGCCCCTTTTTTCTTTTTACACAGAGATACCACAATAATGACACAGAGAGGACAATATACCATCTTTGTTCTTTTTAGGCTGAAGCAAACAAAGCTGGCATCGTGCCGTCCCTCGTGTGATTTCAGGTTTCTGTGATCAGCGATGTGACGTACGCCACTCGTTCTTAAAACAATAATGGCTTGTGAACAAAGCACAACTGGGCTTCGTGTGCAGAATGTGAGAATCTGAGCAAAGTGTGCAATTAGAAATGCGACGGACAATATATGACCATTGATTTCCAGTATAATTTCCCAGTATTCAAAGCTCAGGGCGTACTGCATCAACGCAACACACAACACATTGTTGTCACATCATCCCATTTTTTATGCATTTCACATTAACTTAGAGGTGGAATAACAGTGCAACTTAATGCCATGGCCATGTAAAGGCGGGTTTTCTGCAGAGTTCCAGATAAACACCACACTCTAGCTTGTATTTGAGACAGCAGGCAGCATGTCACTGACTTTCACAGCAAAAACAAGCCACAGAGAACAGAGCCCGGGGCCGGCGCAGGTTAAGCATGTTCATTAATTTCTGCAGTTTCTCCCCCGCTGGCCGTGGCTCGTTTTCCTGGACGTGCCGTGGATCTTTAATAGGATCTTTGGATCCCTGCTCACTGTTTTTGTGGCATACAGACATTCCCTGAGGGAAGGAGGGGGGTGACTAAGGGACAAAACGACAAAGCAAGTGAGAAAATAAAGAGAGATGACAGAAATGAAAAGATATCGAATGTATGCATATATATGCATGGATGTAGAATGAAAGAATATTTGAGTGTGCGCTACAGTAGCAGATGCTGACGCAGGCCTTTAGATGGAGCATCACGCCGGACACACACTGTGGAGCAGCTTGTTTTACCTCTAATGAACCGGCTCCATAGGTTAACACTTAACCGATGACGCCCGACCGGGCTTAGTGCTGTATTAACAGTGCAGGGCCAGAGGGCACAGAAAGACCCCCCCTCCCCATCGGCTTCCTGGACCCCCGCTGCTCCACCAGCCACCCCCCCCCAATGCAGAGAGCCACCTCTTAAAGCTTCAAAGGCCGGCGGCGTAGGCGTTGACCTTTGACTCAGAGGCTCTCTCCGTGCAAACAGGGACGGCCTAATTGATGCTGCACGCTGCAGAGAAAGGCAAAACACGTCCTGCTGGGTTAGAGCCATAGAATAGAGTGCATTAGTACTTTTATATAGTATGTGGAGACAGAAAGCACATTTTTTTAAAGATCTCTGGTGTGTATTCTTAACATATTCTTCCTAAAATATATGTGCAATTTCTTATTTAAACTAATCTGTGGTCCCCATGCACGCTACGGTGAAACCCAGCGTTATTGTTAGACCTTAAAAAATCAAAATGAATTGCAAATTCCAGCCATTACAAGTTTTACAAGATTTTGCAGAAGCCTAAACTCTTAAACATTTATATTTTCATTTTATAATATGTATTTTTAATGGAAATGTGAATAAAAATCAGCTTGGGGGAACCACTGAGGTAGATTTGTAGATAAGCATAAAGAAAGGCCATGTGCAATTTTTGCACCAACCCCATGGGCCTGGAGATAATCAGACAGTGGGTTGTATGTCTGGAGATATAATCAACCCCTCAACTTAAATGCACTCACACATTCATATTTTTTTTAATGAATATATGAATAAAATAAATCTCGGGCTACCCACTAATATAAGCATGGATTTATAGATAAGGGCGAATGGCCAGGTTCAATTTTCCGCCAACCTCCTGGGCCTGGAGATGGTCAGATACTGTTTATGAGGCTGCAGACACGTCCAGCCCGCCTCTCCTGATCCTGTGGCCACACACCGTTCACTGTGGTGAATGTGGTCTCGGCTCCTTCTTCTCAGAGAGATGGAGAGTGAGATAAACTGGACGTTAATGCATTTGTATCATTGCCCCTTGAAACATAATTGGAGGGGGTAAAAAAAAACGGTCGAATGCACACACTTAACTTTTACCTTTTACTGTTTCTGCTTTCTCAAATGGATGTGATTGGCAGGTTTAGTCGATCTAAGTCAACCGAGAGGTTTTTATTAATGGGGAACTACCTCAGAATTGGGAACACTGCACATTAACATGGTAGGAGGGTACTAAGGGTCTTATGCCTGATTTATTTTTGTGCATATTTACTGCTAACCACATTTTTGGTTGAATAACAGACAATAGGTTTGCACAGATGAGCTCCTGGTTGCATAATCACATGCTCGTGTCCACTTGTACGTGAACAAAAATCGGTGGAGTACATGTTTTGAGTACAACTTATAAAAAAAAAAAATGGCATCTGTTATTTATCTGTTGGAGGAAGGAAGGAAAGTTCATGGCTGTGCACTGAGAGCTTACAAGTGTTCCGCTGATACGTTTTTATGGTGTCAGTACTCCGGCGCCCTCAGTGTGAACTCTGCACTTCTCCTCTCCGTCATCACACTGAGATCTTCTCTGTGATGCTGAAATTCTGGAGCTGTAAGATCACACAATAAAGTCTGACGTGGCTTTTCCGCGTGGCTTTTGTATGTCAAACGATAAATCAGCGATCGCAGCCAAGTATCCGTTGGGACTAGCGGCGATATTTAAAGTGCTGTTACAAAACAGGGCCCGATATTCATGGCGTTCTGATCTAATTTTAAGGCTGTGACTCCATTACGCTGACATGTTGCGTCTCTTTGTTGACGACCACTCGCACAGCTGAGCCTGGTCGTGCAGCGGCACAGAGTATTCTTTATGTTTGGAGTGTTTTAGCATCTGCCAACAAGTCCAGTGGTTGTTTGCAGCTGAGGCAAAGCAAGGGAAGTTTATTTGTGTAGCGCATTTCAACAATAAGGTAATTAGAAGTGCTTTACATGAAACACTAAACACTGAAAGCAATGCAATTGCAAAGGATGCAATTAAAAAACAGCTGTTTGAAAGGTGAAAAATCAACTAATTAAAATGAATTAAATTTAAATAAACAAAATTGCAGTGCAGTTTAAAAAACTAAATAAATGACATCAACAAAAAAGTCTTGAGCTCTGACTTACACAGCGAGAGTTGCAGCAGACCTGCAGTTCTCAGGGAGTTTGTTCCAGGTCAAATGATATTATCTTTAGTGAAATGTCTTTCTTTGTGCATCTTTTTGTGGTTAACGGTGTTTTTGCATCAGTCATCAGCAGAACATTACACCTCTGTACTAATTCTGTGCATGACACAATAATGACTCTCCTGCAGAGCAAAGGGTCATTAGACCCGCATCTATCTGCGCCGAATGACTCCCACATGATGTCTGGTATCCAGGTTAATGTGTGGTCTTTACAACCATGCAACGCCCGCAGCCTCAGGTGGCACGTTTGGGAAGGGACATTGATTATTTCCTCCCTCCCCTTGGATTCCAAACAGCTCCCAGGAGCACAGGAAGGGTCTTAAACTAAAACAAAAGGCCTTTGACCTAACACCTGTTTAACACTGATACTGATGAATCTGTTTTTTTTCTTATTTTGTTTTTTAACAGGATACGGACTTACTGGATATCGCATACATAAAAGATGCCAGGAATGGAAAATGCACCAAGACACCAAAGGTAAGCCCACGGAAACACGGATGTGCTTATAAAACGAATCCTTCAGATATGAGGAGCGTCTGTGGGAAACACAACCAGCAACGTGTTGAAAAGACAGGGCAGGGCTCTCAGGAGGCGATGAGATGCTTTGTAAGTGTTTGTTTCTGCACGAAAATAAAAAAAAAGCATGAGTGGGCGAGCGAGCATGAATCAGAAAATGTCTGTGCAGCTGTCCAGCCAAAAGATTTCATTCTGGATAGAACCGGTTCAGGTGATTGTTATGATTAACATTTGATTGACTTGTGTGTGTGCATTAGTATGTGAAGGCGGGAAGTACTTTACCAGAGCTATTTAGCATATAAAGAAGTCCTGATTGATTTGTGTGCAACTGTGTATGAATTTATAGGTGCTATCCACAATCCATCTGCATATGGAATATTTGTTGAATAGTGCTGGGAAGTCAGTGTGGGTCAAATGAAATTCAAGTCAAGTCAATTTTATGTGTGTCAGAATTCACAGATTTGCCTGAATGGGCTTCACAGTTTGTACAGCAGCAGCACAAGATAAAAAATAATAATAATAATGATGTGGATGCTCCTTCCATCATGGACATGCATGGATGATGGAAACATGATTAAAGCTCAACCCGCTGATAGGAGCTGGTTTGAGTGGCTGGTTTTCTGTGCTGTCATTTCTATCCTGCAGCTAATTCAAATGCTGTTGGTTTTCGAGAGATGTGCGAAAAAACATTTCACAGCACTTTTTTTTTTTTTTTTTTTCAATCTGGCGTGCCGCAACTGTCGAATTTGTCACATTCTGGATCTGTATGAATCCAGTTGATTTCCAAACTCGCCATGCAAAAAGATAAGAACAATGACCTGCGTTCTTACCCGCTCTCTCTTTCATATAAATATATATATATTGCTGCGTAATGACTCAATTCTTACCTCGCTTCGGGATCCACTCAATCTCGTGATGAGCTGTTATTACATAGCAGCGACGTCTTCATCAGCCTGGTGCGTCAGGAGAAGCCGGGCGGGGGTCTGGGGGGGGGGGGGGTTCATGCATTTCTAAACAGCGTGCAGAGCGATGCCGTGCACACGTGACAGGTAAGACGGTCGAAAGCATTGGAAATCCATTATTGGTAGATGCGCTGCTGATGCACCCTGGGTATTGTAATGGCAGCACCACTGAGACACATTGTCTGTGGGACTGATGAGACGAGGGGAGGAAGAGGAGAGAGAGAGAATGAAGAGTGGGGTGCACAAAAGGCAAGAGAAAGGGCAAGAGGAAAGAGGGAAGGACGCACAGATGATGAGAGATCAAAGCGAGAAGCAGAGATAATGCTGAAAGTGGGCATCGGTTTTCACCCGATATCGGAGGTTTGGCGAGGATCACTGCACTGCGACCTTCAGCAGCGTCAAAGACTCTGAAAGAATGTTTATTCTGCTCACATGAAAAAAAAAAGGATTTGTTGGGGGGATTTGCTTCCATTTGTACATTTGTTCATGCTATAATGTGACCACATGGTGAATACAGGCACACACAAACACTGTGGCTGGAAAAAAACGATTAAACCAGGTTGAGTCAACTCTGCTTAAAAAATGTGGCTTTGCAATGAAAATCAATGACATTAATCGATATATAAGTGATCCAAGCTGTTCCTGGTCCTGGTTCCCTTCATTAGTAGAATCAGGTGTGTTACTGTACTACCCACAGGAGCCCATCCCTGATCTAAGCATATAAAAAGGAATAAAAACAGGGGATTTCTTTCCTCCACATTGTCAAATCTTATCTTCCCTGCAAGCTCACTGCACATAATCTTCCTATTTTTACCGCCTTGTTGTGTCTGTGCCCCTCCACTACTTTCTTTTTTATCGCCGCTTCCACTCACGCGGCACTCAAGGGCTCCCAGGATAGCAGCAGCGCCCGTTCATTCATTCATTCATGCAAATTGCAGGAAACCAACACGCGCGCCCGAGATGAGATGAGACGAGACGAGACGTTGCACCAGCGGTGACACGTCCCTGAAAGCCTCATGAGTGCTTTCATTGAGCTACTCGCGCGCCTCGGCCTGAATATCGTCAGACTCTGATAGGATCGCTCTGAACAGATTGTCTTGAAATGGGGCTCCAGATGGAAAAGGGGCCTTCGCCGCTTTCAGCCTCTCCTCTTCCATCACGGCTCAAGTTACTATACGTACATATTGTCTCTGGGTGCCGTCGTTGAGATTTAGAGCACGCCGCTGCGTTTATGGGCAGATCACAGCGTGTGTGTGTGTGTGTGTGTGTGTGTGTGTGTGTGTGCCATGTCTGACCTCTGATGAACTGAGGCCACCCTGCCTGGGGGGCCTCAGCTACTCGCTTATGATTCATAGATTTTCCTGCAAGACACACACACACACACACACAAACCACAACACTTCTGATAGAGCAACACTCGCTAAGATTTGTATATTGATTCCGTTTGCAGCGCAGACGTCGTCCGGAATAACAAAGCCCCGACGAACGCGTCGCTCCTTTTGTTCCGACATGTTCGGGCTGCCGATGCTAATTAGCATGTGTCCACCCCGTCATCGTTCCGGCTGATTAGATTGGCAGCTTGTCAGGATGACGGGAGGCAACCTTTGTTTGCTCCAGAAATAAATCACACGCTCTCAGGTCTGGTGGTGCCGAGCGCTAATAATCATCCACTTCTTGTTTTCATAATTAGATGGCAGATTTTTTTTTTCTGTTCTCGACAACGGCAGAAAAGAGCGTCGGCTGTTGCTTCGGCATCGCTTTGGGTAGTTGTATGTGCCGTTCTGTTTCTTTTCGGTAGCTATATTGCTTGTTTTAAGTTGTGAAATACTGATTACCGTAAATTCTGGACTATAAAGCGCACCTGCAAACAAGCCGCATCTGCTCTATTTAAAAAAGTTTTGCAAGCCACAGATGCATGTTTTTAGATTAGATATTTACTACAGGAACAGAACGATTTTGAATTGTAAATGTACATGTATGTACCTACATAGATCCTTTCCTAACCTGTATTTTAACACGGCAGCAACCAAGAGAAAATAACCGGTATTTACAGTATTTATCTTCATTTCTCCTGTGTGTGAAATCACGTCACCTTAACCGTCTTCGCTGAAACCCACGAAGTCGTCTTCTCCAGTGTCGGAGTTGAACAAACTCAGCAGCGCTTCGTCACATCAGTCTCCATCAGTATCAGGTGCGCAGCAGTCCAGCCTTTCTGACGCTTTGGTGATGGTGGATTCTTTCACAGCACTCCGCTTACAGGATCCGCTGACAGACATCAGTAAAGGTGCTTTTCGCCTCACCATAGACTCATTGACGCTAAGCTTCCGAGCGATGGCCTTCAACTTAAAACTTGCATCATACGAACTTCTTCATGTGGGTTCCATGATGAAGGGGTGAGGATTTGAAAAGATAGAGTTTGACAGGATTGGTAATTTGTCGTCCTTCTATTCGCTTCTACCGACTTATATCTGCTAAAGAGGAGCTAGCGTATTCTTCTTGAACTAGCGTATTCTTCTTTGCGTATATTTTGTCTTAGTTTTGATTCTAATTCCGGTTAGAGCTCCCCTAGCGGTGGAAAAAATCTGCAGAATAGCTGCGCCTTTGCATGAGCCGCATGGTTCAAAACATATGAAAAAAGTAGTGGCTTGTAGTCCAGAATTTACGGTATATCGGACATTTTCTCATTCCTGAACTGCCTTTAATTTCACGGATATTGGCCACTTCTTTTTACAAATTATCGTTAAATATGACCGTAATTATGTGTATTGACCTTAAATTTTCAAATTCACTTTAAGTAAAGACAAAACTAAAAAGAAAGAGAAAAAACATTTGCCATTTGCTTGACAAATAAAGTGATTATTTCATACATTTGTGGTAGTAGGAATTAGAAAAGTTTAATCTGGGTCAGGAATGGGCAGTCCTGGTCCTAACGGGGTTCCAACCAAGCAAAAACACACCTGATTGTACTAATTACGACTACTCTGGACCTTCATTAGTACAATCAGGTGGGTTTTTATTCCTTTAGGTTGCCCACCCTGGGATCTATGGCTCCACTGTTCTGATCCATCCGCTCATATTGTCCCTTTATTAAATCAGTAGATTAGCTTGTTCCCATCCAGCGTGTTCCCTCTCTCCCTCTTCACAAACCAAAGCAAAACCACAAACACGAATAAATTAGCTTGCACTGCATTCTACCTTATTGTAATTTATCTACATGCATCTGTATCTGTGCTTTTCTGCCTCCATCTGAATTGTTCTTTTCCGACCAGAACCGAGATGGAAATCGTGCGCAGCGCGCTGATACGCTGATGGGTGTTTTGACAGACAGAACCGAATGTTTCCTTCGTGTCTCTTTGATAACCAGGCGAATTTTTTTATTTTATGTGAAGTGCCCTGCCCGTGTAGTCGAGGTTGTAAAATATATCCTGAAAATGGAAAACAATCTAATGATTTTTTTCGACATTCAATCTCAGGTCTTTTCTATTTGTCTGTAACGCTGCGGATGGGCAGAATATTCAGAAAGGACCGTGGTTGAATTATTCCGATACCGCTGCCTTCTCCGTGCTAGGTGATTGTTTTGCTCCGTGTGTGCGTGCACGTCGACTCAATTTTACAAATCATAAATCACAGATTCACCTCAGGGGGGTCGATGGTCTGTACAGCAACACGGCATCTGCTGTCCTCAGACGTCTGAATCAAACTACTAGACTGGTATCACAATACAGTGATAATTTGCATTTTAGAAATGATAAGCAATGACATTTTAATGGGATTATAGTAGAAGATTGACAGCTTTAGGAAGCATGATTCACGTCTCGTAATGAGTGAGCAGAGGCGAAGTTTGGATTATAGTTCACTCAAAATAGGATTATTTTTTCCGGCCGTATTATCGGTGAATTTCACACAAACACAGTCGGCCTGGCTTTCCTCGGAAACTCGAGCGAAAAGGATTAATCACAATCAGCCGTGCGAGGGAGCAAATTGATTTCTGGAGTGCTGTCAGATTACAGTTTACAAAGGTGGGCCGTCTGGATGGATGCGGCCCGCCGTTATCAGCCCGGAAACACACGGAAGGCGCAAACCAACGGACGTGCCGCTACACGTTTAAAGATATTCCAGGTACTGGACCTAAACAGGAATAGTCTATTTTATTTGTATCGCCCAGAATCACAAATTACAGATTTGCCCCACTGGGTTTCACGGTTTGTGACCTTCACATCATACAAGGACGGACATGCAAGCAATAGATGAAAAGTTAAATATGACGTCAAATGGAACAACAGAAATGTAATGAATTGTGTGGAGGACGAGGGGAAAGGATCGATCTCAGCTTCCAGGTGAACCATGAAGATTCAGAGAATGAGAAAACACAGAAAAACACAGAACGGAACTCTGGGAACATGGCGGATTTAAACAAAGGTACATGAGTGGGTCTGGGAGTATTACAGATGGAAGAAAGAAGAAGAAGCTCAGAGCATCTCATGAGCTGGATCGGGAATAAAATCGCCGCCACCGGCTCCGTTACAGTCTGAGCACGGCGGCTAAATACAGCGCGGTGTAACAGGATCTGGGAGAGGCCGGCCATTATCACCACCACCGCTCTGTCTGGACCGACGGATTTGACTAAAGTTCTATCTGCCACCACAGGAAGCACTGAACGGCTCCTTTGTGTGCACATAAAAGCGTCTGTTAGCTCTGTAATATAGTTATTCAACGCGTATTCAAGGCGGTGTTTACGCGGCTCAGACAATATTAATATACTGGCATTTGTTTTTGGCACCGTGCAACACTCCTCCTGAGTTTCTTTATGCAAATTCATGTTACAAAAATATAAAACCACCCTAAAATCTCAAATCAAGAAATAATAATATATTGGACATAAAACAAAAATAACATCAACAGCTGCTTAAAATACATTTTGCATGAGTGGAGAAGGCTTTATGAGTCTCCTCTTTGTGTTTTTCCCTATTCACTCGGTCCTATCTGATTGTATTGATTAAGGACAAGGCAGGGTCACAGCAGGTGCTCCAATCTGAAATCACAGCACTTCAAATCTAACGTTTGTCCGACCCAGGACACGACTTCACTCGTGCACATGAATAGCGGAGAAAGCTTGGGGAATTTAAGACGACATGCTCGGCTATATTACGTGTTGTGATGTATATTATCAACTTAGTTTGTTTGTGCCGTCTCAGACTCTTAGTATAAAAGGAGCTGATATGTGAAAGCGTTCTCAGCGTGATTCAGTCTTTAATCAGGCACTCAATTATACCGTTTAAAGCGAAAGTGTAAAATCTGTCTCTAAATATAACCCAATAACAGCTCTACTGTAAACACATGCATTCTGATGGTGACATGTTGTACATTGCGATGCTAAACATCCACCGGCTGATGTATTTGCGTCTGTGCGCATGATCGTGTGCGGTGCAAGATAACATTATGCAATGGTAATATTTTCAGTGATGTAACCTGTGTGTGTGTGTGAGCTGTAGCTGCCTGATGTAACAGGGTAATATATCTCCTCGACCATCATCTCAGTCACCGTCCCAGAGAGACTGATTCTAATTAAAACCTGGGCCTGGCTGCTGCTGCAGCTACGCGCTTCCCCCTGTGGACAAATAGAAACACGACTTGATCCCCGCTCACAACCCGACACGCAGGGATCAGCGCTAACATGTATGATTGAGACAGATGGACGGCGGCGGCGGCTCGTCTCGCCCACGCCGAGGCTATAGACTCTGCTGCGCAATAAAGATCGAATCCTTCGGAATGACAATCATGCGAATGAGTGGTGATTGTTTGGAGAGACGAGCAGCTCTGTGTAAAAAAGCAAAACCTCAGGAGGACAATCAGATATAATGAGACTCTCTAAAGGCCTTTTGTTAGAAAGGTTGACACAGACAGAGTGTGTGTGTGTGTGTGTGTGTGTGTGTGTCTCTGCTACTTTTATTTAACAATCAGTTGACTATGACACGTTGCTTTGTCTTATTTATAAACTAAATATCATCAAATGTTTAAAGCGTTAGGATAAAATGAGCAATTTCATTATATTACCTTGTGGTTTTAATCCTTTTTCACTCCCGCTCTATTGAATCTATAAAGATTCTTTTCTTTCTTCTTCTTTAACCCAAATTTAGAAGGACAAAAATGTACATGTACACGTGTATGGAAAAATTAAGCTTCCTCGACCCAGATTGACAGAAACAGGAAAAAGTCACTACACATGTATAACATGTCAAGGTGCACAAAATATATTGCCATATGATATTTGAATGAAGTGTCCAGAGGAATTTTATCACACCAAACTTGTTCCATGGCATTCCTGGTTGCAGCAGCCCAACACACGCTGTGTTTGCGAGGGCCCGTCCATCACAGCTTTAATTATTGTTTGTTGTTTTATTTTATACACCAAACAATTAATTGCTTGACTGAGAAAACCGTCCGCACATGAATCGATAATAAAACAGTGATTGATCACGCATTCATTTTGTGTTTTGCCGCCTAGTGTGACATACAGTGTGTTGTTTGCCGTCTAAAAACTGAGACTTTGCAGCAAACGTTGCTTGTTCCTAATATATGTTTCTTTTCATTGATCCGTCTCTGTTCTCCGCTGGTTGGAAGAAAAAAAAACGTTTTATTAGAACCAGTAAAATCAGCTGCAGTGAACCATGAAACTATCTGTCAGTCCGCCTGTCTGGACAACTCCCACACACACACACACACACACACACACACACACACACACACACACACACACACACACACTACCATTTTAGACATGAATCACACACACACACACACACACACACACACACACACACACCTGACATGCAAGCACATGCACTCATGACACACCACCGACATAAACACGCCATCGCACCACTGAAGCATGCATCATCCCCCCCATGGACTCGTACCCTTTCTCTTCCTCCTGACTCGGCCCGGCGCTCTCAATGAGAGTCACTTCAGTCGGTGCCAATGTGCGAGGAAGAGATCGGAATCCTTCGCTCCCGCTGCGCCTTTTCATCAAACGGCGGATCGGCTGTTTGCAGTAAGAGGTGATTAAAGTAGAGGAGTATGGATCATTGATTTTTTTTTTTTTCAGTGCCGTTTGTCAGCAGTCAAAGACAAAGCAATCAATGGGCGTAACCTTGAGGTGAGCGGCAGAAAGATACAGACAGAGAGCAGAAAAATAAAGCAAATATTAGTGTGTTTGACTCTGGTATAAAGACAGAAAAAGTATTAGAATTGAAAATACACATGTACAAAATGCACCTATGTTTTGGTCTGCATCACTTTTTGCCCACAGGAAGCTGTTTAATGATATCTTCAAAACAACAAATACGTCATAAAACACAGAGCAACAGCCAGGAGCATGGAGGAAGGCAGCACCACAGCTATGAGCATTAACACAATGTGATGGAGAAGTCAGTACTGACCCAGGCTGAACCTTAAGGACTACAGTCCTGCTTTTATTTTACCAATAAACACCATTTCCAGGTTTTTATTAATTCTAGTAAGTGTTTATTGATCCGCTCCATTGATTGTCTAGTTACCTTAGCTGGTACAACACCTGGATAACACCTTCTTCCATTTGATAAGAGAGAGAACCTGATGTGATGGCAGCCATCTTCCTGGCAAAGCTAGCAGCTATATTTAATTAAAAAACTAAAAACTGAACAAAACATGACACACACCTACAAGTTATTAGTGCTACTGTACCATAAAAATAAATGATTAACAACCTATGTTATGGTCTGCATCACTTTGTCCATAGGAAGCTGTTTCATGATATCTTCAAAACACTAAATGTGAAAATAATGTTGTGATGTAGAATTGAGGCCCCAATTGTAAAAACAAAATAGTCTTATCCTTTAACACAGTATTTATTCCTCTATTATTTTATTTAATTTTCTACAAGCAGGATAAGGTTACTTCATACCAATTTTTACACATTGATGAACAAAGAGATTGAGAAGACATGTACGAAATGCACTGTATTCTGTAGTATAGCAGCAAAAAAAAGATTTCTCATGGTTATAAAAACATAGGATTGATGGTTAAATCTAAATTGATGCTTGTTCTTCATGTGAAGAATGAAGAATGATGAATGAGGCCAACAATGAGTGAATGAATGAACAGATGAAACTGAGACTGTGGTGATAAACAGAGCGGCCTTGTCCTCACAGAGGGAGAGTTACCCAAGTGAGTCCAGAGATAACTATCTTGGCCAGGAGCACAATGATGCACCTGTGCAGGTAAAGTTCCCAGAAACCCTGGAATGTCTCTGGCAGGCTATGCAGAGAAAATCCCAAAAATGTGCATGTTTTTCTGCTATTTTTTAGTTTTATTATCTCCGGAAAAGCGACGGGGGAACAAGGAATATGAGTTTTGGTTGTCTGCTTTATGGATCAGCAAAAAAAAAAGAAATAACAATCATTTTTCACACTAAGCTGCACAAACAAGCTGTAACATCCAATAATGGGAGACATTCACAGCGTTGCGTTCGTTTCTCAGTTGTCCCCCGTATATTGAATTTAGTCGAGTAAACTCTGTGGGGCTGTGCATTGTCTCGGAGAAATTCAAACAGAAGACCGTGGGGTTAGATGTGATCACAGAGGAGCTCATTAAATTACAAAGCAATTCAGATACACAGCAACGGGAGGAGAAACACAAAAACAAGACGGCCAGCACTATTAAAAGTAAGAAAGATCAGCGTTGTTTATATAAAGGTTGTGGTGATGGATGCTTCGAAGAAGGAGATATACGTCACGTGGTGTCGATGCAGCCAGTGCAGCAGCTTGAGTAAAGGTCAGAAAACAAAATAGCAGAAAAACAAAAATGTAGGAATAAATGTGAATTTTTTTTGAATCACTATGCTGGTGTGAGTCTATTCCAGTGGAACTCGGCGAGTCACTCGACGCCAGCAATGAAATCAGATGTGACATTTTGTTAACCCGGCAAAGGTCGGCTCACTGGAACTGGAGCTGATCAAATAAGAGCGGGAGTGGAGATGTGAAGCTCTCGTACGAGATCAGAGCCGCCGCTGCCAGATCAGTCATCACTTCACATTCTGGTCTGGCTCCATGGGGGGGGAGCACCAGTCCACTCAGCCAATGGGAACGGCGTCCATAGATTTATATATCATCAAAATACTGATCCAGGGAAGGAAAAAATTCCATTAAATGATAGTAATTATATATCACACGTTATGTTCTACTCACCCAAGGTGTTATTTTCACATTTGTTAATCTGCTGCAGATTTTGTGTTTCTAAGATATTATGAAAAAGCTTCCTATGGACAAAGTGATGCAGACCAGAACATAGGTTGTTAATCATTTATTGATTATGGTACAGTAGCACTAATAACTTGTAGGTGTGTGTCGTGTTTTGTTCAGTTTTTAGTGTTTTATTAATTTTAGCTACTAGCTTTGCAAGGAAGATGGCTGCCATCACCTCAGGTTCTCTCTCTTATCAAATGGAAGAAGGTGTTATCCAGGTGTTGTACCAGCTAAGGTAACTAGACAATCAATGGAGCTGTCAATAAACACTTAATAGAATTAATAACAACCTGGAAACCAGGAAAAGCTGCTGCTTAAATGGTGTTTATTGGTAAAATAAAAGCAGGACTGTAGTCCTTAAGGTTCAGTCTGGGTCAGTACTGACTTCTCCATCACATTGTGTTAATGCTCATAGCTGTGGTGCTGCCTTCCTCCATGCTCCTGGCTGCTGCTCTGTGTTTTATGACGTATTTGTTAGTGTGACAGGTATGACAGCTGCTGCCAGATCAGCTGGTTTTCAGCTACATGTTAAGGTCTGTTTATTGGGAGTTTTAGCTGGGTTTTCACCTGGAAGGATCTAATGAAATCTGACTATGAGAGAGCAGCGTTCACAGCCAGAATGAACGATTATCAGGAGGAAAATACAGAACGTTCTGTTCACGTTCAACTAGAATATGAATGAAAACAACAAAAAACTGAATAAAACATGATACACACCTACAAGTTATTAGTGTTACTGTACCATAATCATGATGATGATTATGATCAACAACCTATGTTCTGGTCTGCATCACTTTGTCCATAGGAAGCTGTTTCATGATATCTTCAACACTAAATGTGAAAATAACACCTTGTATGAGTAGAACATAACGTTATGATGTAGATTTAAGGGTCTAAGGAACTAACAGTCTTATACATTAACACAACAGTTATTTCTCTTTTATTTTAATTTATTTTCTACAAGCAGGATAAGGTTATTTCATACCAATTGTTACACATGAATAAAGATTGGGATTACACATGTACAAAATGCACTGTGTTGAGACTCTGTAGTATAGCAGCAGTCTGTCATTGACTAATCTTGGTCTTGATTTAGCTGTTTTCCCATACAGATCAATGAGTGCACCACTGTCTGTATATTGTTCCAAATGTTCAATTGTATCAGGTATTGTTTTAACCATTACTTACCAACACGTGACTGCATTATTTTTGTTTAATCTAAGTTTCCTATGGTTATAAAATGTAATACATGATGTCTGCCGGCTTGCAGGCGAGCGTGGATGTATGAACAGAGAGAGCCATGACCAGTCTGATTGGTATGTGTTACCATGGAAACCATATGGAGAAGAGGAACGTGAACACGAGGCTTAACGAGGGCAGCAAAGGTTCCCTGACACATGGCAGCTTTTCATTTGACGGGAGGGCATAGAAACGGCCGTATCAACCGCTAATTAACTCTCCTGTCTATCTGGAAATATTCACACCTTTTTTTTTTTCCTCTTCACTTCTTTTTCTCTTCTTCTCTTCAGTCGGATTTGGTTGATGCGCGTATGTCTCTATCTGGTAGTTTTTTACGGCGATAATTGGCTTAACCGTTCCAGGATTGTGGTCTTAGTGGTGATCGAGGGAGTTAAAAAGTTTTTCTCCCCCTTGATTCTCTTTTCATACATAATCAAACTCACAAAAGCATCTATTCTTCCATAATTAAACCGAGCAAAATTGACTCTTAAAGCACTTCCGCCGTCTCAGTGTTAACATATCTGATATAAAGCACCACTTGCACAGCTTCGGAACCGTTTTTTTTAATTGGTAATTTCATTGATAGATTTTTCCTGTTTTAAAAAGTTTCAGACCACAGACATCTCCAATGACTCATAACTTTAATTTACCACCATAATCTGCTTTACTTGTTAATGATCGTTAAAACAAATGAAGCAATGCTAATGACCATCGATCATTTCATTTGCATTTTAGTGCCTCGCTCTGAAATCACACAGTTAAATAAAGTCCTCTCTAACTTGTTCAGTTTTTTAATTGGGGTGATCAATATCTCCTCCATGTTTCCCGCTGTGCAGTTATCATTCATCTGTCATACGTGGAGAACTGATGCTGGAGGATGGATGAGATTCTTTTAACAAGTCAGCTCCTCACACTGTTAATCACGGCATCCCGGGTGGTGTATTCGTAGCTCTCTATATAAACCTGTGTGTATTTTTTTTAAAGTCATTTTCTCCAGACATAAAGAGACAGGTGACCTTTCTCACACCCCGCCTCCCACCATCCCTTCCAAGCACACAGACACGCCAAACACTTAATTGGTTTTTCGATAGTAAATCTCGCGAGGGTCGGCAAAGAAAATGTCCGCCGCTGCTCCAGAGACCGCGGCGCTCTCCCAAACTATTTCCTGTCCGAAAGGACCGGACTAAATAGAGGCCTAGGACGCATTCTTCTTATTCCTTTTGCTTCGCTAGTTTAGGAGGAGAGTAGTTTTTTGTTCCTTCATCCTGAATGATTTCACTTTCTGTGCGTTTGGTTCCGCAGGAAACGGCAAAGCCAAGAAAGTTTCCCTTTTCATTCTGAATTACCACAGACTAGAGCTCTGTTTAGATGTTAAACAATGCAAGGAACAAGTCGTCTTAGGTGCAGTTTTTTTTAGATACCAGTCTATACGAAAGAAAAAAAAAACTATACTTGATGCAGCAATATCAACAGAGGCATTCCACATTAAAACAGGTGAAGACGTTTCACCCTGTTATGTAATATTTATGCTGCAATTACAGAAACACGTCTCCCAGCTTCTCAGCTCAAAGGCTCATTGTTGCCTATGGACGAAGCCCCCGCTATATATAAAGCTGCTGTAGGATATTATGGTCCCTGGCAGTAAATGCGGTCATGTGTCTTCATGTGCCGATTAGTTCTGTGTACGTTGATGATATTTGTGCAACATCTTACTGTGAGTGTATGCGCGTCCACATACACTCACAGTAATGTGAGGCAATTGAGATTATGTCCACCAAATCTGACAGAAGTTTTCATATGTTCTGCTTCAGGGAAGGGAATGGATGTCTGATTTGATTTGTGTTGAAACGGTGGTGTGCTGCAATGTCGGAGACCTGTTATTTCTGCAAAAAATCTGTTATAGCGCGACAACATTCATCGTACTCGCTTTGATTACAGTCATTTTGACGTTAAAACGGATGCACACAAAGGTTCAATTGTTGAGATTTTTTTAGAGAATGAGGGGGTTGAAAACGTGATTTGTTTCTCAGACAAAAACTTTCTCTCTCTCTTTCTGTCTCATACAGGGAAATTAAATCAAATAAAAAAAAATGCAGAGCCACTTTCAAGCAGCGGATTACAAATCAAAGGTTTTCTCTGATAATCAGCTGTTAACAGGCAGCAGACATTTTTTTTGGTCCAGACTCGACCTCCTGTCCCTGAAAACCGAGACTAATTAAGCTCAGAGGTGCCATAGGTGCCTGTTGTCTGGAACAAAACAACCGTGCACTGATAATCATCTTTTTTTTTATCAGAGATCGGTCGCAGCCAATCGGATACGGAGGCCCGGTTCTGCACGGAGCACCGTTTTTTTTGTTTTTTTTCTCACTCTCTTCTAACACGTGTGTCATTAATGCAAACATACAGTGGAGCATAGGATTAGGTCAGTGGTTCACAAATAGTGAGGCTCCATCAAGGAGGGCCTGTTTGACTTCGGGGAACATGCTTTTTTATTTTTTTGTCCTAGAATAAAGTGCAATTGCACCTCCACTACATTAGGGGGCAGTGGCGCTCTCATTGGAGCATACAGCACAGAGTATGAGTATGAAGTGTAGACACCAAGTGACACCATGAAAACATATTTAACAGGGATGAGAAGACAGGCGGAGAGAGACGGAGATAAAGAGACAAACGAAAGTCTCCCAAAGCTAAGACGAGGAAATATGATGAAGCGTCTGTAGCGCTTGGTTCACTGTGAAAGACCGGTGCGTTACTGAGTCTGAAATTAAAGACATTCACACTCTTCTATGCTCTATTTGCATAGAAGAGGCCTAACAGCACGGTGTTAAAACAACCGTTTCTTTAGATGGGTTTTGTGAATGTGTTCCATCAATAATAATGAGCTGAGTAGAGTACAATTGTGAAAAGGGTGTTAACCCACTTTTTTTGGCTGAGGGGATATTAAAAAACCCTTAATCTGTTAAAGCTTCAAACCAAATGTACTTTTTTATTCTCTTCTTGTCTCGTCATCATTGGCCTGACGAGCTCTATGCAAGAAAAAAATACCTCTAAAGAGAAAATAGTGAATAATATAGAAGATCACAACTTGAGCATGTATTTAATATTTAATGTTTACAGTAGTCTACCTCCATGTTATAACTCACCATTATTGGCAAATTATTCCTCGAAACCTTTAAAAATTTAAAGTAATCTGCTATTGTAGAAAATATGACAGTTTATATAATATCTAGTGTTATAATTATTCCCATTAATCTAGAATTTCTAGTATTTTAATTGCATCCACAGTTCACTGCCCAGAGAATATATTCTGTTTTATTTTTTAATGCCATTTTTTCCTTTATTACTGCTCTCGGTTCTGTGTAAGAGACTAAACATTTCAGGGCTGATTTCTGCTTCACGAGCGGCTGTAAAGAACCTGTGTGTGTGTGTGTGTGTGTGTGTGTGTGTGTGTGCTTCAAGTTGAAAATCCATGAAATGTTCAGATAGGACATGAAGAGACATGGAGGAGACACTGAATCTGATCTAAATATACTATAATAAAAGAGAGGAAGTTCATTATTTGGAGCAAACACTTTACTTTTTAATGTACAAGTGCTTCATTTTTCTATAAAACAATGCTAGGTGGACACAACTCGCTGTGTGTGAGAAACAGATTGAACTAATATGTAGAATCATTTATCACAACACTTAAAATGGTCATAAATTAGTCTCTTTTTTAAACAGTCTACTGGTTTATATCAGATTATTCAGATTATTGATCGTTAACGATGCTGTTGTTGACGAACGATGTTCACGTTTTTATTAAAAATGTAATGTCACTAAATAGAAAAGCATTGTGCATATTTATATACACATATATTATGTACATAATAGTTAAATAATGAACACTAGTTATCTTGTCTCTAGTAAAGAAAAGTTAAAAAAATTCACAAATTGAAAACTTTTTTTTCATGTTTTTCATGTCTCCTCCAGAACTTTTTTGTCTTCTTCTGAAAATGTAGTTTATTGTCCCCCTCCATCATCAATGAAATGGGATATGCATCCCTGATAGCATTACGGAATATAAAATCAAGAAAGGTTAAACTACCAAAAAAATACAGGTTATAATGTGGGATATTGGCAATACATTTTCTGTGTGTGACGCGTGACCTTATTGTAGAACACAGCACACACACTCAGTAATTGTGCTGTTATTGCACTGACTTGGTTCCACGTATCAGGAAACGTCTGTGGGATGAATAAAACCAGGCCCAGCTCCTCAGCTTCTAATGTGGACTACTGATTCTACACAGCCCCCCTCTCCGCTTTTTTAGGAATGTCCCCCAATAAACCCAATTGGTTTTGGTCGGAATAATTAAAGCCGGGAATCTGCTTAGTGTCCTCTGCTGCTCGCTGGGACTCCGGCATATTGGAGAGTTTTGCCAAGTGAAGATGGTGAGAATGCAAACAGCGAGACGGAGAGGACCTAACACGCTGCACCGGCCAACAGGGACTCATCCATTATTCACTCCTGGACCCTTATTGAGGACGCCCCCCCCGGGGAGAGAGCCCGGGGGGGCGGCCTCTCTCCGCGGGGCTCCAGGCTGTCGGGAGGCCGGGGCCAGAGGGAGGACCCCAGGCGTCTTTCCAAACACACAGGCCTCTTTTAAAGAAAAAAAAAAGGGGGGATTAATTTTGATGGAACATCAAGAAGCTTCGATAGCACCGATAAAAGGGATTCGATTTATTATTCCCGTTTTGTTTGGACGCTCAGAGTCACTTTGAATACACAGCAGGTCCCACAGACTCTCCACCATTTCTCCTCCATATCTATTTAAGTGCCGGCTGTATTTATTAGTCTTTGTGTGGGTGCGTGTGCATCTGTGCCTCCTTTAGGATGCCAACACTTCCATGTGTGAATGTTCTGTATGTGCTGATTCTTATTGGCATTTTCTAGGCCATTTTTTTCTTTCTTTCTCCAGAAGTCTCAACTAAATTAGAGCTTCTGAAAAAGGCTGCGGGATAATTACTGTAGTTATGTACCTGTACTGTGAGCTGTTTTTAGTGCCACCTCCTGATGACCAGAACAGGCCCAACCACCTCACCTAAATTAAATCAAATGAGTCAAAGCGCGTGTGTGTGTGTGTGTGTGCGAGTGATGATTAGAATATGTAGAAGCAGAATATAACCTGCATCCTGCATAAAGTCTTAAAGAGTCACTCGTGCAAAAGGGTCAAGTGTTTGCTGCACCTGCTGTCCATACTTAATTCATAAATCTAGTCAAGTTAAATGCATTTTTATGCTATTATACTATTCTTTTATGCTTTCCACCTTGAGTGAGCTGCCTGTCAAATCGGCTGCTTTCTGCTTCCAGTGCTGAGCGGATACTTGATTTTTTTCCTCCTGTTTGGAGTTCATGTTGGTGTTTCTGAGGTCGGCTCCCTCTCGTCCTTCCCGTCTGCTCGATGTGAGCTCAGCCGGCGACGGGAAGGGAGCACGCCGCTTCCACCCCCCCCCCCCCCCCCTGTCACTACGTCTTTCCTTCACCTTCATCAATTGCCTCTTTTTTTTTTTCTTCCTGTGCATCCACTCCCCCGTTCACCTGCACGCCAGCGTACGACCACATGTAAAATTCATACACACCACTTTGCCACCGTGCACCCAACATGCCCTTGTAGGAGATTATTATGCAGGTTTCCAGTCACAGCCATTGAGGCTCAAATGGATTCTGTAACAGAGACGTGGCCGGTCCCCCGTATAATTATTCTCATTTTCTGCCCTCCAAGCTTTTGTACTTTCCTGTTAATCCACTCTCCCCCCCCCACCCCGATGACTCACATCTGCTACAAGAGTGTTTTTTTTTTGCCCATTGACGTCTGTATAATCTCGCTGTACTCTGGTGTCTTGTCCAGGTATCAATGTGCATTGTGATCAGGTTTTCATGAATATGCAGATTAGGCCCGAAGCAACTTTTATTAATTTTTTTTAAATGAGCAAATGCTTTTCACTTTGCACTTTCTCTCAATGGCTGCTACACATCGTCACATTTGCAGCTAGCACATGCATTAGTATTAAACCTTTATCTTAAAGACCCTATAATTAAAGTTCCCATATTGTACACTTTACCTGGGTTTGATTTGAACTTGTGATATACTAAAAAAATCTCAATACAGTCAATATGCATCTCCTCTGCAGGTCTAAAAAAGAAAAATCTGGTTATTTTGTGTCTGTCTTATTAATATTAATGAGCCTCTCGTCTGATTGGCCGATTTTAAGTGGCTGTGACTCCATAGTTCTGACATCACAACATCACATAACTGACTTGTTTTAAGGCATAATTGAGTGGTTTTAAACATGACATGACTTGTTTGATCCAACACAATCCAGGAATGCAACTATCGACTGTTTACCGATACAGTTTATTGATTGGTTATTGATACATCAATTAAGCATCAATTAAGAGAAATACGAGCACTTGTGTCGCAAAACTGACATGATGTGTTGAAAACGCGCTTCTCCTGGCCTTTAAAGCTTCTGCTGTTGTGTTCAGCTGGAACTCGGAGTGTTGTGCTATCAGAGTTGTGTCCAGAGAAAAGACGATTTCTCGGTAAGATTGTCTAATTTCCTCCACTATTTCTGGAACATTGTTCAGTTCAAAGCCCCGCAGTCATCTAGATAGAGATTCTTTTCTTATTTGTTTTTGTGGAAGATTGTGGTCTTGTTGACCATAGAATGAAAAACATCTGTTCAGCAGACTGAAGCACAGAGATTATTTCAAGAATGAAATCACATAAATTGAGGGGAAATTGTATAACGGCGATTATGAAGTACATTGAAATGTAAATGCAGCCGTTTTCGAGATGAGTTATTGAAGCATTTTTAAAGAACAAAAGAAGGAATGAATGTCAGATGCAGGGAGAATTCTCCTGTGACAGCGTCAGGACGAGAGTTAAATCCGACGATTGGAGCCGTCAAACGCTGTCAGGCATTCCTCACGCTTCCAACCAGGAATGTGTTTCTCCTCGATGAGACGTCGGGGCGTTTCACAGCCTGAGTGGCAGCTGGAATTAGTGGGTTTCTGGCATTTTTCTGGTCCAGCTGTCCTCGTCTGTCATGTGTCACAGTTTCATTTCACTTAAAACAGTTTGGTAGCGGACACTGACTTTTTTTTATATCTTCTTTTGTGGAACTATTTAATTCCACTGTTGTTTAACCCCTTTTTAATAGAATAAATAGCTTGTACCTTCTGGCAAATGGACTGACAATGGAAATTAGCCGTGCATTAACATTCTGTAATATATGTAAAATATAAAAAAGTAAAAATATAAAAGTAAACTCCTAGTTCTCCTGGATTCTTTTATTTTCTATGGATAGGTGAATGCTTTGAGTCCCTGTTAGAGTTTCATTTACTGTATTAAAAAAGCATTTAAACATTAAAAAAAAGAAAGTTGCAGATTATAAAAATCCTATTGTCTTTTAGCTCTAGTTATAATATGATATTTCTGTGGTTTTGTTTTGTATTGAATGGAACCAGGCGCATTTTACCATTTTAATAAATCACATAAAATTGTAAAAATGTCTGGGGAAAAATAATAGCTTTTAAATAATAGCTTTTTTGCTATTTAAAGTTTGGAGTCCAGTTGCCCTTTAGACTTAATGAAAGTTTGTTAGAAATCTCGCAGTGCAGTACAATAAAATCTGATCAGTGAGAGGAAATACAGCAGAAAATTAATGGAAACCCACGGTTAAATTATTGGTGATATAATCCGAAATATGGTGGTTGTATCACTGCTCCTTTTAGAATTAAGCATTTTTCACCCACTGCTTAATAAATAAGACAATTAGAACTTTGGCGTTTATGTTATCTGCTGCTGATGTGCTGGCATTTCGGAAACGGCGTGATACGAGCTCTCTGCAGCCCCCATCCACCTCTCGTTTTATGTCTCACCGCTTCGGGGGTTAATGAAATGCCCCGAATGAGGAGCTGGAATGAAGGGGGACTCTTTAAGTTCATACTGGTATCTACGTTCAACCATTAACCCCACGTTTTATCAAGCTGTGATTTGATGGATGAGCACCAGAGACGTTTCTCTGCTGGCCTGTGTGTTCCAGCGAGGAGCTAAAGCTGATTTATTCAGCAATTATTGATTTAACCAGCATGTGATTTTTGTTATTTTAATTCCCTTCTCAATTTAGCACATTCGGGGTGAGGAGAAATATTAATTCAAAGGATAAGACTGTTTTTCACAACGTCATGTTCTACTCACCCAAGGTGTTATTTTCACATTTGGAGATTTGAAGATTTCATGAAACAGCTTCCTATGGACAAAGTGATGCAGACCAGAACATAGGTTGTTGATCATTTATTGATTATGGTACAGTAGCACTAATAAATTGTTTTGTTTTTTTAAATTAATTCTAGTAGCTCCTTCATATTCTGGTTGAACGTGAACTGAACGTTCTGTATTTTTCTCCTGATAATCGTTCATTCTGGCTGTGAACGCTGCTCTCTCATAGTCAGATTTCATTAGATCCTTCCAGGTGAAAACCCAGCTAAAACTCCCAATAAACAGACCTTAACATGTAGCTGAAAACCAGCTGATCTGGCAGCAGCTGTCATACCTGTCACACTAACAAACACGTCATAAAACACAGAGCAACAGCCAGGAGCATGGAGGAAGGCAGCACCACAGCTATGAGCATTAACACAATGTGATGGAGAAGTCAGTACTGACCCAGACTGAACCTTAAGGACTACAGTCCTGCTTTTATTTTACCAATAAACACCATTTAAGCAGCAGCTTTTCCTGGTTTCCAGGTTTTTATTAATTGTAGTAAGTGTTTATTGATCAGCTCCATTGATTGTCTAGTTACCTTAGCTGGTACAACACCTGGATAACACCTTCTTCCATTTGATAAGAGAGAACCTGATGTGATGGCAGCCATCTTCCTGTCAAAGCAAGCAGCTAAATGTAAAAATGACACCTTGGGTGAGTGGAACATGATGTTGTGATGTAGAATTAAGGGACTAATCAAAAAATATACTCTAACAGACTAGTTATTTCTCTTTTATATTATTTAATTTTCTACAAACAGGATAAGGTTACTTCATACCAACTTTTACACATAGGACAAGATAGATTGATGATAAGATATTTAAGATACTTAGGAGGATAACTTCCTTAGATGCTGCATTTCAGATCAGAATTTTCCTCTGAACAGGCTACTCAGCATCAATGAACTCACAGACCGACTCCTGGTGTTGATGGATTGTGGCCAAAACAGCTGCATCACAGGCAGCGGGGCCAGATGACGTAGAGGAAAATGAACATAATTTAAGGGAATTAGTATCGCAACCAGTAGCGAATTCTAATTTCTGAGAGAGTCTTTTTATGGCTAATGGTATCGGGGGGGATGCACACACACACACACACACACACACACACACACACACTCACAGCGAGATGTGTGCATGCCCGGTACCATGCTGTGGTCAGTGATGCATCACCTGGCAGCGGACTGATGAAGCGCTGACCTTTTACTCTTGGCCTTGTGGGCAATTCCCTGCCTCATGAAACCGTGGCGCTCCGCATCCGCCGACACTCGAGCGCTCAAATGGATTATGACCGTGTGGGAGAGTAATAAAAAAAAAAAAGAAGCAAGAGACGGTGAGCCTTTCGGATGATGGGGGGGGATGAGAGCAGAATGCAGATAGAGGCAGAGAATTGGATGCCCGGGAATCAAAGACTCCCCCTGATCCCCTCTCTCTCTCTCTGTCTCCATTCCCCCGCTCCTTCCATCTCACCCTCTCCTGTTCCTGTTTGTGTTCTTTGATCGTGTTTACAGTGTTGCTGTCGTGGGCTTTATCCGTGGCTTGTTTCCAGTGTATATGCCTGACGTTCTGCACGGTAGCCACGTTTCACCCCGAGATTGAGAATCTTGACAGGCAGTTTCCAATTAAATAAAGGAAGTTTAAAATAGTTGTAGTTTTTGTCCACAAAAACAACCGTCATTGACTCACTCATTTTGTATAAATAGCACTAGAAATAAGGTTAATTATGATGGTAAAAACAACTATTTTCCCACCTGTCTGATCGATTTGTTTGCCTTTAATAAACAAGTTAATGTGCTTAATGTGAGACTTAATGTTTCTGTGTTCACAGATGTTTCCATAATATGCATTTGTTTCCAGACACAATACAACATGGCCGCTACATTTCCCCAAATGAGACAAATTCCCATAGACCTCACTCCATCTTTCTCTTATGAATTACCATGCATTCATTTTCTGATGAAACAATGCTTTGCATCCAAACCAGTTGAAACACACACCTTATTCATGTTTTTCTTTCCTGTGAGGTTTCCAAAGTTCCCGAAACACAACGAACGTCACCGCCCGTCGACCCAGTGAGGAGGTTCAGTCACTTCCTTTATCTGTCACTTTCAAACTAAAAGCCCTCTGGACTTTTTATGCACGACAAGCTGTATACAAGGATTTGACTTAGTCTCGTTATTATTGAAGATGTTGCTGCTTTATCTGTCAGTGTGTGTGTGTGTGTGTGTGTGTGTGTGTTTAGCTGCAGGTTTAACTCACAGAGTTTGTTCTTGTTTATAACCTTAATATGAACCATTCATATGCACTGCTTTTAATCTGTTAAAGATCATTTGCAGGGTGAATAGTTTATTGTACAGTGTATATGTGTGTGCATGTGTTTGCAGGCTGCAGTTTAAAATGTCTGTATGCTTGAAGAATGTTTTTTTTTTCTGGCTGTACTCATGTGTGCGTGCCTGCATGCACATGTGGCGATGGTCATTTGCAGGAAATAGCTTAGTGAGAAATTCAGGGCTCTTTTAATGGGATCAATGTTTTAGTACTCTCTGTCTATATAAGTTATGAGTTGGCTAATGTTTAAAACATGCTCTGCAAATGCAGCATGACCCTCTTAAATAAATGACTGCATCGCCGGGAGAGGGAGTCGTATTAAGATTAGCTTTGCTGCGGGTGAAATGCTCCGTAGACTCTGACTCATACGGGCAGAGAAAAGGGGAAAAAGCATCAAACAGCAAATACACACACACACATGCATGTTTATACAACCACATGACACCACAACATACTCCCATACAGACAATTGACTGAAGGCAGATCATCATCTAGTCACCAATACACATCTACTCTCACACATGGCTGCACATAAATGACAGAACACACACACACACACACACACACACACACACACACACACATGCAGTGTCTGGTGGACAAAATGAGCACATCACCCCCAGCTTGATTTCCCCTCAAATTCCTTCCAATTGCCCGAGGCTTTTTTTGCCACCAGGAGCGATCTTGCCGCCTCGGTGGATAAGGAGGCTAGCTCCATGCATTAAGCCACTCGTCTGAATCCCGACGTTAACGTCGGATTTACAAAAACACGAGCCAGCCCACTCGTGTGGGCTTAGGCTTGGCTCTACCTGTGGTTCTCCGGGGCTGAGAGATCCTTAATTGTGTGTTTTTATAGATGAAGGGATTAGGAATTTATGGGGGGATAAGTGTGCGGTGGATGAGGTCATACAGGATTATATAGCTAATGGCTTCCAAATGCCACGCAGCTTATAGAAATGATGTTATATATATATTTTATATTCTATTTTTGAGGCCCCTGAAATGAATTCTGGAGCTCTTGGTGAGCATCCTTGTTGGTTAACAAGTGTGTAAAAAAAAAAAAAAGTGTGAACCGCCACAAGCTGCAGAGGCTGCTGGGGTCAACAGCGGTGCAGCCGTCCTCAGGAAACCCGACTAAACGAAAACTCAGATCTTGTTAGAGTTTGGTACATTACAGAGATCAAAGTAGTCCCCACATCACCTGTAAAGAAGAAACCAGCAGCACATGCTTTAAACAAGCCACTGTTCCCTTTAGAGCTTTGATGCCTAATCAATTATTTGAGCTGCAACTACTTGAAAAATCTTAAATTTCAAGGTGTTTTTTTTTTTTGCCTGTCGGGGAAGATAAGACTCCACAGTATAGATTCAACCGCTGCTATAATTTAGATTTTAGCTGTTAATATACGGCATCTGTCGCTGTATATTAAAGGCGAGCGTGGAGTTGTGTGTGTGTGTGTGTGTGTGTGTGTGTGTGTTTGTGTGCCGGGCTGTCATCAATCATTCATATTGACATTTCCTTTGATCTAATGTCCCCAACACCCACAGACTCCAGCAGTGTGTGTGTGTGTGTGCGTGTGTCTTGATTTGTGCCTGCGTGACTCATGCGGATGTGTGTGTGTGTGTGTGTGGGTTTAGACAGGTGCCTTGCTGCAGGTTTAATGATCTGAGGTGAGCCTGACTCCTGAATACTTTCCCTTGTGTCCGACAGAGAGTGACAGAGCTGCCGACGGGTTAAAGGCCTTGTGACCATAAGAAAGAAAAAAACGAGGCAGGAAGAGGAAGTTTGTGTGTTTTCTCAGGCCTGCCGCTCCCACCTGAATGCTAAGTGACTGAAAAAAAAGCGTTCCCATACCGACGAACTAACTTCGGCTAAAGCGAACGCTTGAGTAAACACATTCTCACATGCACACACGGATTATGACACACACACACACACACACACACATGCAGGCATGCGCTCTGGAAATAGTGGACGTACACATCAGAAGCTCCGTGCATGTGTTGTATAGCTATCAAAGAGAATTATGTTGTTAAACACTACATCGTCATTCCAAACCCCCCGCCTGCAGCTTCCTGAGAGATCGACTACTACTTAAAAGGAGAAGATTTGGATGTGCAGCTCGTGGCTGCGAGTTGCATCAAAACAGCATCGGATCGTATCGCTGCTCGAGTGCTGTGATTATAAGAGAAATATGCATCTTACTGTCTGTTTCCCAGAAGCCACTCTGCTAGCATTGTGTGTTTTAGCTAATTGAAAAAAAGGCTTTATACGCTTTGATTGTTGGAGTTGGTGGCGTCTCAAAATACAACAAAGTGGAGAGCACTCAGGGCTCAATTGATTGGTGGTCAAAACCTCCTGAATGAGTGTCATGTTTTTACAATGTGCAGAAAAAGCAAGTTACAAAAAGGCCTTTCTATTCTAGGAAGTAATCCACATAGAAACTCTTGCACAGACAGTCAGTCTGTCACAGATTCTTCAATAGGGACAATTCACAGCATCAGAAAAGTTCAGCGTTACAACAATGCGTGCCACTAATCTGCACAATTTGATTGGGGGGGGGCGTGAGAGACGTGTAGGGGACGTTTATCAGCGTGACACAGGACACAATGCTCTTTGTCTGATTGGTTAAATTAGTGGGAGCTCATTTGCTTTCATGGCAAAAAAATCCTTTCGAGATTTTTTTTTTTTTTTGTTAATTAAGCCGGAGCAACCATTTGTATGCTGCTAGCGTGCAGGGGGCTGCAAAAAGGAGAGACAACAATCGTTGGTATTCCTGCTCCTCTCCTGCTCCTCAGAGCTACTGTAGTAGTTTACATTGGATGTGATTTATACCAAACGTGAGCTGCTGAAAATGCATATTTGCTATAACTGGTTTGGTTTAGTGTTCCACAGACAATTCCCTCTGCTGAATGCAAGCTGTGTGTGTGTGTGTGTGTGTGTGTGTGTGTGTGTGTGTGTGTGTGTGTGTGTGTGTGTGTGTGTGTGTGTGTGTGAGAACTGGACCGCTGCCATCTTCCGATGTCTTGTTTCAACAACAGACCCCATTTAACCTGTTGGATGATTGCGGAGCCGTGTTAAAGCTGAAAAGATTTCACCGCTCAGAAGTGGGAAAGGGAATTACCACCTTTTTTTTTTTTAATTTGTCACCGCGTTTATTAAAAAAATATATATATATTTATATAGAGAGAGAGTGTCTCCTGGTGGAATCCCCCCGACTGAGGGAATTCACTGATGAATCTTAATGAAACCTATTGTCCCGTGGCGTTATGTCACAAAGCTCCTCACAAAGCCGACATCCAGGACGCGGGGAGAGAATGTTCTACAAACCAGAAAGCTCCGAGGATTTGACAGCAAATAACACCTAAATCCCCCCGAGATGTGGTGTGGATATATTGTACTTTAGTCACCACCACCTAAAGATTCACCCTTTGACATTTCTTTAACACCGGTGCACTGCCTCAGCTCTGTGAATTTATTTACAGCAGCACCGTGCCGTGTCGTGTCCGTCATGTCTGATGCTCGTATGGCCGTGGGGATATATGGAGGCCGTAGCCCTCCGCCCCTCTTTCATTATGTCGACCCCTCATTGATCACACGTATCAGCCGTCAGACAAGGTGGACTCCAAAACACTGACAGGCTTTGTGGGTGATTTATGTCGTGAAAGCAGGAATGTCTCTTATTTCCTCACCATGCTTTTATCCATGGCCTGTTTCACATCATTTTCCATTGATGGAAGTTTTGTTGAGGGTTTAGGCCTGGCTCATCTGTTCCTTTTTACAGAGTGGAATTACAGGCTTATATAACCGAAATGCACCTTACACCTTCACTCATTAGCATGGTTTAAGCCTGCTGCTAACACCTCTCCTGTGCGTGCATGTGTGTGTGTGTGTGTGTGTGTGTGTGTGTGTGTGTGTTTCGCCGCCACAGGAAGCCAAGCTGCGCGAGCTGCTGGACGTCAGCACGCTGGCGGGGAAGATGGAGAACCGGATGCTGACGGTGGTGAGCGGCCCCGACATGGTCAACATCACCTACCTGAACTTCATGGCCTTCCAGGAGGAGACGGCCAAGGTTAATATTGGAACAAAAAACACAGTGAAAACGACATTAACCCTGTTAATGGGTAACTTTAAAAGCAGCTATTAAAAAGCCTTGTTCCCTCAGTTTGAGTATTATCACTGTTTTAATTGAGGTTTTAAATTCACGCCTTTGAAACTTCTTCCCCCATAAAAACTGCAGACATGTTTTCAAATGAATAAATTGATATGATTTGGATAATAACGCTGAGATGAGACATTTAACAATTCATCTTTTCTCATATACCAGAGTTAAAACTGTGCCTTAATTGACACGAGGGTTATTTGAAATTATGATAAAGCAGCGTAACAGTGATGTGATCAATATCTCAACTTTCTTATTTTCTAGGTGGTGAGAATAAAAAACACCAAATGAATAAAGCTTTTGGATTATGACATCATTTGTTGTCTTAGGTTATATTAACTCTGCATCTGTGTGTTTTCATGAATTCAAATGGAAATCATTAGTTATCAGTGTGTCCTGAAATAAGCCTTTTAGTTTAGTTGCACTCCTCACTCTCTCTTCTCTGTGTGTGTGTGTGTGTGTGTGTGTGTGTGTGTGTGTGTGTTTATGCCTGTGCACGTTTTTCACTCGTATTGCAGGAATGGGCGGAGGAGCTGTTCAGCCTGGCCTCCAACCTGCTGGTACAGAACATGTCCAGAGAAGACTGCCTGGAGAAGGCGTACGTCAACACACACACACACGCACACACACACACACACACACACAGCCATAAGTCACAATGAGCCTCACATCACGTATTTACCGTGTTGTAGAGAAACAGCAGCAAGCAGCAAATGAGGCTTTATTTCTAATCATCGATGCATGCAGCAACATATTTGTAACAGACAGTTCATAAAGTGTGCGATAAAACATCATTAGCCGGCACGCACACACACAACTTTACACAGAACAGTTCTAGTATACACACACACACACACAAACAGTAGATAAGAAGCTTTTCACACAGCCACACGGCACCCAGAGGGTTTAAATTGATGAAGGTCGCTCCAACTCACACCGAGGCAGAGGGTAAAGATATTAAATATGTATTAGTTCATGTACCCAGCCCCCGAAAAAAAAAAGAAACAACAAAAAAAGTGTCTGCGTGTGTTGAGTGAGTAATCAGACGATGCCGCAGCATCACGACGTAGAGACGCAATCAGAGACCAGCGACAGGACAGTGGATCTGGAACCACAATATACACATAAATCAACCACATGACTTGTCTGATAAAACAGTTTTTACGATCAATCACTCTCTCTTTTAGTTCTTCAGTAACTCAAACACTCAATCCGCCATCCTGGATGTTTCACTCCCCACGTCTAACTCCTAACACACCTGATTTTAATTATTAACGAGCCCTGGACAAGCCTCAGCTACTTGATAGTGAGTTGATAATTAGAATCAGGCGTGTTGGTATAAGGAGTTCCCTAAAACACGCAGCTATTTATAGCACGGGTCAATAAACACGACTGCATTTTAAATCAGTTCCTGACTTTTAGTTTTCATTGCTCTTGCATCAGAGTCACAGCATTTCTCGTTTTAACAGTATGACGTAAGATTCTCTAATTGCTTCTTTGCACTGAAAGCTGATTGAATTAAATCAAAATGGCAAGAAAAATCGCAATATTGGTCAAGACATGGACAGTAAAACATATAAAGACATTAGTGGACATGCGTTAGAACATAAATTAAGGTGCTGACATAAAAATAGTGCAAAACTATTTAAAATGTCAATCATTATGACCACATTCATATTGATCTGATTGACACACACACTGATGCTTCACATGATGATTAATGTGTGCAGTCAGCGGCCGCGTGAAGCTCACAACTTCAACTATAAGTCTGCCATGTTGTATTAGGAGAAAATGATAGATGGCGTGATGGGTGGGACAGCTCCCCGCTGATGTTTATCATGACCTCACCCCCCCCCCAGGAGTATAATAGAGTTATGGGACTCTAAAAGTGGCCGTCAACCACGTAGAACACGCAAGTTGAGCGGAATCGAAGTGGAGCCGGCGTAGCGGTCACGCCGCTCGCTCTCAGCAGCCGTCGTTGCGTTACAAACGAGGCGCTTCCCGCCACCGCTGCGGCCGCGCGAGGAGGAGGCCTCGTTCCTGAGGGGAGACGTCGATGCTCCCTCTGCATGTGGTTAATTCTCATCGCTCGCTGCCGGGGCCGCGACGCGATATGCCCGGTTGACGGGAAACAAAATATCACCCAGCGTGTCTCCAAATAGCTGCTTTCTGCAGGGTTCTGTGAATGATGCAACCTTGCACATCAATGTACTTTTAGAAACGGGATGACATGTCATTTTTTTCTTGCAAAGTGAGTAGTTACAAGTCGTTTTTGCATTTGACCTCGAGGCCAAAAAAAAAGGTAAATGGACGCTCAGTAGTAAGTGTTTGTTTCAGGAGGTGGAATGCATGAAAACGGACCTCTGTGGTTTAGTATTAATGAGAGAGACGACTGGGCAGAGTGAAGTGAAGGAGGGATGGATGCAGAAAGAGAAAGCAGCAAGCAGAGAAAAAGGAGCCAGATGCAAGTATCTCTTTTCCCTTCACTCACCTCAATGAATAATACAAGCACTTGTGAGGCAGACAAGGACAAGAAACACCTAAACGCTCCTTCCAGTTCCACTCGTAGCTCGCTTTCCTGCTTTGTTTTTATTATTTCGTAGAGACAGCACCTTAGACGACCTGGCGCTGCCCCGCTAACCGTTACCCTGACCCGCCTTGTGAAGTGGTCGCCGCTGTAATGGATATTAATTATTAGCCAGCAGCAGATTAAAGCCCGACAGTAATGACGGCTCCTGTTGCAGCCCAGCTATTTATAGCCCAGGCTTTGTGTTGACAGGCCTGTGTTGCTGCTGCTGCTGCTGCTGCTGCATGGCTCTGTGCTGCCGGTGCAACGTTTCCAGGGATTAAGCAGAATGCAAACCTGCAAATATCGATGATGCACACAGAGAACTCTGCACCTCTAGTGCATCGCCATCACATGAATCTGCATATGCATCGTAGGCCGACACAGCACATGGTTATAGATGTGAGCATCAGTCACAAAAAATCCTTCTGAGCCAGTGCATCACTCACAATGACAAACCCCTGATTACATGTGTTGTAAAAGGCGTGTTCTCCGTCCGCCGCAGATACACCAGACTGAAGCTGCAGCTCAACCCCGAGGGGCGAATCCCCGTCAAGAAGTAAGTCTCTGACTCATCGCTCCCTCCCCGGCCTCTGCTTTTTTTTTTTTTTGATCAATTCATCTCTCCCACAGCCTTTTCTCATCATTGTCTGCCTGCATTCATTCATTAGACGCCTTTTATTTGCTTGTGCATGTGTGCATGTTTTTTTAGAATATGTCACCCTGCCTTTCTATTATTTGCAGTTCTCACTTGCAGAGCCCATCCTTATTAGTTCTGTGCACCTGTATGTGTGTGTGTGTGTGTGTGTGTGTGTGTGTGTGTGTGTGTGTGTGGTGGCATGTCACAGGCAAGTCCTATTTATACATCTATATTTCTGCACTTTATCTTAGCTTAATGTCTTCTTGAACCTTATAAAGATTTTTTCTTTTTATTTTTTGTCTTATTTACCATCATCACAGCACTATATCACAGACGCATCTGTCAACACATTAACATCCTCTCTACCTCAAATCTCACGATATGTTGCACATTTTATCCATCCATCCATCCATCCATCCATTTTCTATCCCGCTTATTCCTTTTCAGGGTCGCAGGGGTCTGCTGGAGCCTATCCCAGCGCATTTTATGGCGAGAGGCAGGGATACACCCCAGATGGTCGCCAGCCAATCGTGGGGCACATTTTATCCTATTTTACTATTTAATTTAACCTTTAACAAGAACGTTGGTTCCCCCAGACTCTTCCTCATGAGGTTTTATGTCTGAACTTAACTCATTAAGTCTCAAAGTGACATTTACTAATCATCTAATATGGAATATGTTCACCACTAATGCCCAATGTTACATGTAGGTCAAAATACAGGGAATAAAAAGTTGGTCTATGGTATAACCCATATAATTTCCTTTAAGAATAAATGAGTCTTATGGGTTAATTTATTTTCTCTCCTAACTGAGAAGTGTGTTAATGCCTTGTGTCATGTGTATTTATTTATATAAGCTACTTGGACACCTTAATTTACCTCTGAGCATCAATAAAGTTAATCTACTCCACTCTACTCTATTATATATTTATATATAAAATAAACCAGGATGTGATGAAGTAGTGCAAGATTTTTTTTCCCCATGCAACCTGTGTGCTTTTCAGTTTTAACTTTATCATCAGCTCATTGCAAATCCAGCGATCTGCTGGGGTCAGGTTCTCACGCAGGCGTCTATGAACTCCTGCGAGGAGAGACACTCCTCGCTGTTTAGGGAATTAACCTCCTCGCTGGGAGGACATGTCAGCTCGACTAATGTCAGCGTGACTCCGCTCCCCCCCCCCCCCTCACCCTCCACCACCCCCCACCGAGCGTACACCGTGAGCTCATGGATCTTCACAGGCATATCTCTGCATGTAATTTAAACAGGCCGAGGCCAGTGGAAAACAGATCAAACAGCAGAGTCTGTTGCAGTAAAGCTGATTTATCGTTAATTTACAGTAGAATAAGCCAGAAAAAAACGCTCTGCCTGCTGCACTCATAAAGATCGATGAGGCAGAACAGCGTGTGATCATTTCATTTTCACTTATTCAGATGCGTGGTATAACTTCTTCCTAAACCATGATGTGATGATGCTGATGGTGAGGGGAACTGGTAATGATGATAACAATGATATAAAGAAATGCAGATGCGACTCGCATGCTCATCGTTCTCAACGTTTTTTTTTCGTCTTCGGCATCGCTTTGTGCTTATAGTGCCGCCATCTGGAGTTTAGCATCAGCATTCAAGTCAGTGTGTTTTGCATTGTACAGGAATACGATTTATATTTGAAGTTCTTTTTTTTTTTGGGGTTCAACATATGGTTTTTGTCTCATTTTCATCTTTCAAATATTTTCAGTTGCATACTTTCATACCGACCGTATGTTGCATCGCTTTCATTTATTTTAGCAGTTTCCTGCTGCATCAACATCGTTTTTGTGTAAAGGATGTCCTAAATAAGTGTGTTTAAATATCTGAGGAGAGAATCACGGCCTGTGTGGTGTTTTCTGCGATGACTCAGGAGTGTTTTTGGTGTTTTTCCGTGTGTCCACAGCATCTTCAGGATTTTCTCGGCCGACAGGAAGCGAGTGGAGACGGCCCTGGAAAACTGCAACCTCGCTTCTGGCAGAGTGAGACGCACCGAAATACTGAAGCCTCACTAGATATTGCAATAAATAGAATTTAACCTTAATATTATCATTGGGAACTCCTGTTGCTGCTGTGAAAATAATGTTATTTAATTCAATTCAATTCAGTTTAATTCAACAAGTTCCCACTGTGCTGATTAAGGTTATCACCACCTAAAATCTCTTTATTTCACAGTAGACTCCATAATCAGAGTATTTAAATGTGGTGGCATCTGCTTTTCTGTCTTAGACAAGCGCTTTCATCCCCTTAATCCAACCATCGGTTTGCACCATTCACCCCATTCTTTATCCTCCTTATTTGTTTTTTTGGAGTCTTGTATTCTGGATGCGCGCATGACTTCCCACTCAGAACTGATTTAGCCCCGGTCGTAATGAAACAAACAGACGCGGTGGGAGCGATAGAGATGACAAAAAGCCGTTTTATCTTTACCTCGCTCACATATTTCCAGGCAGGAGCTGCCCCCTCATGCAAAGTGGTGTAAACAATCCCCGAACGCTGCAAACAAACTCGGTATTCAAGCAGCAGCGAGTAATTAGCATATTTGGAGAAGGAGAAGAAGGAAGTAGGGGGGGGGTAACGTGCAGAAACATGAGTCGTAGAAGCATTGTAGTAGATGAATGGCTTCTCAGGACGAATAGTAATACACACAGGATGTCACACACACACGCACACACACACACACACACACACAGAACACGCTAAACATAATTAGCACAAGGAGAGAGCAGAGAGTAAAAGACGTGTTGCTGTGTGAAGGTCTGGTGGGGATTTGCTGTTGTTCCAACGTGAGAGTAATTACAGCTAAACGGTGCTGCTGTTAATCCCTCAGACACACACACACACACACACACACACACACACGCCTCACACCAAGGTCTTTAACATGACTCAGTGGGTCTTGGCAGGGCCTGACCTCTGGTTCTGCTGGTTCTGCTGGTTCCTGCTGGTTCCATCGGGCCTGTTTGGCTCTGATTGCTCTATCAAGGGGCTCTCGTGGTCACTGCTTTTTTTTTTTTTAAAGTCAAGGTGCGAAGAGTTCCTGGCGAAGCTTGTCCTTGTCTGCTAGTTGTTAGAAATAAATATTTGTTAGTAATCGCTTCCTGAGCAGAACCAGAGCTCAGGGTCAGCACAAGTGCACAGATGACATTAAATACGTCTCGTTCAGAGACACACCAGGGGGATTATAGCAATATTATTATTATATATTATGATATTTCAAGTGTGTGAGTCAAATCGTGCAGAAGAAAAGCTCTTCGGCTCTTGAATGTCGCATTCAACATTTCTCTTTTCAAAATTTCATGAGTGATCCAGGCCTGTTGTACAAGTCGTGTACAGATAGTCTGTCTTTGCACACGGGGGGAAACGCTTATGAGAATTGAGAATGTCGATGGTTGTAAACGTGAATTTTGTATGAATATGAAACTGAACCATTAACAGAGGACAGAGGTTGTGGAATGTCTGAAAAATTAGATTTTTTCTCTCTTAATTGTATAAATTATTATCTTTTTCTGAAGTTTATTGCCTTTTTCCTGATTCAGGGTTTATCCTATTAAATCAACAAATTGATTAAGGGCTATATAAACTAAATTGACTTGATTTAAGCTGTGCACACCAGATCCATTTCTCCTGCAAATATACAAAGTAGATACATTTTGTGTAGTAGAGGTTTACCTGAAGGTACAACAATACCAAAAAGAATTAATGCATATCTGTAATACCTGTGTGCATATAAAACTTGTTTTTTTTTGCTGCAGAACGACTCCATCCCACAGGAGGACTTCACACCAGAGGTGTATAACATGTTCCTGAGCAACATCTGTCCCCGGTCCGAGCTGGACCACATCTTCTCAGACGTGTAAGCACCATGTTTCTCTCTGTAGTTTTTTTTTTTTTTTTTTTTAAATCATACCGAAAACTTCCAGGGAGCACAGAAATGTCCATTTTTGCAAAAGAAAAGTTGTCTGATATGTTATTTCACAACCACCTGTTGCAGCTGGATTAATAGTTGCTGGGCTTATTTAGTTTTACTAGAAATAAAAAAAAACATTTCTAGTGTACACACAATTACACACACACCCTGCACCTTAAGTATGCATTAACTATGTATGTGCGTATATATATATGCAAATATGTAAATATGTGTGTATGTGTATGTATGTAGGTATGTACGTGCATGTATGTATGTATATATGCTTTGCTTATGCATACCTTTTTCTTGCTATTTATCAGTATTTTTTCTCCATTCTTATGTCCATAATGCATACTGTGTATGCTGATCAACAAATTCTACGAATTTTGTACATAGTACATTTAGTACATTTTCTTAGCTTTTATTTTCTTTTCTTTTCTTTACTCTGTACGCTGCAGTAACAAGCAAATTTCCCCATTGTGGGATCAATAAAGTCATATCTTATCTTATCTTATCTTATCTTATTATTTTTTATTTTAAATTTGCTATATGAGTGGTGGATGTTCTCAAATAGCACATTTAGCACATCTTCATCATGCTATTTGTTTTTCAGCTAAGTTCAGTCTTGCTCTGATTGACGTTTTTTTTTTTTTAATACATCTGTGCTTCTGCAGAGCGTTTCATGCAACATTTACCAACTTAGCAAAGGTGTTTATGGGTCATCCAAGTGGTGAACATGCAGCACATGCAGCAGAGCGCGTGCAAAACCGTCTAAACACGTGAATAAAGAATATTATCATCCTGCTGTGAGTGGCACAGATTGAGGTGAGGTGGATCTATAACACAGAACATATTGTATATTTGCCTATTTAACATTGGACTGGGCTGAGTATGCAGTATGTGTAGTACGTATATTGTATAAGATATGTTATTTCACAACCACCTGTAGCTATAGTTTATACAGTTTTGCAGGTTTTGCACCTGCTTTTGCCCATTAAGAGGAATCAGGAGCAGCTAATCAGTAAATGAAGATCCTGGTGCTGCGGAGGCAGATCCGGCCTCTGGCAGCAAAGGGACTCCGACTATCAGCCGCAGGCAGCGTGCCAGCGCGGCCGGGGCCACCCCCGAGTCATAAATCTAGATTTTAATCACGGTTAAGTGAGATGGCATTAGAGCCGGGGAGGATACGGAGATGATAATTTAGTGGTACGGGCGTTTTAATCAAATCTCTCCGTGTACTGGATGCAACGTCGACTCCTTTGCTCGTCTGTTGCTCTCCGACGCCACATCTCCTCGCTGCTATTAATTACTGCTCCCCGTTTATTTTATCAAAAATTCTGTTCCTCTCCAACGTGTTGCTTGGTAACTACTCCCATGTTTTCTCTCTGCTCTCCTCCTCAGGGGGGCTAAGAGTCGCCCGTACCTCACCGTGGAGCAGATGACGGACTTCATCAACAACAAGCAGCGAGACCCTCGTCTCAACGAGATCCTCTACCCGCCCCTCAAACCAGAACAGGTCCAGGTGCTGGTGGACAAGTATGAACCCAACGCGTCGCTGGCCCAGAAAGGTCAGTGAAACACACGCGTTGTCATCGGGTTTTGTAGAAATAGACAATATTTGCACAGTCAAACCTGTGTTCTAAAGTTTTTATGCCCCCCCCTCCTCCCCATCCACAACCTCTTCCAACCCTCCACTCCACCATTAAATTGCTAGGGTGGTTGCCATAGCGACAGACCTGTAGGTGTTTGTAAAGCTCAGAAAGTGAAGGGGGACTGTGTGTGCCAAGGAACAGGGTGTTAAAAGTTTAGGATTACAAGAGTCAGATCGTCGAGTAGAGTGTGTGTGTGTGTGTGTGTGTGTGTGTGCGTGTGTGTGCACGCTTCAGTAGACAAAAAGTGGCAAGTGGATTGATGAGAGAACTTGGCATCGTGGTATACACACGGTTTGGGAGTGATTCATTCACCCTTTCTCTTTTTTTTTTTCCCACCCTCTAGCCCAGTGCCTTACTGCGTTTTATCTTTGTCATGTGATTTAGATTTTTTTTTGTATAGATCGTATAGGTTTTCTAATGATTGAGGTGTCTCCATTGGGTGTTACGTTACATGTGAGACGTCAGATCACACCAAAACCCCCTCATCAGTGAGGTGCAACACGCATGGACTTTTGCAACATGTTTATAAAAATAGAGGAAGAAATAAAATACAATAAAAGTGAAATACAAGAAAATGAAGAAACACAGTTACTAATTTCAGATGAAATGTGTTGCATACAAAAAAACACTGCAAATAAATAAAAGAACGTCACAGCAGAACAATACTATCATAATCTTAATAAATGATTAATTTGGAAAATTGCAATTTGCATGTCATCTTAAGTTCATTCTTCCCCTGAATGACGGATACAAGCACAATGCATTTGTGCTTCTTCAGAGCGTTTCATGCAACATTTACCAACATAGCAAAGGTGTTTCTGTGTGGTGAACACTCCGCATGTAGCAGAGCCCATGCAAAAAAAAAATTGAAGAAGAAATTAAATGCAATAAAAGTAAAATACTAGACAAGTAGGAAACACATTCACCAATTTTATATAAAATATGCAGCAGACAAAAAAACTACAAATAAATAACAGAGCAACTAGAAATTAAACAAACGTTTCTAGTGTACACACATTTTTTTGTTTTAAATTTGCTATATGAGTTTTGGATGTTCTCAAATAGCACATTGCTCTGATTGACTTTTTTTCATGCAACATTTATCAACTTAGCAAAGGTGTTTCTGCGTCATCCAAGTGGTGAACATGCTGCACATGCAGCAGAGCGCGTGCAAAACCGTCTAAACACGTGAAAACGCTTCATCACCAACACAACACTGCACTTTTGAAGGCAAATAAAGAAGCGGTTAAGTTGGGAATGTTGTGTGTTGAGAGTGTTTGTGAACAGAGAACATATTACATATGTGCCTATTTAACATTAAACTGGGCTGAGCATGCAGTATGTGTAGCACGTATATTGTATAAGTGTGTGTTACTTTTATTATCTAGCAGATAACAGCCTTGTTTTCCATCTATTTGATGATTTGTCAACTTCTTTCATGATCTTCCAGATGGTTGAATATATTTCACAATAATTGAAGAGCAATCAATGAAATCTGGAGGCTGTTATTAAATAAAGTGTCTGTGTGAGAATGAACAAATTCCAGAATAGAAATAAAAAAGCTGCCCATCATATCATCAGTGTGCCAACATTTGCATGTTTTATTACTTAAACTAGATTGAACTCGTCTGACTTTGAGCGGAACACGGTTTTAATCATCTCTGCTAAATAGAAGACATACTTTTGTAGATTTTCAAGTATGTGACAAACAGAATCAGGGGTTATGCCCGGTGTTTTGAGCCTGATCACAGCGATGCTCTGGTGCTGTGGTGGTGTGTGTTCATCCCGTCCCAGGGTCCCTCTGGAAGAATGCCCTTCTCTGTCCCAGTGACAGATTTCCCCATGTAAAGTATTAATCTAGCCGGAGGAAGTGCTGCCATCTGCTCTGCAGAGGGCTGCAGACCAGAGCTCTGCATGCCACTGTCATACACACTCACACACACACACACACACATGTTTCACTCTTTCAAGGACACTTGCACATGCATATAGGAAATGTGCATACATTTAAGGGTGGCTATGTGCATATTACGGCACTCATTTTTGAAATTTTCTTGAAAAAGACGCGGCTGCATGTATATTATGCTTAGACACATTGAACTTGATAGCGTCTGTATAAATTAGAGGGAGCAGTTTCTCTCTAAACCTTTAGATTGTTTGTGTATTATCCCTCTCATTCATCTTCTATCATTGTCTTTGAATACTTTAGTCTGTGCGTGAAGTCTCTCGCAGCCAAATGGCTGGAAGCTTTTCGTTGCATATTCGTCTTCGGTGATTGTAGAGAGGAAGCTTTTTGGCAGCGGTTTCGCGTTCACTCTTGTCTTCCAGGTTATCATTAAAATCAGAATGAATTTCCTCTGCAGCTTCCTGCCCGCTGAACATCATCCTTATTGTTGGCCAGAAAGTGTGTGTGTGTGTTTTTTTTATAATGGGATGCAGATGTCGCCTCCTCCTGTCAGATCAAACTCCACCTTTCAAGCTTTAACAAAAAAAAAACGACACCTGTGGGTTTTCATTCAGGCACATCCGCTGTAATCCAAGCCGTGTTGACACCATTTTTCTCTGTTTGACCTACAAATGTCTTGGGAACCTCGGAGAATTCCTTGCCTGTGTCTCGGAACAGAGGTTGTGGCTCCGCCTGGCAGAGGTGGGTCCTGGCGGCCAGCTGGGGGGGCGATGATGAACGCCGCTGAGCAGCCACCGGTAATTAGTCCAGCAAACTCTGCAGAGGGTGGCGCCGCATTAATTAGCATAAAGTGGCCGGAGGGACCCGCTGCACCCGTTGAGCTCGCATCACTTTGCATATTTAGCATAACGTCAAGTGAGTACGTGTGCGTGTGGGTGAGGAGGAGAACCCGGGGAACAAATTGTGATCCGTGCAGGTGCTGCGTGTGATTCTGCATGGTAATGCATATGGAAATGATGATCTTGTGTGTGAGACGTGAGTGTTTTTCATCCGCTGCTTATTAGCTATTTATTCAGCGGTATTCATCTTCTTCAGCAGCAGGATCGGTGATGACAGCAAAAAAAACATAAGGGAAAGCTTATCTTGACTGACCTTGACAATCAAATCAAACAAGGAAATAACAGCTTCCAAGGAAAGTTTGTAGTTGTATTTATGCAACTTGGCACTTTCTGTATTTCAAATGAATGCCATGTAAGGCTATTTTGTTACTAATAATAATGCATGAACATTATAAGAAATAATGTCAATGGTAGATCATTCATACTAAAGGTCACTATCCTGGATCAGGGATCAATAACCACACAGCTTATACAAAAGTGCAAAGCTTATACTCATGAAATCAGTATCTGGTGGGTATGAATGAAGGACATGACATAATACGAATTAATCTTTTTAACAATCAATAGCACTAACATGTATAAATCAACTATAAAGATATATTCAGTAAAGTGAAATGAATGAACGTGTGTGTGTGTGTGTGTGTGTGTGTGTGTGTGTGTGGTGAACTACCAAAAAGGCCAAATGGGTTGGATAATCACACAACAGCATGTGTAGTCATGTGAGATTTAAAAGGCCTCAGCTGTGGCGCTGGCATCAGAATTTAAACACGCTTCCACAATAAAAAATGCTTCAGTAGATCTGAGCTCCACTCGAACATTAACCACATTAGGCCAGACACAGATATGTGGATGTATCTGTGTGTGTGTGTGTGTGTGTCTCAATTGTAACATGGTCAAATGCAATATCGTTTTCACAAAAACATCTGATCAGGATCAAACAAATCACAATCAGCTGATGTGTGAAAACGACCAGCGGAACGCTATTTCAGAGCGTTAACTTCAGAATCAGCAGCACTGGATGCAGGAGTCCACCACAGCAAAAGAATCAGGATGAATCAATAACGGTGCAGTCCTTATCAAAGGTACAATAACAAACTCTGTTTACTATTATCTCTTAAGCCTCTGACTGTGCAGGCTTGTCAACGTGTGAGTTTCTGTCCTGTCACAGGATCCACAGCAGGGCAGCAGTTCAAGCTTTTACGAAGCTTTTATTCGATGCAAAACAACCGAGCGTCTGTCACAGTGGAATTTGCAGCTATAGAGAGTGTGTAACAGCACTTTTAAAAGTTTCTCACTTATTAAAATTCTCTGCCACAAACGCCACAGTCACAGCTCCTCAAATTCTCCTTGCAGCTGCACAGATCCTATTATACATACAGCAAATCCTCTTATACAGATCACGAATTAACACACTTGTATGTGAAATACGTCTATCAAATACTGGGAAGTCATATATTGCACATATGCACATTGGTATATGAATTTATGCAATGAGAGTTGCACACCTGTAGAATATTTCTAACAAATCAACTTAACATTTTTTTTCCTGACATGTCCATCATCCATTTTCTCTCTCTCTCTCTCCCTTCTGTATATATATATATATATATATATATATATATATATATATATATATATATAGGGGCGACACGGTGGTGCGGTGGGTAGCACTGTTGCCTCACAGCAAGAAGGTCGCAGGTTCAAGACCGCCTTGGGCCTGGGTCTGGGGCCTTTCTGTGTGGAGTTTGCATGTTCTCCCCGTGTCTGCGTGGGTTTTCACCGGGTACTCCGGTTTCCTCCCACAATACAAAAAACATGCTCAGGTTAATTGGTAAACTCTAAATTGCCCATAGGTGTGAGTGTGAGAGTGAATGGTGTGTGAATGGTGTGTGTGCCCCACGATTGGCTGGCGACCATCTGGGGTGTATCCCTGCCTCTCGCCTTAACGCGCTGGGATAGGCTCCAGCAGACCCCTGCGACCCCGAAAGGGAATAAGCGGGATAGACAATGGATGGATGGATATATATATATATATATAGATGATTCTATTATTAGCTTACATGACATAACATAAACATGAATCTCACTGTAGTCACTTTTCCTACACACATCCTGCACCTTAATTATGCATTAGCTATGTATGTGTACATGTGTGTATGTGCGTATATATATGCAAATATGTAAATATGTGTGTATGTGTATGTATGTAGGTATGTACGTGCATGTATGTATGTGTATATGCTTTGCTTATGCAAACTTTTTTCTTGCTATTTATTAGTATTTTTTCTCCATTCTATGTCCGTAATGCATACTGTGTATGTGGATCATCGACAAATTCTACAAATTTTGTACACAGTGTTGTGTATTTTTATTGTTTATAGCTTTTATTTTATTTTCTTTACTCTGTACGCTGCAGTAACAGACAAATTTCCCCGTTGTGGGATCAATAAAGTCTTATCTTATCTTAGAATAATAACAGATTATTCTATTTATTATGAAATTATTATTGATTTATTTCAATTTCTATCTTGATCAGAGGCTCACAGGTCGCTACTCTATCATGCAGCACACACACACACACACACCATTCACACACACACTTAAACCTACAGTCAATTTAGAGTCTCCAATTAACCTGAGCATGTTGTTGGACTGTGTGGGGGGGCTGGGAAACCTGTAGAGAACCCACATAGACACAGAAAGAACATTAAAACTTCACCCCAGTCCTTATATATCAGCTCTTTAAATGAGTGAATATGGAGTTTATTATTAGAGTATTTTATGAACCTGTAGACCAGGGGCCACTGTGGCTGCAGGTTTTAGTTCTAACCAGGCAGTAACACCTGATTCTACTAATGAAGGTGCTCAGCGAGGCCTCTAGTGGTTGGTTCCTCCAGTCCTCCAGATCCAGGGTTGGTGACTCCTGCAGTAGCGTCAATGGTCTACGGTAAAAGTGAGTCTGGAGTTGTCTTTGCCTCCTTCTTTGAGCAGAAAGTTTTCATGCAGCGCTCCAGTGTTTATGTGCTCCTCTGAGGCGGGATCTGGCATGTCTCATTGAGCCAGAGCCAACAAACGGCCGCGCTTTTGTTTCTTCATGATCCTCGTGGCCTGTCGGCAGGCGAGCAATGCAAGCTGGGAGATTGAGTCCTTGTGTGTGGATGTTTTAAATGTGAATCCAGTGTTTTTTTTTCCTTGTGCTGTGGTTGGTTCCTGCAGGTCAGATCTCGCTGGAGGGCTTCGCCAGGTACCTGAACGGCGAGGAGAACTCCATCATCCCCCCCGAGAAGCTGGACCAGAGCGAGGACATGACGCTGCCCCTCTCCCACTACTTCATCAACTCGTCACACAACACGTACCTCACAGGTAGGAACACCTTCATACTGGATATAGACCCCCCCCTGTCCTCTTGGCCTCTAGGATTTTTGCACTCAAATAGATTTTTATTCATGACTGATTATGCATTCGGATCCCCCATTCCTCCACACGTGAACAGATCACCCAGTCGTGTATAAATACTGTTATGTTTGCACAAGTGAATACGACCAGGTTTATATCTCACAGGTCAGTCAATCAGATTCAGCGGTGCATATCAGGCCTGATCTCCAGGAGGTTATCCAATCAAGCCATGCCATGAGACTCCGTTCATTGATATTCATGAGTTAAATATTTCTTTAGACTGGTAGTCACAGTAACTGGCTCCTGGCAGGCACAATACAGAGGCCATTTTCCCTTCAAAGCATATTAGAATTCATCTATTCAAATCTATTCTTGGGGGGCAAGGGGGGGGGGGGGACTGGAGAGCATTGAATCTTTCAAGTGGATCAAATTTCTCCAGCGATGGGGAAAAAATTGAATTTCTGTAATAGGTCAAGCTCATAGCTCGCGAAATGAAGAAACGAGGGAGAAAACAAACAACACGTCCTTGATTCCCTCCGAGCAGACGCTGTTCCTCACCGTGAATTCACCTCGCGACCCATCATGCATTTCTGTCCTGTGGACTGTCAGCGGCTTGTGCCACACCTGAACTCATTATGTGAAAAAAAAGGGGGTTTCCTTAACAGGGATTGAGCAAAGGATGTGTATCAAAAGACGAGAATGAATGAGCGTGAAGTGTGAACACAGACCTGCCTCTCACGTCGACACCGTTTCCACCACTGTTGCAGGAAAGCTGCTAATGTGAAGTCGAGATAATTGCTTCTCTAATGGCGACGGCGTAATGAGATCTGCCGGCTTCAGATAACGACGATTGTATTGTTTTTACCGCACGCCAGTAACTAATGCTGGTTAATGAGCTCTCCAAAAAGTGGGAGGACATGCTTTTATAGGCATCCCGTGTTTGTCTGTGTGTGTGTGTGTGTGTGTGTGTGCACTGTAAAAAAAATATCTGCCTTGTTTACTTAAAAAAGTAAGGCAACCTATTACAAGGGTTTTTCTGAGTAAACTCAGCTTAAAACTACACCAACTCATTCTAAGGGTTTTTCAGAGTACACTCAACAAGAGGGGAGAACTTGCATAATCAATTTGAACTAAAAAATAAACCTTAATTAAATTTACTCTGAAAAGCTTTTTCTACCAACTATTCTGCAGACTTCAAAACATAAGTTAGGACACTAGTTGACACAACTTGGGATAAAAAGTAAGGAAAACTAAAACCAACAATTGTAATATAATCCATCAAGTGCTTTATTGAAAAAAGCAGTGTAGAAAGCACCATGCACATCAGAAAACTTCTTAAACACTGCCTAAATGTACCTCAACATGCACAAATCACAGGGATGCATAAAAATAAAAAATGGTCTCCAGATTTTTGCTTCTAATCAGCGCACTTTGCACTTGGAGCTTCAAATAAAAGTTAAATAAACGCAAAATAAAAATGCAATATACCGAATATCGCTTAATAGGTTGTTGCAGTGTCAATATCCTGAGTGCTAACAATAGGCTTTTGCCATAACTCAGAACAAGGGAACTCTGAAGTGTACTGTATGAAGAGGACAAAACGCTGATTCAAATGGCATAGAAAAAAAAAAAAAAACTTAAATACTTTTGTTTTCAAGAATGAATAATAAAAAAGGCACTTGTTTTTGCCCCTTTAGATGCCAAGAATCAAAATGTATGTAAAACAATATCAAAATCCAATTTAAAAGGTCCAACAGTATACCAAGTCAGCAATCAAAACTTGCACAATATGGCATCACATTATGTAAACAAATGAATGCAGACACGCCAGCATTTTACTTCTTCATCAAATCTCAAATTTGAGACATCAAATCTAACTTGAAAGGTCTCACAGTATACCAAGTCCACAGAATCAAAACTTGAACAATGTGGGGTCACATCATGCAAACAAATTAACGCAGACAGGCCAGCATTTTACTTCTTAGAGACTGTGTTCTTGCAGAACAGCTGTTACCTCCAAGGCCCAGGAAAATCTTCTGAATGACCTCAAATGTGTACTTGAGATTTTTGGGGTATTCCATGTTGATTGCGTACAGGAGGCCGAACAAATAAGCAAATGCAGAGGGGACGTCCTTAATATCCTGGAGGACGACAGTCTCTTCCAAAATGATGGCTGTGTTGATAACAGTAGGTAGAGATTTGACTGCTGCAACATCATCCTCTATCGCTGTGAGGATTCCAATTTTCACATCTTTGGTGTAGTCCTCTTCAGCATCTGTATCCTGAGTGTGCAAACACAAAATACATCACTGGTGAATGTGAACAAAGCATAATAAAAGGGAAGTATAAATTAATAAATTTGTTACACACAATCAAAATCCTTAACTTTAGTATTCTTTACTGTAGAAAGTCATAAACGCACTACTTGGCTTACGTACTATTGTGGATGCAACTGTATCATGCACTGTAGTAACGACAAACATTACTGTTGTTTTCACATTACAATACAATTTGTCATTCAATATCAAGGGAGAGGGAAGAAGAAGAGAAGGAGGTCAACAAGAGTGAATAGATGACATGAACAAGTTGGTGAGAAGATGCAAGGAAAAAGGATAGGCAGAGAGGAGATAACAATATGCACAGAGAATACGATTAATGATTATTACCAGACATTTCTTGAAAAGACTTGCTGAATCTTCCTTAAGGTACAGCGGCAATCCTTCCAAGGCTACTCTTTTCCTATGTTCTGCAATCGCCATCACCTGAGCACACAGAGATTATTTAGTGACAATGAATATGACAATATTCATAATTCAGAAATTAATTTCATATATTTTTTCAAGCGAATTAAGACCAGATTATATTTGTTTTCAACAGGTTTACATGAGATGTAGGCAAAATATAGACCTGTCAAAATATAGACCTGACTTGAGCATATGAACTCAAACAGTACTGGTAATGTTGGTGTTGGTGGTGGGGGGCATAAAAGCCATTTGCAAAGGCTATCAAATACATGGAAGTATTGATTATTTAACCGAATAAAGACAAAACAAAGTGTTTTTAGGCACAAATACTTGAGCACAATGTGGTGGCTGTATTTTGACTAGTTGTGAAGCAACACTTGTCATGGTACATTCTGCATTTAAAGCGATACACCGGCGGATATCTGTTTTTTGCTCAATATCTGCATTATGGAGAAAGATACCTTGATAGAGGCAAGGCCAATTCTTTCCTTGATGACCCCCTGCGTGTCGAAGTCGATAATGTTTTAGCAGGGTCTGCACATCTGGGTGGGAAAATTTACACTCTTTGCATTGCATCACATGAGGCTGGAAGGACTGAAGACACCTACAGAAAAATGGATGGGAAACTAGCGTTAGTTAAATCAAAGCTGGTGAAGCAAAGATCCAAACAGGTTATATCTTTACTTAATTTCACAGAAATAAATAGTATTTACAACTACTCTACAGCAAAACACATTTTAAGTGTAATGTTTTTCTTTACATTTAAACCTGAGACAAGTAGCCTGCTAGGTCAGGTTTCAAAACTGAGAAACAGTTATAACCTTGCATTGTAACTAGGCTAACAATGCAATCTAATGAGAAGAAAGTGCTGCAATGTCTTTAAATAGTGGTCTAATTTAAACTGTTGCCGGCAATTTATTTAAAATATAGCAACAAGATTGTACTCATCTCACCTATTCATGTGGATTACTCTTAAGACGAAAGCATACAAACCAGTAATGATCATTTTTGTGGAGCTACCTTAACGAGTAACAAACGCGAGTTCAGCTCCATTCTGCTTTTACTTTCGTTGCATAGCGCGGTAAATCTGTCATAAAGGGCTGACCACGTCGGAATAGTTCATTCCGGGGCGAATGAAGCTTATCTAATCATCACAGTGACTACAACGCTGATGTGTTAACCTAAAAACGTTGCATAGTGTAGCTTTAAGTAACCTAGCTGAACATGACACTGCAGGCTCAACAGCATTCCACGTTTTTCAGCTAAAACACAAGCAATTCTGCAAAAATGTAGCTACAAACTAGACAACATGAATCAAATGCAACGTTAACTTTAGCTGTGCAGACGTGTCCTCTGCATATCTTAATTTACAGTCAATATCATGGCTAAACTCTTTATGTTAACATAAACCGTCTGGATTGACGTTAGCTTGCATTAATTTAAAAGTTTACAAAGCTAGGCAGCTTGCTTACGCTCAAGTTTTCAACTGACTATACCAGGCTTTAAAATCATCAAATGACTGTTAAGATGGATTGTGTATCTTACCTATATTTTACTGTACTTTTCAAGGTCGATGTAGAAGGTTTGAAACCACAAATAAGTTGTTTCCATCGAGATGGTTCCCGCGCACAATCTGCAGCATGGGGTTCTTCCTTGTTTCTCCCTGACTCCGTGTGGAATTCCGTAGCCATTCACAACACGCATGCGCCAATCTGATTGTTTTGAGCTGACATGAATTCTGAAGTTGGGTCAACTGGGTTAAAAAAGTCTGTGAGATGAAATCATACAACTTGATAACATAAATTCATATTTTGAGTTTCATAGGTATTTCTTCCCATCTTGTTTCCGACTACTAAAATATATTTTTTGGCAGAAAAAATGCAAGTTCTATTTTTTACAGTGTGTGTGTGTGTGCAGCCGGCCAGCTCGCAGGAAACTCCTCGGTGGAGATGTACAAGCAGGTGCTGCTGTCGGGCTGCCGCTGCATCGAGCTGGACTGCTGGAAGGGTCGCACCACAGAAGAAGAGCCAGTCATCACCCACGGCTTCACCATGACGACCGAAATCTCCTTCAAGGTAGGACGAGGAGCGTCGATAGCGAGCGGAGAAAAATATGAAACATGGCACCAAACACTGATTGTTTGGCAGCAAAATGTGAGAAAGTGCTGAAGTTTTTTTTTTGGCTCAGCAGCCGAAAGAAAAAAAAAAAAACGATTCTGTCATAGCTCAGCGATTCCCAATTACGTTAGTGTTTCAGCTGGTTTGGTCACATTTGTGTTCCTGCTGCTACTTTCAGTGCCATTAGCTGGGTCTTTCTACCATTGTTTTAACTAAACTTATGTCTTTTGATATTAAGATTAAGCTCATCATGCTGCACACAAACATATACTGTAGGAGATATTAATGTAAAAGTTATATAAAGGTGTATAAAAGGATTTAAATATTGGAATATAAAGAGTGCTAATGGATTTTTATGTGGAAATTCTTTTATTATTTTAATATCTGAGATAGCAAATCCCTAAATATTTGTTTAAATATTTACAGTAAAAAAGCAATTTATCATTTAAATATATAAAAATTATATATGTTATACCACCTTTATTAATACCTGAGGGAACAAGCTTGGTTGCATATTACTTTACATTACTGAGTGAACAGATTATAATAAAACAGGTCCCAAATCTGCACCTTTTAAGAGTTTTACTAGAATTTTCCCCTAACGTGATATATATCTGCAGCTTAAAGTACACACACATTACCCTCAGTGTAGTTTCACTGTTTCTGGTCCTGTCTCAGGAAATATTCATGAATCGCTCTTCTGATTGGTCGATTTTCAATTGGAAAACTGCTAAAAAAAACAGCGGGGGCAACAGGAAAAGGCAGGAGGGGGGTCCAGGAAATACAAGCGAGCCGTGAAACAGCGACGGTGTGTGTGTGTGTGTGTGTGTGTGTGTGTTTCTGGGTGTGTTTTTATACAACCTCCCAGACCTTCTCTGGAATAGAACAACCATGAAAGTGTCTATTTTCATGATATGGGACCTTTTTTAAAGTGCAAAAACAGACACCAAATATAACGTTTGTCTCAGTAACCTCAGTAAAAGCAGGGATTAAGAACCCATATCCATTTCTATCAAGCTGTATTATACTGTATGCATGCAAATATTCCAGTATTTTGCACCAAATGTTTGGATGAAGCTACTCTGTGTTACTGTCGTATAATAAGAACGTCCAAAGTTTACAAATTCGTGGAAGTTTGTCAGAGACATTTAATACAGAAGTCCAATGTGTACTCAGAATAATTTCAGAGAACTTTTGCACAGACGTCCACGCAGACTAAACTTCTGGACTTCATCAAGCCAGGAGAGTACGGACTCTTCATCATTGAGAATGTGGATGTAAGCAAACATACAGAGCCCCGAGCAAACGGAAACACTGCTACCAGCTCTGGGAACCATATATGAATGAATTAAAAGACCAAAGGAGAAGATTGCAATGTATGGATAATATATATATATATATAGAGAGAGAGAGAGAGATACATATAGATATATAGATATATTGCAGGGGTGTCAAACTCAGGTCTTGGAGGGCCGTGTAGCTGCAGGTTTTAGTTCCAACCAGGCAGTAACACCTGATTCTACTAATACTAACTAAGGTCCTCAGCAGGAGCTCTAATGGTTGATTAGTAGAATCAGGTGTGTTACTGTCTGGTTGGAACTAAAACCTGCAGCCACACGGCCCGCCAGGACCTGAGTTTGACACGTACATGACCTTGCAGCTGCACAGATCCTATTATACATACAGCAAATCCTCTTATACAGATCACAAATGAACACACTTGTATGTGAAATACGTCTATCAAATACTGTGAAGTCATATATTGCACATATGCACATTGGTATATGAATTTATGCAATGAGTGTTGCACACCTGTAGAATATTTCTAACAAATCAACTTAATATTTTTTTTTTGGGGGGGGGTTATATTCCTGACATGTTCATCCATCCATTTCCTCTCTCTCTTTTATATATAGAGATGATTCTATTATTAGAATAATAACTGATTATTCTATTTATTATTAAATTATTATTAATTTATTTCAATTTCTATTTTGATGAGAGGCTCACAGGTTGCTACTCTATCATGCAGCACACACACACACACACACACACACACACACACACACACACACACACACACACACACACACACACACACACACACACACATTTAAACCTACAGTCAATTTAGAGTCTCTAATTAACCTGAGCATGTTGTTGGACTGTGTGGGGGGGCTGGAGAACCTGTAGAGAACCCATAATAGACAGAAAGAACATGAAAACTCCACCCAACTCCCTACACCTGCAATTTAACACAAACAAAAGTCATTAACTACAACTGTTCTTTATATCAGTAAATATGGAGTTGGAGTATTTTATGAACCTGTAGACCAGGGGTCCACTGTGGCTGCAGGTTTCAGGCAGTAACACCTGATTCTACTAATACTAACTAAGGTCCTCAGCAGGAGCTCTAATGGTTGATTAGTAGAATCAGGTGTGTTACTGTCTGGTTGGAACCTGCAGCCACACGGCCCTCCAGGACCTGAGTTTGACACATGTGAGTTGTTTTCAATCCATCAGACATGTTGTTAATGTAGTAATGTCTTTTTTATTTGAATTTAAGACAATGACAATACATATATAAACCTCTAGCTTTGTAATAACACTATTAACAATCATGATGATATGTTTATTCATACGGCACTGAGCTGAAATAACCAAAAAAACATGTAACAGACAATTAAAAGTCAGACCTATAAAAAGGAAGGTTTGTGATTAGTGGTTTAAACATGGGCAGTGTACGGGGGGGGGTCTGTTTTAGTTAGTTAGAGTTAGAATAGAGCAGTTATTAGCCCAATTATTAACAACCCTTGGCAACGCTTCAGCGACTTGACTGTGATGTGATGATTAGAATCAGGTGTGTTGGAGCATGTAGGATGGTAGATCTCGAGGAGCAGGAATGGGCAGACCTGAAGTAGAGCAACTCCATTCATCCCCAGAGGGAATTTAAGTGTGCAAATAGCATGCATAAATACACAATACACATGATGCCCACAACGGCACTTAAGAAGAAGAATTAATGAAATAGTAATATAAGATAAAAAGTGCAACGTATCCTGAGATTGGCGGTAGGTCCACAAACAGCATTGTTGAGTTAAAGATCCACAGACAGTGCTTTTTTATTTTTTTTTTGGGGGGGGCGGTGATGGATGCACCAGAGTCCATTCAGGACTATGGATGATGTGCCATAAAGAATCCTGTTGCTGTAGTTGAATCTGAACGTGATGGATCAACGATGGGCAGACTCTAGCCCAGTTTTTTTTTTTTTTATATATAGATGGTGACTTGATAAACGGTAGAAGCTGCAGCAAAAAAAAAAAAAAAAAAAATGAGGAGACGGCGGAGTTATCGATGGTGAAGCGGGCGTGTTGGGTAGGTCTGCTGAGCGATTTCAGGGACAATAACGTGTGATTTATCAGTTTAATTTCAGGCAGGTGGCTCGCATCCATGATTTAATTTCGGCGAGACACTTGATCAGAGGTGATGGATTCAGATAGAAGCATGTAGAGGACTAACGGCGGAGCTGGAGATATGAGTTCAGCTGGAAAAAAAGTGACGCTGAGGTAGGATTTAAGGCGGCAGAGAACGACGGTGTGGTTGAGCCTCCAAAACCTGCGCAGAAGAAGAATCATAAAATATGGTGAAACAAAAACATCGGCCATGCATGCAGAAGATGGCAAATTGAAACGGAGAGAAACAGAGGACAAAAGGAAAAAATTGAGAATGTGAGGAGGGTATGAATAGGCCGGAGATAAAGAAAGGAAAAGAAAAGTGGGCGGATTGGCCGATTGAAGGAAATGCAGATAAATTACACCGAGCGTAACAGAAGAACCAGAACATGCATAATGGAATCGGGCTGAGGGGGAAGTACACAAAGAAAAGTTGTGGAAGGGAGAGATACAGATGGACAGGGTTGAATTACAGACAAAGATTTTTTTTTTTTATTGCAGGAGGCGAATGGAAATGCATTAACCGAACTGACACCGCTGTGAATGATGGAGTAATTGAATGAGCCAATCAGAGGCTGAGAAATATGAAACTGGATTTCAAGCATTTTAAGCCTTAGCTCTTATTTCCATCACTTTGTCCATGTTATCAGTTAATGGGATATAAAGAAGAATTGCATTAAAGTAATAATCAACCCGCATGTGATGTAGCAGAATTTAATATCACATTATTTTTTCAGTCTGCTGAGAAATGACAAAATTGGTGTTGCATTTAGTTAGAAAACTCAACACCTATGACATATGTAAAAAAAAACATCTACATGAGTCTATTTGATAGTGAATTAACATTGATTGAACGTGCATGTGGTTTGTTCATAAAGAACAAAAGTTTAGAGTGTGTTTCCCCCCACCCAAGAGTTTTTCATACTGCAACAACACACTCATTTTCTCTTGTTTTTTACATCATGTCTTGTACAAACCAAATTTCCACAGCAGTGGACAGATAAATTATGTTCTATAAACTGTCTTATATCAAGTGTGTTTTAGCTCATTTGACTCCACTCAGCGACAGCATCATTTCACCTAAATTCTGTCTCGAGTTTGTATGTTTAACATAAATTGTAGCTGCAGTGTATTATAAATGTGTATTTTCCTCCTGTTTCTGTGCATCCAGGAGGTGATCGAGGCCATCGCGGAGTGTGCCTTCAAGACCTCGCCCTTCCCCATCATCCTGTCTTTTGAGAACCACGTGGACTCGTAAGTCGGCAGAGCAACGATAATCCGATCGATGTCCTCTGATATCAATGGGCCAAATTAGCTGTTTGTGTGTGTCAGCTGTGTACACATCAACAGAGTCGGAGGGAGGCACTTCTCGTTTCTCATTGTGGTTGTGTGTGTGTGTGTGTGTGTGTGTGTGTGTGTGTGTGTGTGTGTGTGTGTGTGTGTGTTTTTGACGGTTCCCAGACCAAAGCAGCAGGCCAAGATGGCGGAGTACTGCCGGTCAATATTTGGTGACGCATTACTGACGGACTCTCTAGAGAAATATCCTGTGAGTACATAAGATACTCAAACACACACACACACACACACACACACACACACACACACATACACACACACACACACACACACACACACACACATACAGCGAGGGATTCAGTGGATATTATCACACAGATGAGTGCACACAAAAAGTGTCCTTGAACACTGCTTCTGAGTTGGTTTATCCATACAGATTTACAATTATGGCACAGTCACACACACACACACACACACACACACACACACACACACACACACACACACTCCAATTTCTCCCTAATTGTATCTTTGTCTCTTTCTCAATCTCCAGCTTTCTCACATTCAGCAACATATCGAAATGTCCTGTAACACCTGGCAGAATGTGTTGCTGCTGCTGCAATCACACACACACACACACACACACACACACACACACACACACACACATACCTGTGGCTGATCATTTGTCGTGGAACCGAAGCCAACTTTTTTCTAGCGATTCCTCCCACGCTCCCGATCGTTCGCCCCCCCCCCCCCTGTTATCGCGGCGTCGAGACCCCGCAAACGTCGAGCCGTGCGAGATCGAACATTCAAGACAAAACATTATTTATTTATTTTTTTCTTTTATGCCCGCGTAATCTGAACGTGGCTTTTCTTGGCAGCCCTTTATCTGTCTTTCCTCTGTTGCCATGGCGACCAGTCAAAAGCTTGCTTTGTCCCTTTGTGGCCAAACTCCCACCCCCTTACCCCCCACCCCCCAAAAGGCGCCTTTGTGTGTAATGACGCAAGCACCTATGTGAAGCACACACACACACACACACACACACATAAAACACACCACATACCCAGCATCCCTCTCATGTATGTGATTCTCTCTTTCTTTTTTCTTTTTTTTGTTGGTTTATCCAGCGGGGGAATGCCTCGCCACTGTCGGTATGACACTACAGGAAAAGGCTAAAGTTCCCAGGCGGTCACATGCAGCATTATCTCGCTCTCACAGGGGGGGGGGGGCTCCTCCAACACCGGAGTCGCCCCCCGCCGAGAATCACAGCTTCACCGCCGGGTTTGACATTGAAGTATTATCAGGGAGAGGCCCCCTATTTTTTATTATTTATCTTCCGATTGGAGTGGCAGAGGAAAGGAGAAGCAGACAGATATGAGAGAATAGACACCGCGGGAGAAGTTAGAGTGGAGACAGAAAGAGGAGTCAGCCTCACGGAGCGTGTAACGACCGCAGGAAGGTGAACGCAATGACAGCCCCCCCCCTCCGCTGCGTATACAGCGCATCGAATGGGATATCAGCTGTGTACGTCCATAGGGGCCCGGGCACAGCAATATGGAGCGATTTGTTCCAGCCGAGCCTGGGGTGAGACTAAAGAGGATTAGAGTTTTCTTAGAAACGCGAGCTCCTCCTGCATCTCCACTCGACTCAACTGTCATTTGTGTGTGGGGGAATAAAAAAAAAGCAGAGAAATTAGTGAAAATGATTTTGTTTTGGGTGTTTGTTTTTTTATTTTCAATTAGGTTGTGATGCTGAGACCACCTTAAAAAATGCTGTAATAGTTTTAAAAATGATTGTTATATGGCTCTCATCAGTGCATTCATAAAGCACGGCAAAACATTTTCATTATGTCGAGAATTTTTTCTTTAATCATTTTTGCGTCTTAGTTTGAAGCTGCAGACGGAACAGAACTGACAGGACAAAAATGGACTTGCATGCAGGAAGAGGGCTGCATGGGTAAAAATGTGGATGCACAGTTTAACAAGATTCAAACCATCAATACCTTCAAAAATACATATTTTTCTATCTTAAAATTCACAAAGTCTGGTGCACGAATGAGTGCTTTCCTGTGTCTTTCCTGTGTCTTTGAGTTGAGTGTTTTTGTGTTCCCATGCCCTCTTTTCGCTCCATTATTACAATTGAGCAAAAAAAATGGATTTGGGGGATTTCAGGCAGAAAAAAGCGTAATTGAATCCACCCAACGTTGTAGTTTAAAATCAAGATGTTTAGTCCTTTGAGTCCGGGTTAGGTGGCACATTCAGCTGAATTTGAACTGGCTGCGTTTAGGTGGAACTGTTAGAGCGAGGCCAAGGCAAACAGGACATCTAATCTTTATTTTATCACTTCCCAACAGCAACAAATTGACGTGTGAGAGCCGGGAAAGTAGGTTACTGTATGGAAATGTATGAGGTTTCTTGCTCCTGAAAGAAGCCGATTAAAGAGCAAGTTTTTTATCCACACGGCGCGGTTATATGAGTGTGTATTTAACGTCAGTGCCGACTTTCTCAATGATGCATTATTAATGTCCTTAAACACCGTGATCCAAAAGCAGTGTACCCCATAAATAAACCAGAGATGTGCCTTCTTCTAGCCAGCTCCCCCGAGAGGGGAACGTGTTTGTGTTTAACGCTCGGTTTCCCTCCAGGAAGCAGATTTCAGTGTTGAAAGTGTAAAATCTTGAGGTGTTGCATCAACAGAGTTTATAATGCTCCGTCACCAAGCGAGCTCTCCTCAGCAATGTTCCATTTTCAAGCCATTTACAGAACTTTTGGAACTGATGTTTCAAGAGTGCGCTTCCTAGAATATGCAGCATCCTATAACCATACATTAGGATTATATTATTCTGCAGAACTTCTTAATTTTATGTGATTATTTATTCTCTCCAGCTGGATTCCGGCGTGCCGCTGCCGAGCCCGATGGAGCTGATGGGAAAGATCCTGGTGAAGAACAAGAAAAAACACCACAAGACGAGCGGCAGCACCAAGAAGAAGCTGTCCGAGCAGGTTTCCAACACCTACAGCGACTCGTCCAGCGTCTGCGAGCCCTCGTCTCCCAGTGCGGGTAAAGCACAAATCACACACACACACAAACACACACACACACACAGCAAGCGGTGCCCTCACATCACACCGGGGACCAGTGAGTTATGATGTTCCAGCAGAACGTGTAGCCCGTACGGATCCGTCTGCACCACGGGCCGACACCTCCGCGCCGTCCAGAAACTGAATCAGTGGAGCGGAGCCGTGCTTTTGTTTATCATTCGTCATTTTCATGGCCCTCTCCATCCACCGGAGGTGTTATTGGCTGTTGCACGCACTCGCTGTCAGGCGTATAGCCGTAGTCACTGGGGCGTCCTAAACACTGGCCAGCAGTGGCCTTTATTTGGTGTGTGTGTGTGTGTGTCTGCATTATACTGCCTGGTGAACCTTTATATATCTGAATGTATGTATTTTTTGTATTTTCACAGCTGCTCTCAGGTTTTAGTTTTCCCTCTCTCATTCATATATGCATCAGAGGAGGCGCGATGTAATATGTGTGCTTCATGTACGTCAATGCATTTATTTTTTTTTATTCTGTGCTTTGCATTTCACAGTCTTGCCTCATGTTTTACACACAGTTTGTCATTCAGCTGTAAATAATGATGATCAATCACATTTCCCTGCCTTGCTGCAAGCTTCACTCTCACACTAACACTGCCCCCTGGTGTCAGGAAATGAGAAACACAGTGTTTGACCATTTTCTGTGTCAGGAACCTGCTTTTTTATCGGTGTGTGCAAGGAATTTGAAATGGTGAATCTGTGCTAACACACTATGTATGCAAATAGCATGATCAACTCCTTAAGAAATGCAGAGTAGTAGTTGTGGGGCGTCCTGATAGGCTGCTCGTCAAACCACCAATTTAGAGGTTTGAGCCTTAACGTCATCCGCCACAATTTGGGGTAAAAAAAAAAATGTTCTACAAAACCTTCTCTTAACTCATGGTTAGAATTCAACAACCTATGAGAGTGTTAAGATTAGCTATTGGCAGCTAGACATTACAGTAAGATGCCAGAGTAAATCAAACCTAAACCTTATATTTAGCATTTTAAAACAGTATAATTGCAAGCTGTTGACCTGTCGTCCATGCATTTGTTTTCTCCGTGCAGGTTCGACCAAAGACGAGACGGCAGATTCCTCGCAGCCTTCCGAGGGTGCTGAGCTCAGCCTGAGGCCGCAGGGCAGGAAGTCGATTGGTGAGGCAAATCTTTAATAGATCTCTCATTATATGGGTGCACACAGGCTGGGTCAGCCCAGCAAAAACATTATTAGATTGATTTACTTCAGTCTGTGAGTCACTGATAATCTGGTTTGTGATGCTGAAAAAAAAAAAAATTATTCATCTTTGACCAAATTTGTGATTTTTTTTAAGGCGAAGTGGAGGCAGAAAGTGATGATGAAGATGATATTGATGACAACTGTAAAAATGGCTCAATGGACGAGGTTGGTTCTTTCCCTTAAGTGACTCTACACATTCAGCATTAATATGAGTATATATGAGTATATGCATTTCCTGTTCAGTGTATTGTTTGCATGTCGTATGCTGAGACTGCCCTCTAGTGTTCATTTTATGACGATGCAGCTATTCACAATTATTTTTCAGTATACAGATCTTCTCACATATTAGTTTATTTGGGGTCTAAGATCCTTTGTAATATTAATAACAAACACTTTTAAGATATTTTTTGCTGTAAAGTGTTTGTCGTGTTTTTCATGTGCAGGGCACAGCAGGCAGCGAGGCGTTCGCCACCGAGGAAATGTCCAACCTGGTCACCTACATCCAGCCGGTCAAGTTCAACAGCTTCGAGGCTTCCAAAAGTACGTAAGAAAAGCCATAATCCAACAGATGACGTATACAAGAATGTAATCCTTTCTTTTTGTCTGTCCACAGAGATCAATCGCAGCTTCCAGATGTCGTCATTTGTAGAGACCAAAGCTTTGGAGCAACTGACCAAATCTCCTGTAGAGTTTGTGGAGTATCCTTAGGTTATACTCATTATAACCGTTTTTCATCATGTTAAATATAACAATATACATATAACTGTAGTTCTAAGTGAGTAATTCTGGTCCTAGAGTTGAGGTAGCGACAGCAACAGATGTAATTTTGGAAATGCAAACCGTGCAGAATTGTCTTTAACCAGTTTGTTCAGATACAACAAGTTGCAGCTGAGCAGGATTTACCCTAAAGGCACCAGAGTGGACTCGTCCAACTACAACCCTCAGCTCTTCTGGAACGCCGGCTGCCAGCTGGTGGCTCTGAACTTCCAGACCATCGGTGAGGGAGGAGGAAAAAAATATTAAAGGATAAGACTGTTCACAACGTCATGTTCTACTCAACCAAGGTGTTCACATCTGTTGATCTGCTGAAGATTTTGTGTTTTGAAGATATCATGAAACAGCTTCCTATGGAAAAAGTGATGCAGACCAGTTAATCATTTATTATTATGGTACAGTAGCACTATTAACTTTTAGGTGTGTGTCATGTTTTTATTAATTTTAGTAACTCCTTCATATTCTGGTTGAACGTGAACTGAACGTTCTGTATTTTTCTCCTGATAATCGTTCATTCTGGCTGTGAACGCTGCTCTCTCATAGTCAGATTCCATTAGATCCTTCCAGGTGAGAACCCAGCTAAAACTCCCAATAAACAGACCTTAACATGTAGCTGAAAACCAGCTGATCTGGCAGCAGCTGTCATACCTGTCACACTAACAAATACGTCATAAAACACAGAGCAACAGCCAGGAGCATGGAGGAAGGCAGCACCACAGCTATGAGCATTAACACAGTGATGGAGAAGTCAGTACTGACCCAGACTGAACCTTAAGGACTACAGTCCTGCTTTTATTTCACCAATAAACAACATTTAAGCAGCAGCTTTTCCTGGTTTCCAGGTTTTTATTAATTTCAGTAAGTGTTTATTGATCAGCTCCATTGATTGTCTAGTTACCTTAGCTGGTACAACACCTGGATAACACCTTCTTCCATTTGATAAGAGAGAGAACCTGATGTGATGGCAGCCATCTTCCTTCCAAAGCTAGCAGCTAAAATCAATTAAAAAACACTAAAAACTGAACAAAACACGACACACACCTACAAGTTATTAGTGCTACTGTACCATAATCATTAAATGATCAACAACCTATGTTCTGGTCTGCATCACTTTGTCCATAGGAAGCTGTTTCATGATATCTTCAAATCTCCAAATGTGAAAATAACACATTGGGTGAGTAGAACATAACGTTGTGATGTAGAATTAAGGACCCAATTGAAAATAAAAATCATCCTTTAATTAGAAAAGTCTGTTTTCTATTTTCATTCTGTTTCACTCCACAGATTTGTCCATGCAGCTGAACCTGGGCATGTATGAGTACAACGGGAAATGTGGCTTCAGGCTGAAACCCGAGTTCATGAGGAGGCCGGACAAACACTTTGACCCTTTCACTGAGAGCACGGTGGACGGGATCGTCGCCAACACATTGTCTGTGAAGGTCTGCGTGTGCTTTACGTCGCCCGCTTATCTGTTCTCACACTTCTCGTACTGTCTGAGCCTAATGTTTTTCTTTTGTCTTTTCCTTTCAGATCATCTCGGGCCAGTTCCTGTCCGATAAAAAAGTCGGCACATATGTGGAGATCGACATGTTTGGTTTGCCCGTGGACACCAAGAGGAAAGCTTTCAAGACCAAGACGTCCCAGGGCAACGCCATCAACCCCGTCTGGGAGGAGGAGGCTATTGTCTTTAAGAAGGTCTCACTTTTATCTACTTAACTGTTTAATGAGCATATTATAGCAGAAAATACTGATACAGGTTCTAATGATGAGCATTCACATGTAAATCCTTTTACATATCAATTACCCATAGATGAATACTGCTTTAATGACAATCAGCTGATATACTGTATATTCTCTAATAAAGGCCCCAGGCCTTTATTGGAACGAGGCCACAATTAGAGACAGGCCTCTAATTATATTTGAGCAAACCAGACTACCAGTAGGATGAAGAAAAAGAAGATTTTGTGTCTTATTTGAACCTTTAAAACATGAGGTTTTATTGAAAAGGTACAGACACATCACAGTATGCATTTAGAACATTGATTAAATCCAACATAGGCATCCTCCTCCTCAGTGTCCTCCTCCTCCTCATCACTCGATCCAGCCTCTACAAAAGCTCCAACAACGTTTATCCCAGCAGTGATTTGCTGTTTGTGGTGTATTTTCCCCTTTCAGACACCGTACATGTCACATAACCAGGCCACCATAACCGTGGCTTGATATTTAAAGTGCTCAGGTAGCTTTTAACACGCTTAACAGAGTCATTGTATATTGTTGTGGTCAATTAGAAATGTTAAAACATTGGTTCTAACAATATTGTAGATATATATGTATATATTATATAATATGTAATAAGGCCTTTATAGCAATGCCAACAGTGAGACTTGATCTATATATCCAGCCATGGCCTATATTAGAGAATTTACGGTATTAATATAGACATATATAGTTTACATGAAATATATAGTTTTCATTTGCAGTTCAGGAAGTATGGTTATAATGCTCGGTCAGTCAAGTGTAAAATGTTTTCAACCTCTAGGGAAAACATTATAAAACAGTCCCAGGTCGTGCGTTGAGGAGGTGATGATTTGTTTCCTGTTTTTTTGTTCCCCCCCTTCAGGTTGTTCTGCCCACTCTGGCCTCAATAAGGATAGCGGTGTTTGAAGAAGGAGGGAAGTTCATCGGCCACCGCATCATTCCCGTGTCAGCCATCCGACCAGGTTCGTCTCCACACATTTCTGTCTTCACCCCATCTGAAGCAGGATGAGAACAAAAAGGGCAAAGCAACAGCGTTTTAGCACTCAAAGATATTTCCAGTGTCAGGGTCAGCGCTGAACTTTGCACCGACAGGGATTAAACTGCTGAATGATCACTTCAGACAATAATCTGATGTCCTGCAGGCTATCATTACATCAGTTTACGGAACGAGAAGAACCAGGCGCTGACGTTGCCTGCCCTGTTTGTGTATGTCGAGGTGAAGGATTACGTCCCTGACACGTTCGCAGGTGAGTGTGGTGAACATATTAAAAACTAAACTGGGAAAAAAACAGTTTAGTTTTAAAGTGTTTGTGTTTTTTTCTTGATCTCCAGACGTCATCGAGGCTTTGTCCAATCCCATCCGCTACGTCAACCTGATGGAGCAGAGAGCCAATCAGCTGGCTGCTCTCACTCTGGAGGAGGGGGGGGAGGAAGAGGGGGACAAAGAGGTGTGTGTGTGTGTGTGTGTGTGTGTGTGTGTGTGTGTGTGTGTGTGTGTGTGTGTGTGTGTGTGTGTGTGTGTGTGTGTGTGTGTGTGTGTGAGAGAGAGAAATTTAAAACATATGGTGGGGAGGATGCACATGCTTTCCTCAACAAAATCCTATTAGGATGCAATCTAATGAAAGAAACATGAGGGTTTGTTTCTCGTATTTTGTTTTGTATTTCGTAATTTTGAAACCTTAAACTCCCGGCCGTCTAACCGGTGCTATTGTATTGAAAAGACGGATCATTATGAGCAACAGCTTGCTCAAACCCCGGTGGACATTATGAGCAGATTTTGTTCTGCGCCCACAGCTGCGACGCCTCTTATTCTTATTGTATTTCATTAAGAGTGCGAGCATCCACCTGCAGGCGATTCCATGTGTATTTGTAGGCAGAAAGAGACTCTAGTAGTTTGTTTTCCACATTCTCTTAATGATTCATTTTATGATAGAACGTGTGATAGAAATTATCTGGCAATAAATTGAAATTGTCCTTCTATAATTGCAACACACAGACAAAGCGTCGCTTGCTCATTCATATCAGTATAACGATTTATAACTAAATGCCAAGCAGCTCAGAACATTTCGAGAAAAGCTTGAGAGAATATGACCTTTTACTTTTTCTTTTTTCCAAGTGACACATAAGGACAGATTGTGCTGCAAATATCCAGACTACAACAGCATTACAGACTTTATGGATGGTGTGTGTGTGTGTGTGTGTGTGTGTGTGTGTGTGTGTGTGTGTGTGTGTGTGTGTGTGTGTGTGTGTGGATGGGGATCCTGGGTAATGCTGTTAGTCTTTTTAAAGGTACTGGATGAATAATGCTGCTGATGCTGATGTGTGAGTTCCTAAGATTAAAGTAAAGATGTATTAGTGGTGAGAGGGGAAAAAAAGCAGGACACAGGGTTATCTTGGGTTTTTTTAGGGTTGTTCCTGGGGGGGGTTCCTTGATCTGATTTGTCAGCTGATGCGATTACCCACCAGGACGGCCAACGGGGAGCTGCCTCACGCTGTGGCCATGGCAACAGTCGCCGAAAAGTGGCGGAGCATGCAGGAGGCGGCGAGATGAAAGTAGAGAAACAGGGTGGTGAGGAGGGGGGGGGGGGGGGGGGGAATAAAGCATAGATCTGGCCAGCGTGACCGGAATAGAGAGATTTTTCTTCTTTTAAATTGCATTAACCTTTTCAGAGATTGGAAATTAGGATGCCATGCTGAGAGCGCGGCACCGAAGCTATGTCTACAGACTGTACGTCAGGACTCGGGTACAAGATACTCGTGCAGAAACAGCACCAGTGCAATGAGGAGTTTAGTTTTAAACTAAGAAAAAGTAGAGTGTGTGTCTGCATTTGGAAAATAATGCAATGTCTACGTGTGTTTTTAATATTCTGCTCAGTTTTTTCATTATTCGGTCAACTTTTCCCGGTGCTTCACAGGTGGAGGCAGGAAGCGACGCACCCTCCGAATCCAAGGTGGACCAGAGGGTGGCGTTGCCCGCAGAGAACGGACTGAGCCACACGCCCATCATCGCCCCGAAACCCCCCTCGCTGGTTGGCCACCAGCCGCAGTCTGCAGGTAAGGGGGAAATGTATTGTTGAAGGTTAGAATAGCATTGTAATTATACTATAGCTATATAAGCAGATGTTTGTATTACTTGAAAAAGCCAATTGTTAAATTACTATGTACATGCAGTAACATGTAATCTTTGTTTTGAAGGCTCTCTGAAACCATCAGTGAAGACTGAAGACGTCATTCACAGTGTCCTCACTGGTAAGGTTACGACCTCCGGCTAAAAATCTCCTTTAGACTTGCACACACAGACATGATGATCATTATAAGGTTGTTTTTTTGTTTTGTCTTCAGAACTGGAGGCCCACACGCTGGAGGAGCTGAAGCAGCAGAAGGGCTTCGTGCGCGAGCAGAGGAAACAGTACAAGGAGATGAAGGAGCTGGTGCGCAAACACCACCGCAAGACCAGCGAGCTGATCAAGGAGCACACGGCCCGGGCCTCCGAGCTGCAGAACCAGCACCAGCGCCGGCGCTCCACGCTGCAGAAGAGTCACAAACGAGATGGTAAGAAAAGGTAGGTGGCCCTCCTCTTTCCTGCACCAACACAGCACGACAGAAAAGAGGCGTAGCAACAATTAGCTGTGAACATTGAACACTGATTTAATTTTACTTATAGACCATATTGTGATGTCTGTAGAATGCTAAGAACCCCCTTTCCAAAGGAAAGTCAATGTGACTGAAAACATTCACTAATATAAGTCACAAATGTTTAACAAAAAACAATCATTTATAACATATAGTCCACTCTCACCAGCTTGAGAAACCAATTGTATTTACTGCTTTTTATAAAGAAATACCATTAAAACTATGCATAACTGTGTACATGTGTGTATGTGCGTATATATATATATGCAAATATGTGTGTATGTATGTAGGTATGTACGTGCATGTATGTAGAATGTGTATGTAGTATGTATGTAGTATAATTTTTCTTTTGCAACTTATCAGTATTTTTTCTCCATTCTATGTCCATAATGCATACTGTGTATGCGGATCATCAACAAGTTCTACGAATTTTGTACAGTGTTGTGTATTTTTATAGCTTTTATCTTCTTTAGTTTTTATTTTCTTGTCTTTACTCTGTACGCTGCAGTAACAGACAAATTTCCCCGTTGTGGGATCAATAAAGTCTTATCTTATCTTATCTTATCTTATCGTAATTGGCCTTTCTAATGTGGCCCAATGCAAAAATTAATTGCCCACCTCTGGTCTAACGTGTAATTTTTCCCTATGTGGCTCCTTCCTTTTGGTTTCTAACTTTCTTTCTGTCTGCAAAGAGTACACCCTTTCAACCTTGAAACACATGAGACATATCAAACAGTTCACATTGAATTTCAACACCACAAACGCTCTCCTCACCTCTCCTTGGACAAAGAGAAAAGGCAGCGTTGTTCTATGTGTAGAATGCGAATGCTGCTGAGAATTATAAGACCTGCTGCGAGCCTCAGGGATGCATTCAGGGCCCGCAGGAGAAAAAAAAAAGCACAGAGCAGAGATTACAGAGAGGCCCTGCACAGGGAAGATAAGCCTGTCCAGCAAAGTTACTGTGAGATTAGTTTCTGCTAATGTTGGAAATGACTTTAACGTCCATGTTGTGAGTTTCACTCCCTGAGAAAAACATCATCTAAACATGTAGACCAAAGGATATGCAGGAATGTTTGTGCCTTGTTGTGTTACACATGTTCTATTGATTTAGATGCAATCAGCAACTTGGATATGATAAATATACATAAGCTAAGTCATACATAGATTGAAAAAAATTGAATTTAGATTTTTCTGGTGATAAATATTGCAATATTGATTTCATTTTTCAATTTGATTTGGGTTTAAAGTCCTTAATTATGCTTCTCGTCCCACTGAAGCCATTTTAGTAATAAATGTCCAGCTGACTCCAGAACACAGTTTTGACAATCTTAAGATAAAGTTGCCTAAAATTGCATTTTTCAATCTAAAACAATAAAATAGAACAGTAATGTGAACTGACAACCAGGCAATTATGAAGCATAGCAGGTTTTTTTTTTTTTTTTATATAAATGTCCTTATCTAATGCAGTTATTTACAAATAGAATTAAGAATTTTACTGAAATCAAGGCAGTTATTGTAATGTGAATGTTCTGTTCTGTATTTGTGTGTGGCTCTGTGTTTCTGTGCATGCATGCATGTGTGTGTGTGTGTGTGTGTGCGTGTGTGTGTCCAGCCGGTCAGAACACTCCCTGTCCACCCTGGACCAGGAGCTGCAAGACCTGGATCAGGAGTCCAGCCAGCGGCTGGCGGAGCTGAAAGAGCAGCAGCAGCAGCAGCTGCTGTCGCTGCGCCAGGAGCAGTACTACAGCGAGAAATACCAGAAACGAGAGCACATCAAGCAGGTGCTCACACACACACACACACACATACACACATGTAGATGTCAGAGGAGGTAACAGTGTGCAGTGCTGGCAAATCCCTTGAAATCCAATTTGCATACACAGGCTCCAATTTACTTAAAATATTGTTTTATTGTGCAGTGAAACGGTCTAATAATGATCAAATCTGTGAAGGTGGACATTCAGCTATGTGGTCTACGGATATGCAGCATGTAAAACCCCTGAGGCAGATTTGTGGCTATAGAAATGAACATGGACTAGATTTGATAATTGTTTTATTATATGATGCACAAACTGGAAGATGATTTATAATCACTATACATGAAGAGCATTTCACTTTATCTACTAAACGTGTGTGTCCTCATGAAGTTCTTTCTGCAGATTGATAATAAGGTCACATGTAGAACTCTATCGTATGCAGTACCACACACAACCTGACTTGCCCTGACTTGTGGGCTGGATAATTTGCTGACTGCCTCCTGCCAACCAAATGCACATGTTCTGCTGTGTGGTGTGGAAAAATAAAATGAGTCTTCTGCTCTGGTTCACCTGCACAGCTAAAGCGTCGGCTGGGTTCACTCAACCAAAACGAAGATCGAGCTGCTTCTTCTGTTGAATCTGAAACTTTAAAGCAGATGTTATATCTCACATATCTCCATCTCTCTCCAGCTGGTTGAGAAGTTGACCTCCATAGCAGAGGAGTGCCAGAGCGCTCAGCTCAAAAAGCTCAGAGACATCTGTGAAAAGTAAGTCTGTGAATCGGTATCCTGCACCAAATATTATATTAATGAACGGGGAAATCGTTTTAACCTTTCCTTTCTCTCTCCCCGTCTTAACATCTGCAGAGAAAAGAAGGATATCAAGAAGAAAATGGACAAGAAGAGACAAGAGAAGATCAATGAAGCCAAATCCAAAGACAAGAACGTGACAGAGGAGTAAGTGTCGAAACAAAACTAAGAAATACTGGTTTAAAAACATGCATCAGGTCCAGTTGATGGCATTGTTAAAACACTTTTAAGTTGTCACAGGCCTTTCCTGACATAGTCCTGTCTATATTTAAACAGGAAGTCTTGTGTGGGTTTGGATTTTTTTTTAATGTTGACAACCACTAGATGTCACTAAATACCAAAGATTCTATTTCTAATTCTGCTCACAGAGAGAAGCTGGAGATCAACAGATCTTTCGTGAATGAGGTTGTCCAGTACATCAAACGGGTAAGACAGGATGTAATAATGATCACCAACATGAAACGTGTAGAATCTACAGGACGTGAATATAATTCCCTCCCATTATGCAAACACCTGATAGTTTGTGTGTGTGTGTGTGTGTGTTGTTTTGTAGCTGGAAGACGCACAGAGTAAAAGACAAGAGAGACTACTGGAGAAGCACAAGGACATCCGCCAGCAAATTTTGGATGAAAGGCCAAAGGTAAGAGGAGATATTTGCTGCAAAAATGTAAAGTAAAGTCAAACCCATGAATAGAAGTGAAATCATGTGTCCTGCTGATAGTGTTTATCCCAGTTGTTTATTTCAAGGCAAGAAACACCAATGTTGAATGAATAAAAGGAGATGTCTCCTTTTACAAAGCCTACTTACATTTTACTTGGATTTCTATTGGAGGAAATAGGTGAAATGTAAAGCAGCATCCTCACCACTAGGGGGCGACTCGACCCAGGTTAGATGAGATGCAGCATTAACACACAACAAGGTGCAGCCTCTTTTCAGGAAAAATATGAGGTGGCGACTGTTGTGGCCTCACAATTTCATTCTAAGGAGTTTTATTACAGGTTTATACAACAATATTCATATTATGACTATTTAAAACAGGTGTTAGATAATATATATCAATGAAGTTTGGTTAAATGCCATGTAAAAAAGAAACTATTTTTGCCATGGTTGCACCAGTCTAATACTATATACTATATAATGCTGTCCGTGATTCTATTTTGCAGCAGATGCTCTAATGCATTTTTGGGAGTTTTAGCATGCACTGTTTCTGTACTTTATTATTGTGTATCATTGTAGGATGAGTGTGCAGCTGGAGAGCATGGTAAGACCAGCGTCATCCTCCCAGTCTTCAATTATAACACAGCATTCGTTTTGCAGAGTATTAATACGGAAGCTTTTATGCACCTGTGCCACCGGGCTGGCAACGAGTGAACGTGCATCGTACCTCTGTCATGGCTGGAAATGAAAAAACGCGTTTTCAATATATTCGCCATGAATACAATGTGGCTGTATTCCTGTAAATGTTGTGGTAATGTGCAATAACGTGGCAGTATAACATCGTAAGAGGTGCAGCAGAATGGTGCATGTAATGAGATCACACTCCTAAGTGGAGTTATTGAATTTAACCCCCCCCCCTACAGGCAAGATCCTCTGTACTAACCAGAGAGTGAAGGTGATAGAAATTAAAGTAAAATAATTAACAGTACCTATGCCACAACGGTGACAGAAGCACCAGCATGTCTGCACATTATTAGTCTGCATATGTTTGTGCATGCAGCAAAAATTATCATAATATAAAGGTATACTTCCAATTATGCACAACATTTTTTTTTGAGAATTAAACACTTTCTTAGTGTGGCAATATTAATATTAGTATCTGAGTATAAAGCACATTGTGCATTATTGTAGAGCATGTTCAGTCTAAGTGTAAATCAGAAGTTCTCTGTCAGACACTTTTTGAAGCTCTATGTGCTTCAATAAAAACCACTTGGAGTGGAGTGTGGGAGTCGTACTGAAGACATCCAGCCCAGCATTTAATATTCAGCCAGTTTTCCTCTAGAATATGTTGAATGGAAAGTGGGCAGAGTCAGAGATGATTGTGTTTGCCTTGTTAACCGTCTGCTTGTTGTGTAAATCACCCGGGTTATTATTATTATTTAGCTGGAGCGTTCTTGTCAATAATAACAACATTACAGTGATTTCTGGCTGAATGAGAGCTGCACGAATCTGGGTCATCGGGGTCCATCAACGTTGAATTAAGCAGGTTTCCTTCAATCGAGAGAGAGAGAGAGAGAGAGGCCTGATCACTTCAGTGTCACAATTAGATTCCAGTCTGTTAGCAATCATTGTTTCCCACAAAATTGTAACTGATTATGCGTCGCCTAACCCGCTGTCACGATCATTTTCTCTAAATCGACATCCGGAGCATGGCTAATTTAATTGTCCTGAAGGAGGCTATTACATAGTAATCAGCCGTTTTTGCATAACTGTTCTGGTGAACGACGGATATCTGTATGCAGGAACAACAAAAAGAGGTTAGAGGACGCAGCTCTGGAGACAGAACGAAGCAGAAGAGAAGACGAGTTAAAAAGTCAAGATGCAGTCCGCTCCATTAGAATACAACAAGCAGCATCAGGAACGCATCCTTTTTAGATATGATACGGTAAATTAGAATTAAATAAATGAAAATAAATATCACAACCAAACAATGTAGAGCAGTGGTTCTCAAAATGGGGTGCAAGAGAGTTCATTATTTTAACTATAATTTCACAATGACAGAATCATTTAATTATTTACCTAATTAAAAAAAATTATATTTATTCTCTATTATTTGTGTTTTAATTTCCCTTTTGGAAATGCATTTATTTAATTTCAAATATTATTATTATTATACATTTCATATATTGGGGTGAAAATTAATAGGGGGGATTAATACATAAATACCTAATTTAAAAAAAATAAAAAATAAAATAAATAAATTATAGGAATAAAATTAAAAAAAATATTTTTATGAAATAATTTCTAGATCTGGTGATAAATAGTCCTGAAAATGTTTAAGAACCATTGATGGCTTCATGCACACAAATAGATTCATGAAAGCGGTTGATGCAACCTGGCTGTAATCACTGCAAACAGCCTCAGGTTTTCAGAATCTGGATTAATGGGGATAATGTTTGTCTAACTGAGCTACTATTATTCTCTAAACTAATGTCTTATTACACATTGACTGATACTGTACATGCAGCTCTGCAGCATGTGGGAATCTCCCCTGTGCAAGATACCAAGAATCGCTCCCAATGAGCACCTCATTGTCCTTGGATGGCAGCTCAACACCATCTGTGTAGGAATGTGCATGTGTGTGTGAGGGGATGAATATGAGGCATTGTGACTCTTGTGATAAATACTGTGAATGCGGCCCATTCATCACGGTTAAAAAATCATCCACAAAACTATATTTGGGGTAAAGGGAGATATTGTCGACGACCTCTGCGAGTTGGCGAATTAGCTGACAGGAAATCCCTCCATCAGTGATTTAGATGAACGAACAGGAACTTGAACATATAAAGCAGAAGTGATCGGGGACCAGATGCAAGGATTTATACACTTAAAGTGATCCAAGGGTGTGTTTTTGCATAGGATTAACAAATTGTTCAATAACGTGCTTATCTATGCATTCATAAAACAATAGTGTTCACAGGGTCTGTAAATGCATCTTGGAGTTTCAGTGTAGTTTAGACTAATGTGTAGGAAGTGGCTCTTCTCTAAAAGATGAAAAAAGGTAGCATGAACTTTCCTTCCATCATCATTGTAATCTAGAACAGTAACACTGGAATAAAAGCACTGCTGCAGGATAGCATTGAGATATGTAAGCGTGTTTTTACTATTTTTATTTTATTGGCCTTGACACAAATGAATTCTTCAGCTAAGACTTAAACCCTGGGCTGTTGCTTATGAGGCAAGAACACTACCCCCTACACCACCACAGAACACCTATGGGATTTTAAGTTCAATATCATGCTATGCACAACTGTATCTGAAAGTTGAGGTTTATCCTACTTTAAATTTACATTTACATATATTATGTTGGTTAATCATCATTGTGCAATTAGTTTTATTACTAGTAAAATTTACTTATGAGTCATATTCTGTTGTTAATATTTTCTTTTATGACATCCTTATTTGTGTTACAGCTTTTACCATCAGTGAGAGCTCCATACTATCATTGATTGTCTTTGAGAAACACTGGTGATAATGGTTTCCATGCACAGTTATGAATTAATGATGACTTTCAGCATACATTATGCAGTAATATGTTTAGTATTTTTCCTCTCACATATACATATGAAACCAACCCATCCACATACTACATGGAAAAACACTTACACAATGAACATAGAAGTGAAAAGCTTTCACACAATGAAAAATGTTCCTCTTCCATATGCATATGCAATCAAACTCATTCACATACTTTACTGAAAACCTCAAGCACACAAGTAAAACGTGTTCCTATTCACAGCTGAAAATGCTTTTGTACAATACTGTGAGATTCAACAGTTCAGTAGTGAATAGAAGCCTTACATTACGTCTGGAGGACACAGGAAGACGCCGCTCTGCTGCAGGAAGTGCACGTGTTTCTTGCTGAGTTTGAAGTAGGCGACTTCAGTCACGACGTACGTTCATCGGATGACTGTGATTAGCACACAATGACTGGATTAGAAAATACGCTCTTTTCCTGTTCAACTGAAATTCTTGCAAACACCACCCTATTCACTTGTATGTATGTGTGTGTGTGTGTGTGTGTGTGGTTTCACTTTAATATTTGAATGGTTTTGTCATAAATAGCGAGCGCCGGGCTTCTATAAAAGTTAATTGTGCGTCTCTCTGGCAGACGGCCGTGCATGTATGTGTGTGTATGTGTGTGTGTGTGTGTGTTCGTGAATTACAAGAGAGGAAACTACAAAATACTTTCTCTCTCTCGTACAGTTCTGACCCAGTTTCTGCTCTGGGCTGAGAGCAGCCACTAATGGACAACTATATCCATCCCTGGTGGAGACCCTGACCTGAGCTGCCCACCAGGGTTACTGCTACACTAGTGCGTGTGCGTGTGTGTGTGTGTGTGTGTGAGTGTGTGAGTGTGTGAGCATGGTTATATACCATCAGAAAAACTCACTATAGCTATGTAAGAAGTCAACAAAGCTGTTAACCCATAAAAACAGACCTATTTATCTTTAAGGGAAATTATGTGGGTTATACCGTAGACCAAGTGGGCCACATAGAAAGTTTTTAATAATACTTTTTATTCCCAAAGATCTGTATTTTTGACATCTATGCAACATTGGGCATTAGTATATGTGACTTTGGGACTTAATGAGTTAAGTTCAGACATAAAGCCTCATAAGGAAGAGTCTGGGGGAACCAACGTTCTCATTTCACCGGTGCCACTGTGGGTCTTTATGGGTTAGAGACAACAATTTTGTTATTTTCCTGGTTTAATATTTTAATTTCTGTAGCCTATTTATTAAAAAAAATGGCTGCTAGCACCTAGTTAGATCTGTAGCAGCAATGCAGTCTGCCTTCTAGCACACTCACTCTGGAGAATCCTGTTTCTCATGTTTCTAGACTGCAAGTTTAGCAATTAATAATTTTATCGTCATACGATTGGTTGTAATATATTGGATTTCCCCTTTCGTAGCATCCAATTAACAGCTCTGGGGTTTAATCAACCACACAATGGTTCCCAGACCTCATATCAATCTACAGTGTATGAGGTCTGGTAGTGGTGTGATATCACAACCACAGCGGTTTCTAAAATGAATTGTGTTCAGATGTGTTTTAGAACGAGTGGGAGGTCTCGTATCACAGGTTATGTGTTAACAGGAACACCAGGGACCTAGATGTTTACACACCAGAGCAGAGAAGGTGTTTTTTCTTCATCATACAGCCCTTTTACCTCAATGATTGCGTCTATAGCAACTTTAAGCTGAAGGAGTGAGAAATGTGATATACACATTATTCTGAGCTCTTTAGACTCATTGAGGCCGTGTGACTCTTCTATTTGAATGTAAAACCATACGGTCGAAGTCCTGGTTTTTGCCTTAGGATCATGAAGTAATTTAAGGTAGAAGAGAAAGTGAAAAACGAAAGACTGTAGTCAGTCTCAGCGTGTTCACTCAGGTGTCAGAGTCCTGTTAATGATCCAGTCAAAACGCCCACAGGAGTCAAACCAGCACGATGCTATTCTTTATCTTTTTAGAAATTGCATGATCATACATTTATTTTAACAACACTATTTTTACACATATATCAAATCAGACCCCAGGAGTTTTTTAAGGGTTTTTTCTGTGCTTGACTTGCCACCGTCCAAGATGTGGTCAGATTGTGTTATTGTTGAACCAAATAGGACAGATGAGATGGATGGCTAGTGAAAAGGATTCCATCTCAGCCTCTTTGAAGGTTTTTCTTTTTTTCTTTAAGGATTCGTGATTAGAGTGGACTAATAGCTTAAGTGTTGTAGGCACTAGTCATCCCCTCACACCTTATTTGGCTGTGAAATCTCTATGAAATAGGGATTAGGCAATATGTTTCACAACAGTGTTTGGCTCGTGCATGTGCATGTGTGTGTGTGCGTGCGTATGTGTGTGTGTGTGTGTGTGTGGGGTGTGAATATGCAGCATTACTTCGGAGACATGCTGTTTTTTTCTTATTTAAACGAGCAACAACAAAAAAACGGTGGTGTCTCCCCACTGTGCACACACACACTTCCACACACACACACACAAACACACAGGGGCTCACATTTATGCACGCACGCACTAATTTGCTCAACAAGCAGGAGTCCTGCGTGGTCGCCATGGAAACTCAGGTCCCCCCCTCCCCCCCCAACCTCTTATAACCTCTTCTATCCTTCATGAATCTCTGCAATCTGTTAATTTGGAGCTGAATCCTCATGACGCAATCGCAGGAATGGTTACTGGGGATGGAGGAGGAGGAGGGTGGGGGGGGGGGGTAGTGGGAGCAAACAGGTTGGAGGAGACGCAGGAGGAGGAGGAGCAGGTACGGGACCCTCTCCTCTCCCCCTCTCGGCTGTTTTTGCGTCTCCATTCACTCTCTCACACCGGAGCGTGAAGGCTTGGTCGCTATATTCCCTCATCACACACTTTGATCTGCATCATTTCTGCCTGGCGGGTTTGCATCAATAATGCACACACACACACACACAGTGTGTGAGTGTGTGTGTGTGTGTGTGTGTGTGTGTGTGTGTGTGTGTGTGTGAGTGCATACATGTCGTACGGTTGGTTACTCTCCTCTTGCTCTGTTGTGCCGGCTGCTGTTTCAGATCAGTGCGCTGGGCTTCATTACTTATGCCCACATATGCTAATGAGCTTCTACAGGGTCACTACTGAAACCACTGCTGAGAAACTGTCCTGTCTCCACAGTGGGGTTTTTCCAGGGTTCTGTCTTCGGGCGCGTGCCACTTTTTATTTATTCTGCAGCTCTGCAAGAGAGACAGTAAGACAAGGATTGATCGACATTTCTGTAGAATAAAAAGCATATTTTGGGAAATATGTTTGTTAACTTTCATGCTGAGGGTCAGTTAAGAGCTTTTATGTAGATTTAAATGTTCACATTCAGGCGGGAAATACAGCAACAACTTTTTTTACAACTACTACATGATGCATTTTCTACTGTAGGTAACTGCACTTGGTTCAAAAAGCCTGAGATACCAGGAGCACATTTCCCAGCTAACCTTCCCGTTTGAACCAATCCATCTAGGGGAAACACTCATTACACGCAGGGTGGAGGTATGCAGGGGTGTGTTTTTTGGAAAATTCCTGGACATGAAGAGAGCAACCTAAGAAAAAAAAAACTTGTGCAAAGCAGTGGATGAATTATTCGAAGGGAGAATAAGGAAAGGGCACTGACACACACACACACACACACACACACACACACACACACACACACACACACACACACACACAGATAGAGTAAATGGAAATGAGCATACACGTTTCTGCATAGCACCTACTTCTGTCTGTCTTCTATTACTTATAGTGTTCATAGTTATGGCTAATAAAGTGTAAAGAAAGTAAATGACAGAGAGGCATTTTCTGCCTCTTCTCTCACTATCTCTCACTCTTACTCTCACACACATCTTACACTTTGCTCAACAAACCTCCTTTCTTCTTCTGAAAGCCTGCAGGGTGGTGACCCTGCCTCATCTCTTGGACATGGGATCTTGGGTTTACCCTAATTGCTTTGTGTTTGGATATGCAGCATAGCTTCAAGGTCAGGACACACACGGCTACACACACACACACACACACACACAATATTCACACAATCAAAGGCCCTGTTTTGCTGGTTTTGATCAGAAAAGATCTGAAGCTGAAACCGGCTAAAACATGAATTCTAAAGGCGGACAGTGGTGGTAGGTTGAGGCACAAGTAACGCCGTGGCTGCACAGGTGCAGCACGGCCACTAGCTGAGGGCTTTTTTTTTTATTTCATTTTTTTTGCAGCGCTGCAGGAGGCGTTATGTCACAGCTCAAAGCAAAGAATTAATTTGGCTCTTCGGAGGCCTTCTCTACTTCCCTCGATAGCATCTCAAAACGAGGACATCTGGTGAAGAAGGTCACTGAGTGCTGTATTTTAAGAAAGGCAGAAGCGTGCGTGTGTGTGTCTGCGTGTGTGTGTGTGTCCATGCGTGTGTGTGCGGGTGCATGCATGTGGTTTGTTGACAGATGACAGGTCTTCAGAGACGAGAGACAGATTTAAAATCTGGCTAAATACATGCTGGTCTGTGTCCAAACTGAAACTGGACCATACACACACACACACACACACACAGTATTATACAGTACACTTTATGCAAGCGACACTCAAATAAAATCTCAGGCTAATGAACACTATTCTGACCTTGTTTTTTTGTAGTTTCTGCAGGTTTCGTTGCACAGTTTAGTCATCAGGTCTGAGAAAACCTCAATGAAAGCAGCATCTATCCCCACTCTCACAGACGGCCGTCGCTGTTGATTACATTCAAATTCACACACACACACACACACACACACACACACACGCTCATATCTCCTTTAGAGAAGAGCCTGTTGCCCCCTGCTCCCACCACCTCCTTCACATGTGCCGGGGTGTCATCGGATGGGAGAAAGATGACAGTTTTAATCAGAGGGTGTTTGTGTCTCAGCAGGCTGCATATATGCATGCACACACACACACCAACACACATACACATGCAAGCGCAGCGTGCAGACTCTCCCACCCCTAAGTAGGTCATGCGCAGTGCAGAGCGAAGAGAGAGAGGCGAGCTGTGGTGCATCTATTGCCATCTGGTTGTGGTGTGCTGGATGTCCGCTCTGAGAGACCCACAGAGAGAGAGAGAGGAAGGAAAAATGAAGGGAGAGAGAGAGAGAGAGAGAGAGAGAGAGGGAGGGAGGGGCATGTTCCAGAGATGGTGACCTTGAGATGCTCTGCTTGGCTGTACCACTTGAAACATCAGAAAGAACAAATCAAGAGTTTCTTCGTTTTGCATCTTACAAGAACAGACAGCACCACAGACATTACTAGTGATATCGAGCTGATAGAGAGTCATCTCCACCATAATGCTGCAGACACACCGGCGCACACAGACGACAAAAAAAAGAACCTGTAGGTTGCTGGATGCTGTGATAATGATAATTTAATTGCACATGAATTCGGATAAAGAGGTGCATAAAACAGGGTGAAAATATGCTGCTGAAGCAGATGAGCCTAATTTAGCATGAATACATAAATTGCACATCTGACACGGCACAGAAGAAAAGCTTCAAAGTGCTTATTTACTGTAGTTTTGTCCAAGTAAAAGAAAGATATACCTTCAGATTTACAGCACAGGCCAAAAGTTTAGACAAAAGTGTGTCTGAACTAATGCCCTGTGCTGTATATCAAGAAGTTTATCAACAGATAATAAGTAAACAGGCCTAAAAGTCTAAAATCCTGGCAATTTTTCTATTTATTTTTTTTTACAGTTTGTGCTACTTGACACAGGATCCTCACTAAAGGTCAGCACTCAAATAACACTGAGGTTCTACGCTAGGCCCCGAGTCATAATCTGCATAATCTGACATCAAGCTCCAGTGCAGCAATGCGTTTAAGTGCTCGGAGAGGACTTTGTGACAATCACAGTCCTCTCAAATCAAATGGATGTGCCATCTCATAAACTGAAGTGCAGAGGGCAGGAAATTGGAAAGTGGAGAGAGCAGGACGGAACAGTCCTTGACCTTCATTCCGTCTCCTCTCCTCTCCGGGGTTTTTCTCTGTCAGTTGTGAATTTCACGGCCGCTGTATTTACTCAGAGGTTTAATCTGAGCTTTTTCTATTGTTTTAAATTGAATTTGATGTAAGCTTTGACTTCACCTTTTTACTAATGGCATGGACCCTTGGAGTTTTCTGTCTGTTGTAATGAATCTTTTAGTTTTGTTGTTTTAAATTTGTATAGTAGCTGCATCCATATATAAAAAAACACTATAACACAATAACCATATAGCAAGATGATACAATAATAATATTTAAAAGAAATGCATTAAGGAATGATAAAAAGGTGATGGACCCAACAAAGATCTAGGTCAGTCTCTAATGAGGTAAATAAAGGTGCATTTTCTGTCTTGATTTAAACTTTAACATGCAATGAAGGTCATTGCAGAGAAAAGGGAAAGAGTTGACAAATGATCTGAAGCAAAAAGAGATTCGATGGTCAACTAAAGTACCTGCAGACCAGCATGAAGAGACAGTGAATGAGGTGAATCAGGTACTTACAAGGTGCAGAAACTGCATGTAAGGTGTTCATCTCACTAGGTTGCAATGCTGCAATCACTATATATATATATATATATATATATATATATATATATATATATATATATATATTGTATGCTATTATATGCTATATTATGTATATATATAATATTATTTACTATTTATATCCATTAAAACATCCAAATCATTGATGAATAATTCATATTATGACTCAACATGACCTTCAAATATTCATATTCATAGCATGTCCTTTTACATTATGGCATTATTTTCCTCATCCTCCCAGAATATTACAATTTTCACCTTTCCCCCCCTTTGCCTGGTCATCCTCTGCTTTTCTTGCTGGAAGAAATGTTAACTTTGATTGATGATGCAGCCTCTTACGTTGCATCCTCTGATTCATCCGAACGTCTTAAAATAGAACCTGCAGTCGCCGTAACGTTTACGTTCCCTTCCGACGAGAAAGTCGAGAATACGAGCGTCTCTGTCGCATGAAAACACACTGATGTCATGATAATTAGCTGCTTTATGCATAAGGTTTTTTAGCTTGTGTTAACATTTGTACTTGCTGACATGTAGCCTAAAGGGGTCAAATTAAAATAAACCAAAACTTAAGGAAAAGGTCATGACCTCGGTCCCTAATTGGATTATTTGATTTGTGAAGAGAGACCAGAATGGATGTTATAGGGTCACATTTTCTAGTTTTTGTCAAGATTGAAGTCACAAGCTAAAGACAGGACCTTGCAGAAATGTTAAGGCCAACAACAGATTCTCATACAAATGCCCATGTTTGGATGGTTCATCAACTTATAGGTATTTTTACGGTGCATAGCAGTGTATCGTTAGCATAAAAATGACAATAATTACCATTGTTGCCAATGATGTCACCAAGGGGAAGCACATAGGTTTAAAAAAAAAAAAAAAGCACAGTCATAATGCATAACGTGACTATCGAGCTCTGAGTCTCTGACACCATTCATCTTAGCAGCTTTTCTTTTAATTACTGCTCTCCCATGGGAGCCAGTCGGGTAGTTAAACAGAGAAATCAGCATTACAGCAATTATTGGCTCACGATGGAATGAATACAATCTTGTCATCTGTAATCATTGGGGGCGTCTATGCCTGGGAGAAAACAGTTTCTCATTTCCAGGTCCTCACGAAGGGGAAGGAGTGATCGGGAGATGGGATGCCTCCAGGACGTCCCATCCAAGGCCTGATCCGTCAATCTGACTCCAGTTGATGTCCAACAGTCATTAGATAAAGGAGTCATGGGAAATGTCTCCAAATTGTGATCTTTTGTTGTTGGACATTGAACATCCCAACTGAAAGGTCAAAGAACCTCTTGTCACAATCGATAGTGACTAATCCAGGGGTGTCAAACACTGGTGTGGGTGCAGGTTTTTGTTGTTACCAGGCAGAAACACCTGATTCTACTAATGAAGGTTCTTAACGAGGCCTCTAGTGGTTGATTGGTAGAATCAAGTGTGTAACTCCTTGGTTGGACCAGCCCTCAAGGACCTCAATCCGATGTTGGAATCCTCGACTAAACATCTAAACTCTTCCTCCTCCGCAGCTGCAGAGTGACCTGGACCAGGAGTACCAGGACAAGTTCCGCCGGCTGCCCGTGGAGATCCAGGAGTTCGTCCAAGACAGCGGCAAGGCCAAGCAGAGCGACGACGGCGTCCACGGCAACCTGCTGGTTTCCCCGACGACGGAGAAGCTCATCCGCAAGGCGTCGCACTCGGAGGACGACATGGACGAGGGCTCGTCGGAGCGCGTCTACGACACGCCTCTTTAAGGGGGGGGTTCGACCCCGCGTCGCTTCTGTTTTTAACGCAGGGACACAGATTGGTGGATGTGTTTGACCGCAGGTCTATGACGAGACTGCCCCGACTTCGGTTTCGTCCTAATTTTAAAAACCAACGGGAGGATTAGATCAATTCTGAGCCTGAATTGGTGAGTAGAGGTCCTCTTTGGCGTAGAGACGCAGTCCCGTCCAGAAAAAAAACCCTTTTTATGTAAATACCTTTTGTGTATTTGTATGTTACCTGTACGTCGTCGGCTCTTTCAGTACGGCCACAAGTTGTGTTACGAGGCACTAACTATTTGCAGGAAAATAACTTACTTGAACTATTGCACAGAGAGAGTAGTTTCTTTTTATTGTTTTTATCCTAATTTTGATAGTAGTGGTGGTCGACAATAAGGTGTGTGGTGCCAAGGTTTTGAATTCACTTGCAGTAGACATTGACATTTAAAGTGGCGTCAGCTCTTGCTGCAGAAGCAACCACTGCGTGTTCGGCCTTTGAAGCTTCCATCTTTATAAGATTTAGATTCACCCCCTACATATTTGCACTGAAGGCTCACCACATAACTATGTAACTTAGAATAACTTTAACCCAGAGGCACTGGTGGCTTGCTGGTTTTCGCGATTTTGTTCTCACAGAACTAAGCCTATGTGTTGCTGCTATTTGTTTTTAATATCCATCTTTTTTTTTTAAGCCCGTGTTTAGTTTGTATGATATTAGGCATGGTAATATTATCCAGTGCTCTGTTATTCTGTTTTTTTTGGGCTAGTTTTTAAAAAGTCGGTGTTGCTTGTGGAGAGGAAGTCAAGGGAAAGTCTTGTACAGTATCTGCATGTATTTGAACTAACTGTAAATGTTACAGTAGCTCTGTAGCAGAGATGTTTATTAAATGTAAAACTATTTTCTGTGACATATTTAAACTGAACCCGCAAAAAAAAACAAAAAAAACAACTGAACCCTGAGCAGGACTAAAACACCAGACGTGACACACCCTCTGTCGTTCCCAGGTTGCACATCGTATTCTTGACCGTTGTCCCCTTCAGACATAAGCATTCATTTACACACGAGAAAGAGGATCCTGCTGTAGTTTTACATAAGTGGCCTACCTCCTAATTGGTTCATTGTGTACCTAGTGGGAAATGTGTGTGTGTGTGTGTGTGTGTGTAGTTCCCCTTCACGCAGAGCAGATGCCCGGGAGCACAGGAAATATGTGTATATGTATCGCCCATTGTCATTATTCACATTATTCACTCACTATTGGTACGTGCGGTTACCTTTATGTTAGAAAAACACGACGCCAAACAAACGCTCCGTCTGTTCTACGCGTAGAGCACCAGCGGGAACGTGATTCTACGAAGAACTGGACTGTTTCCTCTTTTTAACTGTGCCCGTTCGGCGACCACGAGGAAGTGTTTTGAACTTCCCGACTGTCCGGTGCCATTTATAGTAACTCACTGGTGTGTCATTTGATATCAAGTCACATGGAGAAAAAAAAAAAAAAAAAAAAGAAAGAGAAATATAGAGAGAGAGAAGGATTACCTGACATGTAAGTACAAACTACTTTTTAAAAAGATGAGTTCATATTGATGTGAGAGTCCTGTGCCTTTGAATATGTTCGCCTTGTTTGATGTTGAATGTGTGAAATGCGTCATATAATTGCCATTATATGATATTATATTATACAATGCTGTCAGATATTAAATAGGCCGTGTGCACTTTTTAGTACAGTACCACTACTGAGTAATGCTTGTGATGAGCAGTATTTGACATGTGTCTCATAATGAAATGCGAGACGTCCCTCTTTTTGTCTTGAACCACTTTATTTAACAGCCCCCCCCCCCCTCCCGCTCATCAATTTAAGTGTATGCACTCTGGAAATGTAAATGTATGTATGGCATAAATGATAAAACATGAAGTTGACAAAAAAAAAATAAAAACATAGTGTAAAGGGATTTTGCCTGTAATTAAAATAAATGTGGCTGTTATTGTACATTGCTGGAGTGTCGTTGTGTGTCATTTGATTTGTTTTATGTTTTTATTTATTGTCTTGTATCTGTGTGTTTGTTTTCATGGTATATATTGAATTTTGTTCTCTTCTATGTTTAGCGTTTCCTTGGATGGTCCTATTATTTATGCATCAAAGCCGTTATTTTAGCTGCATACTTTATTTAATTTCCTCCAAGTTTGTCACTTCCATAGACTTTTCTGACGGCAGCCATATTGATAGGGGCTAGTAGGTAAACACGTGTGTTAACAATGCTGGTATTGAACCCTCTGTTATATTTAGACAACATGCACAAGAGCTGAATGAAAATTAGTTTCATTGATAACACATAACAATGTTTAACATACTATTTTTATGTCAATATGGCTGCCATACAAAAAGAAGTATTGTCTTGTCCAGAACGTTCAGAACATTTCTTGCAATAAAACACAGATTTGACGTTAATTGTGTGAAAAGAGAAGAACAGCACAGTAGAGAAGATGGTAAAGTATTTTCATAAATGAAAAAAAGAAACGGTGCAGTTACATTTACATGAAAGCAGGACAAATTTCAAGCATCGATAAGTGTGTGTGTGTGTGTGTGTGTGTGTGTGTGTGTGTGTGTACGAGGAATTGTGCATGTGTATGTATGGAATGTATTTCACACTCTGGAGCAGGAGAATGCCTTAGTGACCTACTTCCTATCATCTCATACAGTAGGTAGCAATATCTGAAATAAGCCCTGAGAGGAACATGATATTATTAGACTGAAATCTCACATAATTATAAATATTTATTCTTAAAGGACACTTCTGGTTTAGGGTTAGTGTCAGTTTGCACTATTTCCTGCTGCAAGTGCATGTTTGTGTTCCGCTGTATGAGGTGTTGGAACATCCTGAGCCACAATGAATCATTGTATTTTGACTTAAAAAAATCACACTCACTCAACCAGAGTCTATTAGATCTATTTTCTTTTGCTTTGAGCGATAACACATGATCTGTTTTTTTAAATATTTAATCACGTCTTCAGACAATGCTTGCTGCAGATTATGTGAGTATGACGGTTGTTTGCTGTGTGCAAGAGTTGGGCTCACTTTCTGTGGATTTTCAGATGTGTGTGTTGTGTGCATTCGTGCATGTGTGTGTGTGTGTTTTCCAGACTACGTAAACCCTGTCCTTCTCAGTCTCGGCTCTTCAGCAGAATCCCAACAGGCGAGAGGAGATAAGACAAGCCTGGTCGCCCTAACAACCACCGCGACCATTCAGAGGCCTCCGTGCATACCGCCGACTAGGAAGTGAGCTAATTAACCCCGGGTTCAGGACGGAAGGACGGCGGCTTTTTAATAAGATTCTCTGGGTTATATAAACAGCGATGCCCTTCCAAACTCCCAGGAATATTATCGCCCTGCGTCCGTCCATCTGCTGCGGGGAATGAGGAGGAGGAGGAGGAGGTGTCCTGTAACTGGACTTTAATGAGGCACGCCAGGACAGCAGAGGAGAAGAGGACCATAGGGTGCTGCTTGGAAGGTAACACTAAACACACACACACATTCACACACTCATGCACGCACAGTGGATACACACATGAAGGCATTCACAGGCAGTTTGAAGTCCTACTTGAAAGGGTCCTTACTTGCTATTTTCAGTCCTTTCAGCCCTTCCTGCTATGCCTCAGATATCCTCATGTAAATCTAATCCAGTCTTAATCCTAAACCCAGGGCACAACCCTGAAGTAATGTTAACATTGAACCTCACTTTAATCTAGTCTGAATCAAATTCCGACTGTAATTCTAATATTAACCCTGAAACCGTGTCCTGAATCCTAAAATAGAGGGATGAGGAGTGGCCTTGTGCCTTCAGAGGATTTTTTTTCCTTACTGTTTTCTCAACATGTTGTTTTTTCAGCCAATTTATTGTTGATAAGCGAAGAAGTGCAAGTAATGTTGCAGCAGTTTTGTATTGTGCATGTGGTGAAAATCTTTCTAATTGTGAGAAAATAATGATGTTTAACATGATTGAAGTTTGAAATATGATGGCATGCATCGATCTTGACCATTTTCTAAAATTCAGTTTCTACCAAATAGCATAGAAACCGTCTCATTTTACACAGGCAGCTGGTTTATTTTATTCATCAATCTCTATCCGTAGCTATAACACATTATTAATTTAACCTCACGAAAAGTTGTGTCTGCGTAAAAACATTTCAATGTTTTAACAACTAATAGAACCATCTGCCATGTTACTGCAATATGACTAATATCACAGGCAGTAGTAATAAAAACCAGGCAGCGTGAGATTAAATGTGCGTCATGGTAGTTTTCATCCTTAGTTCTGACACGACGCTCTCGGAGTGTCACAGGCTGTTTCCTCATTGGCCAATTACTTTTTTTTGGGGCCTTTTCAATCATCCTAATTGTAATAAGTGATAGATTATGATTTATAATTACATTTAAATCCTCTCATAGTGGTTATAGTGTCTCACTAAAACCACTATGAGAGGACGATTGCTTCTGTTTCTTATAATTATAACATACTATCTCATAATTAGGAAAAAAGGCCTCATAATTATGAGATCGTATCACGTCGTAATTATAAAAGTGTTTTTTTATAATTGTAATGAGAAAGAGTTTAGGTGATTATCGATTATTCTTTGTCATCATCACACTTCCCTGCTTTGTGCTGATAGTTACTACCACCAAAAGCTTCCAAATGTGTATTTCCTGCATGATATGATTGTTAGTTGTCTCCTCTCCCTTTTCACTGCTCACAGATGCACTGATAAGATTTTATTTAAATGATTCTGCTGATTTATTGTGTACTGTTGTCGACTTACAAACCTCAGGACACCTGATAACTAATCATACGCCCATCCTTGTTATTCAGTGACAGAAATAACCTCCAGTGTCAAATCAAAGACAATAAATTGATATTACACTGTCGTACGCTGTTCTTAAATTAATATTAAACCACCTTAAATGTTTCTCATAAGTGCCAGATACTGAGGGCAGGATTACAAGATCTTTCCTTGTAATTATGAGATAGTGAGTCATAATTATGAGAAACGGAAGCCGTGAGATAAGAGTTCTGGTTTTCAGAACTAAGTTACCGAAAACTGAAAAACACAAGTGACGACAAGAGAGAAATCTGTGGCGGAACTCAAACGTTTCTCGGGGAAGTTGTGTTGCACTTTCATATTCCTTTTTCATTTTGAATGTTTTTTGGGTTTTTTTTGCAACTGAACATGCATTTTGCACGTTCAACTGCTTTGTTCGATTCTCAGGATTATGTGCAATTATTGCAAAGCCAAATGTAATTCTTAAGCATATATCTTCACTACAGACAATAGTGTCTTTACTACAGACAGTGGTGTCTTTACTAGTGACAGTGGTGTTTGCAAAGGGAGGAGTGGGGAGGCACTGTTTCAACCTCATGGCCACTACAGTATCTGGTTCTATGGATGACTCACTCTGCCAACCCAAAGCACACACTCATTTACCAATTTGCACACACTATGCAAAAGAAACACACACACAGGTGTAGATTTTGGAGGTTGCAGGAGATATATGGAGATGTGCATTTGTTGTCATTAAAAAAGCAGAGAACTTTTATTTTGAAAAACTCAAAGGTAAAGGGTTCATGCAGCTTATTAAACGACACGTGTTAACATGCAGGTAAATAGAGGATGGGAGCACCACTGCAGTGTCTTACATTATCTGTTGAACTGTGTGCATAAATGAAGGGATTCACTAGAATGCAGGAATTAAAATAGATTTCCTCTAGATTAGGACCCCCCCTCCAGTGATTAAACCCACGCCCTTGCCTTTTACGCACGGGCACGTTTGGTAGAGTGGAGGGGGGGGTGATGAAGGGGGGAGGAGGGGTCGTAATCACGGCGCATCAGGGCCGATCATTCTCCACTGGAGGGCGAGTGGTACAAGAGACCGGGACACTCCGGCAGCAGCAGGACAGCGAGCGGACGGCCAGAGGCAGCGGGGAGAGAGCCGCGCAGCAGCTGGGAGCAGACAGCAGCCGCACACACACACTCACACACACACTCACACACACACACACACACGCTGGGAGAGAAAATCCGGACCCGGACTCTGCAAAGCATCATTTCTTTCCGCCGTCGGATTAAACCGGTTCCCGTCTCCAACACCGCCGACAGACCGTAAGAAACTAAAGCTTTTTTTCCTGTGCTGTGTGCAGCCCCGCGTGCGCGCGTGCATGTGTGTGTGTGTGTGTGTTTCCACGCAGCTGTGGACACACACACAGGACCTCCGCTTTAAACTCCATCATAGAGGCGCCTCGCATCATCCTAGACCTCCTGTCTGTCTGTCACACACACACACACACACACACACACACACACACACACACACACACACACAGCTGGAGACAGTAGCTGCTAGCTACAGCAGCTAGCCAGGCGCACGCGAAAAGGACATTTAAAAAAAAATAATAATAATAATTTCAGTATCCGAATAGCGGCTCCTCCGCCGCTCAGACGCCGCGCAGGGTGACGCCGCCGCGGCTTCGAAGCGACGCGACGAGGCGCCGCTCGTCGCCGTTTCCGCCGCTGCTCCGGTTAGCCGCGCGGCTAGCTGCGGCGGGACGGAGCGGCGGCGGCGGCCGGCGGCCGCTCGCTGCTCGGCGGCCACACGGGTCGGCGGGAGCCGCCTGCTTTTTCATTTTTACATTTAACACACGCGCGTGTGCGTGTGCGTGCAGGTCTGCTGCGCTGTGTGTGCAACGCGTTGACCTGCCAAATGTGTGTGTGTGCGCGCGCGCGTGTCTATGTGTGTGTTTTCTACAACAAGGTGATTTAATGTGCACAAGTGGTGCATCCACAGAATGCTGCTGTGTTCAGAGCTGCTGCAGACATCCAGCAAGGTGGCACTAGTTCCATATGTATATATATATATATATATATATACATATATACATATATATATATGACTAACTAACCAACTGATGTTGGTTCACTTATTATTACTATATAATAATGACAATTATTATAATATAATAAATTATTATAATAATAACTAATAATTATATCATATTTCAGTATTTCGGTATTGGGTGCATCTCCTGTTCTGTTTATGCAGGTTTTGCTGTTAAAATATTGTATTTCATTGTCAGATGTAGAGAAATTGTGTTTCATCTTTTGTCTGTTTCCAGCGTCAAACGAATGAGTTGAAGGATGTGTTTGATTTCACTGTGGTTACACTCTCGCTTTGCAGACGCTTTCGTGCAACGCTTTCATCTATTCCGATATGGAGATGATGTCTAGACTTTAATTCAAGGTTGCATTAGTGTCACTTTTGTTGCCTGTTCAACTTCTCGTCCCTTTTCTCACCGGGTGTGTGTATAAATTGTCCTTTTTCCGTGATGCCAGAACAAATGACAGCTTTGCTCCATTTGACATTGAGGCAGAGAGCAGGTTTCTATTTACAAAACCTGTTTTAACACACACAGACAGAAGATGGAGTGTATTATTTGTTCAAGCACAGCCCCTTCAGGCAAATACTAGGCGTATTTGCAGTGTAAATAACCCATAATGTATAATTTGGGTTTGGCGGCGTCCAAAATTAATTGGAGTCGATGGTGCCTCCACAAACTTGTTGCATCAGCTCTTCCTGTGGCTCTGTCCACACACTGCCTCACACATTATGAGCCGCACTTGCAGAGAAAACCTGGATTTCCTGCAGGTGTATTCTGGTGCATCCTAGCCGGCTCTTTGGTGCCTATATCTAATCTCACCAGGCTTTTTGAATATGTGCCGCAGAGCGTGTCGGCATCTATTATTGTACAATTACAGACTGTTGTCTCCCGCCGCCGCTTCTGAAGCGTGTCCTCCGCCGCCTATGAAAGATCGCGGCCATTATGTAAAGAAAAACAAATTCTGCTCTGGCTTATTGACATTGCCGCGTAAATGTTTCACCGGTGATTACAGTGGCAAACACCAAGCTCCCTCACACAATGACAATCCCGTACCTGTGGCTTAAACCCTGACTGTGAAGCGTTTTGATGAATAGAGGTGGGCTAAGAAGCTTAAAGGCTAACTGAGGGTGTGCAGGTGTTCTATTATTCCCCTTTTGGACCAGATGGCATTAAAAGTGTGTTAGTGTCTTTGTTGCACCTATGGTCAGTGTTTTTTAATAGGAACTTTAGTTTTTTTCCAGCATAGTATGTGCTGTCATGCTGTAATAAAAAGATGGGTGCATAATTAGGGCTGAAATGCTAAACCTCATTATTTCTGCAATTGCTATACTGGGATCATTACTCTTATTGTTGATTATTACTTTTTAGGGTATAGGCACATCTATAGTTTCTTTTCAAACAGAAAGAAAATGCATCAACAAAGTATACTCTGCTTAATGGTAGGTTTGTTTAGCAGGAAAGTAAATATGGGAAGGCGACACTGTGTTGTGGACTAGCACATATCACTATGCAATTTAACATGGAGCGAGTGAAGAGTCGGTGGTAATTATCTGGGCAAAACTGTACAGTAGCAGAATGACAAATACACTGGGAATTAATGTCCTGAAAATACTCCTGTAGAGTATATTTCAATTTCAAAACATTAAAAACATAAAGAAAAAATACAACAGAAACACATAATAAAAGAACATTTCCATTAAATTCATGCATCAAAGAGTTAAACAAAACAGAATTTAAAAATAAGCTTGAATATGATGAAGAAGGACAAAAATAAAAAGCGGAGATTTGGTTTAGGAGATGCAGCCTGCAGTTTTCTGGGAGTTTGTTCTAGATATGTTGTGTTCACACTGGAAGACGCCCTACTTTCAGAAAATGAGGGGAGCTAATATGGAGCACGTACGACATGCTAGCTGTCAACGTTTTAAGGCGTTCGGTATGCGTGGGGAAGGAAACGTCTGCGTTTTGTGAATCTTATTTTCCCATGACTTTACCTCAGAGTGACTGATGGGGACTTTATTAAAACCAAACACAGCAGTTCCCTAACGACAGCTGACTGACGTCCATAGGTTTTTGTCCGTTTTCATACCTTTGGATGTTTAACTACTTACGAACAAGTTAACATGCAATTTAATATATAACCAATTATGAATTAAAATTATCCTGCAAACAGTCTGCCTGTACTGTCTGTATTATACAACCCTTGAGGCCAATCACACCCAGTACATGTACTAAAACGTGTATTTCTGCCGCTGACAGGCTCAGATTGTTATCATAATATGTGTCTGACTCTGAAAGTGAAAGCGTTGCTGGCTAACACCAGTTAGTTTACATGTAAAAGACGGACAAAAAAACCCACAACTGCAATGACGGATTATCCTGTGAATTATTTTGAGGATGGTTGTGAGTAATTTTCACGTCGACTGATCGGCTGTATTTATTTGAGCTGGAATACGCAGAGAGGAGAAAAAAACCTCACGGACAGTGAAGCTTAAACTGCTGAATTTCCTTCACTCCTCGGCTCTTCTGACGGGTGAAAGGGAAAAGTTTTTTTTTTTTTTTTTTTTCCTGCAGAGCGGGACTTGTTCCTGCCAGACTCGGAAAATCTAGAAGTGTCCGCGGAGTATTCCCAGCCGTACCACAAAAGGATTTACAGCATTTATCATTTATTGTTTGCCCCGTGGAGACTGTTTTACCTTCACAGAATCAACTGGATGAAACCAAACGGTGAAAAAAATTAGATTACAACACGCCTTAATGTTACTCTAGTGATTTTGTGGAGATTCAGTTATTGATAGTACACACTAGAATAAAATGTCTTAAATAATATAATTTAATATATATATTCTTAAACTAATATAATCGACTTGAACCTTAGTTTTATTCCCTTTTTTTTTCTAAAATCTCAAAATTTTTGGAAATAATACCACAAAAAATATTACCAAAGTAGTCAAATCACTTGTTTAATAATAACAATAATAATAATTTAATATTGTTTTTTTTTGCACTTTTTTTGTGAGTTGTGGTTGAGCCATTTCACAAATCATAGGAATGGTAAAATTTAGAATAAATGGAAAAAATCACCCAGCCTTACACATACTAACATTAAAACACAACCCGATGCAGCAGCATACTACTACAATTCCACTATTTGTGGTAGACAACTACATTAAGTTTGGGGATTTAAACATTGGACAATCTGGCAGAGTTCGTGCTTCGACAAATCAACTGTTGCCGGAATGGACAGAATCATCGGAGGGAACCGACGTGCTGCCACTAGTTCTGGACGATGGATCGATCGATCGATCACTCCCTCGGCTTAAGGAAGCGGTTTCCAGAATCCAGAGGGGAGCAGGAGCAGCTCAACTTTAATCAGCGGCTTAGTCAGGCACGGACGGCTGTAGGAGGAAACGTGGGATGCATTGCAGCGCTCTGGATGTGCACGTTACCAGCGTGTGAAACACCCGGTGGCAATCTGTGTGTGGGGGGGGGTTCCCCGACCTATTGTTCCGTTGCTGTGTCTTACACAGACTCACTACGTAATACACAAGATTTCATTGTTTGCAAAATCGAGGCAATTAACTCGACTGTCCACGCGTTCCACACACACACACGTCACCACGGCTAATATCATCAACTACGCTGCAACGGAATCCACGCATCGCTCCCTCTCTTCTGATTCATCTTTTTACCGATTCCAAATATAGAACGTAATGAACCCTGCTTTGTCTTTGACTTGATGCACGCCGAGTCCGTATTTCTAACAATCTCTCGTAACCGGGATGTTGAAACAGAGAAAATAACACGGCTTGTGTGACGTACAGTTGGGGTTTTCTAAACTTAACACGGACACCAAAAACAATTCAATGGGATCCCAATTGGAAGGTATTTTGAGTTGTAATTGCAATACTTCTTCAAAGATTTCTCCAGAGACCTCCAAAACGATGCATTCAGGGGCCCCCAAGACCTCCCGTCATGCCAGGCTCTGCCTCCACCGCCTAATCTCTGCCTGCTCTGTATTGCATAAGTTCACAATGAATAATTCAATAAGGGCACAATGAAGATGATGAAGTCGATGAACTCCGACAGGAGAAAGAAGGGGAGGGAGGATTAAATTCTTTCTCTTTTACGAGCTTCTACATTCACCACGGGCATCTCTCGCTTTTTTTTCCTTTACTGTTGCATCAGTTTTTCTAATTTCAAAAGACACTGTTCCGTCGACTGTTGTAGCAGCCAAAAATACATCCCTTGGCCAGACTACACCTATTATTAAGGGTAGGCTACTTCATACCCGTAGGATAAATTATAACCCTACACACAGGCTGGGGTTTAAAGTGGGCTAACCTGCTTTATGCTGTGGGTATTTTGGGCTAGTCCAGTTTATGCCCTGGGGTATTATTCAGGCTAGTGGTTCATGTCTCAGGGACACAAGTTCAGAAAAGTAGCAGGAGACAGTTAGTTTAACACTTTATTAGTGATGTTACTGAACATTTATGGTGTCTTTTAATGATTTGAAGTTGTTTTGTACCTAAACCTAACCACACCCATTTTTTTTATTATGGCACATTCTGCTTATTGGTGTGATAACAGCAGGTGTAGTAGGAACCTACTAAATCTGTAAAAATGTTTATGGGTCCAATAACCACTGATGACACCCAATGTCGTGTCAATGGACTAAAGCCTGTAAAAAAAAGGTTACATGGTTCCTGATTTTTTTCTCTGGCAGCAGTGACATGTCTGACATTGTAAATGCAGATGAATTGAAGATAATAACCTGAATGTCATAATGTGTGGGATGTAAACGTGAGTCTAACTTTCACCAGAAGTGGAAGAGCTAAACCACGATCACCGGTGCAAATGGCCGCCATTAAAAGCAAAGACAGACTTTCTACCAAAAGGCGTCGCAGTGCAAGGATCCCATTTCTAAATATAAATCTCAGCTCATCGGATCACCAGACAACAATCAGATAAAATAAAACACAGTTAGCCAATCATATATCAAACCCCTACATGGACTTTGGCCACGGTGTCTGACACAGGAGGCATTTTCACTGCATTGGTTAAGCTGGAAGTCTTATAATATAAATATAATGTTCTTGCCACCTACTGGTGATTTTCGGAAAGATTCTTCATACCCATTAAATAAATTATTACATAAATTGACAGTGTTTGTCGGAAACTGGAGCCGAAGAACTTTTTAATGTCTAATATTATACAAAACAGGTGTATTTTATCAGTTGTGTCGAAGACAATACGGAGCTCTGACTTTATGAGGGAGGCATACTTTGGACCAGCAGGGTATAGACTAAACCCTTGAGCATGAAACTGTCCAGATTTTAGGCCAGGCCAGATGTTTTTTTGTCATTGTTTCTAGCAGCTGGAGCACACATCTTGTTGCTATTCAAGGTGAGAACAGGACTCATTCTCCAGCTAACAGCTACTACTACTACTACTTAGCATGTAAGGATGCACTGGATATCTGGTAACCGAATATATTTGGTCAAATATTGCAAGAAAAAGTCACACTCAGCCTCAGGTGAAGGGTGTTAAAAGCAAGGCTGTGTGCGTGGTAAACCAAACTATCTTGAGGGGGTTCCACTTCAAATGACTTAGCAGTACCGCTTTAATTTGTCATTAAAAAGCCTGCACAGCACGTTGAGTACCAGAGAGAGAAACGGCTGCAGCAGCTAAAAAAACAAAGCTTGTCACAGCGAGTCTGTGCCTGAAGGAAAAAAGTTCAGAATCGACAGCGCCAAAGCAAACGGAATCAGAAAGAAGTTAATGAGTTCACGGCTTTGGATGATCGACGGTTCAGTGCTGTGGACATTGGTTTCCCAGAGGTTGAGGTCACTGAGCCCCGTCACATGATACCGAGCAGACAGTATTCCTTGGACGTGGGCTTATCAGAGATTTGACCATGGTGCAAAACTTTAAAACAGCATTTGATATTCAGCAATAGGCCAAGTGTTTTTATTTTATTCAGCTGCACAAACTGTCTTTTCAGTGCATCCCTACATGCAAGCTCCTATTTTGCATTCTCTGTTGCACACCTGGCTGCAGGAGTTGGTTACTCCCCCGGTACTTAAGTTCTGGTCTGCAGTGAGACCTCCTCCTCAAGTGCCGTTGGTGTCATTTCCACCTCAGTGTTGCACCAAGGGGCAGAATTAAATAGTGAAGGTGTGAAAAGTTGCGTTAACGCTTTCAGGGACAAGAATTGACTGTGCATTTTGGTAGGACTGGACAGTAGAGAGACCTCAACCATTCACATCCAAGGCAGTAAGTAGGGTCCATCGGTTTGGCCAAATATATTGTCATTGAGAGCTTAGAAACACCATTTATCACAGTTCAGTCCTCTGTTTTCTCTGACATTGTTGGACTTGCCGACATTGATATTGAATTGCTGAGAGGTATGAGGTTTATTCTGTGATATAATTAATTGAAATCCCAATCGCTGCATCTGAATTGCCTGCATTCTTGTCTCTGAAGGCCGGTGTTCTCCACCACTTGTTTATTTTGTGCTGCATCTTCTTATAATTAGGCAGGACGGTCTCAATTAGCTCAGTTGCTCCATTGTTTTGATGGGACGATCACATTATTATTGCAGCACAACGGGGCTGTCAGTCATCTCCATCAATGTTTCAAGGCCTTAAGCCGAGTTTATGCTTCTGTGGATGTGGCTGCGCCGTCGATGTGATGCAGGCATTGATCGTTCGAACTTCTGCGTTGGAGAAACGTGTTGCAAACGAACTATGGCAACCGTACACCAGGCAAAAATAAACATATTCCCTTCACTCCCTGCCTGGTGCTAATACTCCCTCATACAACCAGTATTGAGTGTACTTGTCTGGAGGTCTTCGATATTGAGGAGCAGGCCACAGATGGCGGGGTGTACGACCAACACGACCGAGCCCCACTAATCACAGCTGTTGTAGTTTTTTTGAGGTACTCATCTAGAAGACTCATCAAACTTCCAATGTTTGCGTGGTCCTCGCTCACCGCTGGCAGCACAAACGCGTATTTATCCGTCCACTCTCCATTTTCTGCATCTACCTTTCTGTTCTTTCGCAGTTTGGGGCATGGCATTTCTGTTTGAAACGTGATCTCGTAAATCACCAGCAGGGTGTCGCGGGATCGGCTACAGGGAAATACACCCAGAAATAGCATGGCAATTTATTACACCCGAAACACTATATAATAATAATAATGATTAAAGATTGTGTCTTGGACCAGATGGCATACTTGATGTTAATTATGACCCGATGAAGTTAAGGTAATGCAGGGGAGTTCATGAATATTATATATATATATATATAATTATGAATATTATTACTATTTTAGTCCTACCGCATTCTGTGGTCATCAACCTTTTTAGTTTTTAGTTTGAATTATGTTATTATACCCATCCGCGTACGTTTGGATCCATATGTGGTCCCCCAGTTGAGTAAGTCTGGCCTGCATCGTAGGGGTTTGCGTTGCATTAGTATAAACAAGATTTTACAGGCGAACCTGTAAATCGTGGTCGTGCTTTGATCGTGTATCACCGTCCTCAGCGTGTTAAACCCTGTCGATGGATGCAACGTGTCTGCCTCCCGTCCTCTCTACTGTACACTGTAGTGGCGTTCAGGCCTCAGCCAAACAGCTCTCGGCCCTCAGGCGCTCATCAGACTCTGGTCATGTGACCGGCTTCTTATGAAAGTCCCTAAAGTTCGCAGAAGGTCTGACTTCTCGTTGCCTGAAACACCGATTCAGAGATGATATCTGATTCATTTCTTTCCCCTTTTTGTCTATTTGTTTTTTGTAATGCATACCTTTTGTAAGTTGGTAACTTGTTAGTTTAACTGCTTGTCGACTCTCCTCGCGACTTTTAAGGTTGAAATAAAGGTTTAATAAAGTAAATCTGGATCCATTCCTCTCCTCTTACTATCGTATGTCTTTTTTTTGTCTCTGCAGGCCAAGACATGAGCTTCTCCCGCTGAATGTTATTGATGCAGAACTGGTGAGTTCTTTTTCCTCATGTTTTTTTTTATTCAATCACGGTTAAGTGCTCGCTAAACATCTGGTAGCAATTTTTTAAAAGGCCCCGTTCCCTGATTGTTTGGTATAACCCTCTTCAATATTAGTTATTTTCTTTCCAGGGCAGCCAGGTCAAGATTACATATTAATAACCTTGCCTGCATTACATCATTTGATTAAAGTGTTTGCATAATATGTCTTCAACATATGGCTGATGGGTTATGTAATCTGGATGCCTCTGTGTTTATTCTAATGTGTGCACAAACAAAAAAACAAAGAGGGGAACTAATGAGAAGGTGAGGAATGATAAGAATTTTCCAGGCATCCAACATTCAGCACAAATATCCACCGGACTCTTATTTATATGCATTCCTCAGTCTGAGCCCTCATTAAGGAATACAGACACGTTTCTCCTTCAAAGCGTTGGGCGCTGCAAACAAGTAGCACGGAGAGAGCCTGAAAATTGCCAATTGTCATTTCAACTGATTTGTGTTCAACGAGGTAACCAAGAGGCCTAATTTTTCACCGCACCTCCTATGAGACAAGATGCGGCGCGAAAAAAACAGATTGCGCGGCCGCTGCCTGATGCTCAGCTCAGATCCGTAATGGGGCGGAGAGGCGATTGCTCTCTATGTAATGGTCTGTATTAAGAATGTAATCTGTATTAATAATGTAATGCAGCATGAAGGCTGCCTGTTGGAGGAGGAGGGAGGTATACATTTTCATTATCCTCAAGTTATATTTGCTTCAATGTAAGTGCTCTTTAAATAATCAAACATAATAATAATCAAGACTAAAATATATAATACTACTACAATAGTGTTGCTATATATATATATATATATAGTATTATGACTCAAGCAGTTTTAACATATACCATTACCTCTTATCCCTCTTATCCATAAATATGATATATATATATATATATATATATATATATATATATATATATATATATATATATATATATATATATGTGTATATACATATATATATATGTGTATATACATATATATAATATTATGACGCAAGCAGTTTTAACATAAACCATTATCTCTTATCCATAACTATCCATAAATATGATATATATATATATATATATATATATATATATATATATATATTGTATATACAATACTATATACAATATATATATATATATTGTATATAGTATTATGACTCAAGCAGTTTTAACATAAACCATTATCTCTTATCCATAATTATCCATAAATATGCTATATATATAAAATATATATAAATATGTATATATATATAGTATTATGACTCAAGCAGTTTTAACATATACCATTATCTCTTATCCATAATTATCCATAAATATGCTCTATATATATATATATATATATATATATATATATATATATATATATATATAGTATTATGACTCAAACTCAGTTTTAACATATGCCATTATCTCTTATCCATAAATATGCTATATATATATCCATAAATATGCTATATTGACATCAAAATCTGATTATCCTGCCTCTTTGAACTTGCATGACACTACTGGGCTGATATATATTTTAATGTATTAATATTCAACATTCACTAGTTAAATAAAATGCTTGTACAGTTGTAGAATAGGAATTCATAAACGATTATTGCTGCTAATTTATCAGCCTTAATATATGTTTTATAATCCCCACACATCACGGTGCTTTGCATGTTTCCACCTCGGACAGATGCACTATTAGAAGAAGCAATTGCACGTCTAACCCTTTACTTGCTGCTCTTTCCGTTTTGTTTTAACGTGCTGCATTTCAGCACAGATACGACAGGAGGGAACACGGGTCCCCTCTTCTTAGTCGATGAGGGATTACATGGCTCCCCATAGACGTGGCTCATGTATCTCAGTTTTATTTCCACGGTTCGGTTCGCTCCAACATAGATTTCGGTAAAGCAGGTTTTCTCATGGTATGCATTGTGTTTTCCATCCCAGCAGCACGCGTTAAACCTGCAGCCTCTCACCACATTATGTAATAATGTAAAATAATACAGCCAGGTCACCACAACTTTTGGCTCACAGCTCTGAGAAATGAGAATACCCATTACGTAATCCTGTAAAGTGTGTGTGTGTGAGAAAGAGAGAGTGTGTTAAAACAAAATAATCATGCTGGTTTGTTTGCTTTCACATAAATTAATTGAAATTTGTAGAAGCAACAATCAAATCATCATCGACATCTGGCTTGTTATCAGTTTGTTTGATGAAAGAAAAACTCTCATTTATTAGAGGCGGCCTCTACTATCAACAGGGGTAACATAACTAAATCAATTCTAATTGCAAACACTGTAAAAACACTGTGTTACCCTCCACTGCCTTGTCAGGGAATGATAATCATTAGAAAATATGTACAGGACAGTCATTTACTGGAGCGTATTTTTTTAGCCGTTTGAGAAAATAGCTTTTGTAATTGAACTGACGATAAGTTTAAGCAGAGACAACTTTTCTGGAATATGACACGAGCCGATTCATCAGGGTGCATGCTCGTCCTGCACTGGCCTGTTTCCTGCTCTGATGAACTACTCAACTCCACAGCACGTAGCAGATCAGAAACGCAGCCTCGGCCTCATCCAGTATGCAAGCGCACTGTTTGCTTCTTAAAGAAAGGGAGATCAATGATGTGCGAGTGTGTCTACAAGGGTAAGTGTGGCTGGAGGGCGAATATAATGACAGAGGGGGGATTATCTGCAGCCTCTCAGCCGGCAGCAAGCAGAGACCAGGAGGAGGAGGAGGAGGGATGGAGAGCGAAAGAGATGCAACACACCAACAGATGGTAGCCGCAGTCATCGAGTCAATATTTACTCTTTCCTAGCTAAAGATTGGTGGCATTAGCTTTAGCTCATTCAGTAGCTGGAGCCGTAGCTCGGCCGCACGTTTCAGGTCTAAAAATACGTGGCTGTTGCCCGCCTCCACGCCGTGGTCCCTCCCTCCCTCCCTCCCTCCGCCCACCTCCATCCTGCTAAACTGACACATTCACTTTACCCACGGCTCAATCCGCTGTGGGGATACATGTGAACGCAATTTGCACTTCCAATTAAACTGTCGACCTTCGCTCTAGAATGCGAAACTTTTTTTTTCCTCCTCGCACGATCCTCTCCTGGATTGCTATTATTACCCGACCAGCCCAGTGATAATAGAGAGAATCCGGTTTTGACGCCGCGCTGATGAGGATGATTGAAGTCAGCAAAAATAACGAGCGTCTTTGTCTCACCGTCAATATTTGAGGGGCAGATTAGGAAAAGCTGGAGATTGATTTCCGTGTATTGTTAGCGCACTGATTTCCTCGTGTGACGTAAGTGAAAAAAAACAAATCAATACTCTGATCAATACAGTAGAACAGGTAGGCCTCCTACAACAGAATAGGAAAAGAAAACTAAAAAATATTAGTTAAGAGGTGAGGAAACTCTTTATACGTCGATCGATGGAAAATCATGACGGAAATGCAGCTTTTTGATAAACATTTTTTATTATTTTTATGCTTCCTGCATTGTTTACGCCAAAATTTGCAGGTTTTAAATTTCCCACGTTGAGTTTCGCAGCTTTTCTTTGTCACCTGCCGAATGAGAAATAAATATCTTTGTGTTTTTGGACTTTCCTTCATAATTATATATAGTAATATTTTCTTTTATATAAAAAACCTTTAATACACAGCTTTTTACAAAAGAAATCAACTATTTGACATTAAATATTAATTGAATTGTATTCTAATAAAAGTATTTAAAACAACATTTTCTTAACAGGAACAGTGCATATACATAAATATACATTTAATAAAGGAAGGAAATGCTTGCACCTTTATTTTTGTCATTTCACCACCACCTTATCATGAAGCTGTCAGAATAACATTTCTGAGGCAAAAGAAGGTTCAAAATAATCAAATATTGCCAGGAACAACAATTGGAGGATGAATCTATATGAAACTGGCATTTGAGTGACTTTTACTGTTGGTATTTTGACGGATGAAACGACTTGTTTTTTCTAGCCTGTTTCTGACTGTCAGAGCCTGTTGGCATTTTCCAGCCTCCGTTTGGTGTTAATTTCATGTCTGTCTTCTTCAATTTTTTCCCCATTCCTCTGTCATCCATCCAGCTCTTTTTTTTAACCTCCTTTCATGCATTGTTGTCTTATATTTCCCTCTGATTTCTCAGGGACCTGTCAGCCTCTATTCATTAAATCAAAGCTTCCTGCTCACCAAATATATATATAAAAATTGAAAACTACTAAATTAACCTTCCTCAGTGATCAGATGAGTAACTAAAACCATTTTTTTTTGCCACAGGGTATCCACAAATCATTTTTTTTAATATTCTGATTAGTATCTGTCTGTGTAATGAGGTAAAACACATTCCAGATGAATTACTGGTGTTAACACATTAATGGTCCCACTTCTAATTTATATTCATAATAATCTGTAATTCTCAGCAACTTTTTGCAAACCAGTAAATTACAAAAGGTCAAATGTGAAGTTGCCAGTAACACTCCAGCATTATGTTTTATGAGTTTATAAATGCTTCTTAGTGAACAGTATTATTCAACAATTATAAATGATTATATAAAGACATGTGTTATATTGTCATACATAGGGATCCACTGTGGAAGCCTACTAGAAGAATTAACATCTTAAATACATTAACAACACATGTACATAAGGCTTCATTATACTGTGTAATAAACCATTTAATACATGTTTATATATATTTAAATGGAAAATGCATGGAAGTGTTTGGTCTGACTGGTCATTACCTTAAGGTTTATTCTAACATTTGTCGTTCTGAGGCTTATTTACATGGAGTTACAGAGGAGAGTCTGAGAATCTGAGGAAATAGCAGAATGAGAATCCATGAGGCCGGGGTTAGCCTCCAGCGTGCTGCCGAGCCTCAAAACACAGCTCCAACACATGACCGGCCGGCCACATCAGATGACTAGATAAACAGCAGGAACGTTGCCTCTTCCTCTTTGTACAGCGCGGCTCTGTCTGCAAAAAAAAAAGAAAAAAAAAAAGGAGGGAGTGATACGCCTCTGTGTGTGTGTGTGTACAGTATGTGATGGAGGAGCATCTTTAATCAGCCCACTACTGTATGAGATAACAAGCACGAGCCGTTACGCAATACTTTAGCAGCCGAGCTCCATCACTCATCGCTTTAGTTCAAATGCAGAATTCTTCTACTATTGACTTGCATAATGTGATGGCTGCGAGGGACGCCCGCTTTTATGCATATAACCTCGAGTGGAACAGCATGAAGTATTTAACGTGGGCCTAATTTATGTCTTTAATTGCCTTTAAAGCCTTTTTTTTTCTTTTTGGAGCGTTCTTAGGACTTTACAACCCATAAAATAGAAAAGCGCTTCGTGAACCAAACGACAGAGGGAAACAAACAAATTTCAGGCTGAGTATAAACACACAGGACAGTTCCCTCAGATGGATTTCCAACTGGTGACATATTTGTCAAGGGTCGCCGCTCATTTTTCATCAGCCACTTCTCACACGTCTTTTAAACAAACCTCTGCACCCGGCGCATAAATTCCCTGGATGGCTATCATAACAAACTGCAGCAGCAATGTAAAGTTTAGACAAGTATGACAATCAAAGCGCATTATGAGAGGAGCGCTGTAGATGTTTCTTTGGCAAATACGAGCAGACATATTTATTTGCGTCAATGACACGATTGCACTCCCCGAAGAAGAAAAGGAAATTATAACGTATATATCATGTTTTATATAAACAGTCAGTTTTTTCCAAGCTGTGTTTGCCTATTCACGAAGGAAATAAATGAGAAAAACTTTTCCACAAGCCCCGTCCAGCTCCTTTTTAGATATTTCACAAGGAATTAGTTTATTTTATTTCAATGTATAATAAAAAAAATGACAGGATTTATTGTAGTATAAGAAACTCAAACATCAGTTGTAGTTATTTGCACCTACATTATTTAAAATGTACAGAAACTGTAGGACAAATTAAATATTTTACATCCGCTGTAGTAATTTGTTGATCAGTCAAGTGCAATTAGTGACTTCACCACTAGATGGCGCGAGAAACTGCTTCCTGTACCTTTAAGTTTGTCAAATACTGACTAAAACTTACACTGCCTGACTTGACACCATCACAAGTGATGAATTTCTGATCAGTAACAGCGAATGAAGTTTAGAAAATTTAATAAACCTCAGAAGATGACAATGGTGTGCACGATAACTAACATAAAATTGGAAATGACTAGAAAAGAAAAATCATACCCATCAACACATTTTAGTTTAGTATTAATACTTGGGCTCAGATCAGAATTTTATATTCTGCCCTTTATATGCAATGCATTTATTGAGAAATACTGCACACATATTAACTGATAATTAAATTGATGACACAATAATTCCTCCCACAGGCCATTTATTAAGCTTTGTAAAAGAACACATGTTTCAGAAAAACCCATCACTGCTGCAGCCTGTAAAGAGATAATTATTTTACTGACATGCCATCAGAGATGATGTTTAACACTCTTAATATGAATATTTTAATGGCCCAGACAAAAACCAATATATATATTCTTTTATTTCCTGATGTTATTTAGTCCAGTGTTTCATCAACTGTTTGAGAAAATAATCAGTAAATAATTTATGATGGATATGATTCAATCATTAGGCTCATAGGGGTCTACTGGAGCCCATCCCAGCACATAATTACTGCTCCATAATGTTCCCATTGTGCATAAATTGAACATTTCCATAATAAGGACCAATGTTTGACAGCCTGATCTTTAACGTCACAGACTCCATGTCTGAAAAAAAAAGATAAAATAACACTCAAGTGGTGTATGTTCGTACTTTGCACACTTCCTCAGACCAGAGAAATTATATAATAGCAATCAGTAGTAGCTGTGTAACAGCTGCTCTACTGAGGTTGGGTGGCTTCCTGTCATAGGTGGAGAAAAAAAATGTCCCTGGACCCTCCACTCCATCAGTGCTGATGTAATCCACTAATTAGCCAGCACACTGGAGGAAGAGAACTCTCTTCCTGTATGTGTGCATTCTACGTGTGTGTGTGTGTGTGTGTGCGTGCAGAGCGACTCGGACCTAATTTTGTCCTTTTAAAGACAGTCGTCCATCATCCTTACAAGGGACAAACTGTTCTTTTCTGACTCACTCACGTATGAAACTCTCCCTCTCACCTTTCTCTCTCTCTCTCTCTTTCTCCGGCCCTCGGGGAGATTCCTGGTTTCCTGACAGCGTCAGAAAAGTGTATGTGAAATGTGTGTGTGTGTGTGTGTGTGTGTGTGTGCATTTTCTCCTTTTGCTCTTCCTCTTTTGTCTTTACCTCCTCCCCCAGTAACTGTAAAAACATATGGGACCTAGATTATTATTCACTGTCTTGCTGGTATCTTTAAGATAAGTCAGTACTGGTTGATTTGATTTTAGCAGAATTCTCGGGGCAATAAAAAACTCCCTGATTAGCTGCAACAGAACAGGGCGTCTATCTGTTTAATAAAAACACCAGTGAAGGATTTCTGTCCTTTTCTCACTGGGCCATGAACAATGATTTCTATCTTTAAATATTGCTTTCACAGTAAAAAGCCTCCTGTGTTTCACTAGTTGAACACCAATAATGTGAACTGGCGGTGGAATATTTTAGATTTGTGTTAGCAGCAGCATAAACTCTGACACACTGCGAATGAGAAGTGCAAACTGTGGGTTTATTATCAGCGAGATAGAATTATAAATAGTTGTTGTCCTGGATTACATGCTTCATTATTTACTGTTGTGAATTCTTCATGTGTGACGGCGGCTATGGAACCACGGCAGAAACATCAGACCACAACGTACCATTATTATCACTATTAATAATAGCAATATAAAAAATAAGCATTTATAGAATAAGTTACAATGCAGTTATATTAATGACTATTACAGAACATTGCAGACCATAAAAATTAATACAAATCTTTTGATTCATTCTTTATGTTGCATAATGTTAACAATAAGAATAATAGTAATAAATAACAGAGAAAATTACCTGTTTTTCCAAATTGTGTGCAAATTTCTCTGATATAAATGTAGTGGCATCTTTCAACAGCTTCAGAATATGCATAGTTGCCTAGGCTGGCACACAGACTCATGTAGAGGTGTTCTACACTATGAAAGAACCTGTATTTGGATCAATATTTCTGACAGGATCAGTCATACACTGTGCACTGTTCTCACTTTTGCAGTTTAAAGTACCGAACAGCATCTCAATGCAGTTTTACATATCTCTCAAATCAATGTTGGGTGTGAGCAATTCATAAAGATTCATCCTCCAGTTGTTATTCTTGGTAATATTTTTTTATTTTGAATCTTCTTTTGCATTATTCTTATAGCTCCATGATATTGTGGGGTTGTGAAATGACAAAAAAGAACAGGCACAAACATTTCCTTCCTATATTAAATGTACATTTTTGTAGATGCACTGTTCCTGCTAAGAAAAATGTTGTTTTAAAAGAGTTCAAACTTTTAGTAGAAGCAAAAAAAAAAGTGCAAATATGTTGTTTTAGGCAAAGTTTATAACTCCAGGCTGTGTGCAATTCTTTGGATTGAGCGTTTGTTATAAGGGACAGTATTTATAACGCTGAAATAGTAATAATTATGGCAATTTATGATATGGGACCTTTTAATTCTTGCTTATTCTGAGTGCAGAAGTGTGCAGGCACTGATTTGAAATGATAATGGCATGTAGTATTTTCTGTACTAGTATGTGATTTGTACAATCAGTGATGTTAGGACGCATCATGCATGCATGCATTCAGTTTCCTGGCTGCAGAATCAGTACATTTCAGTGTGGTGACCCTGCTTCAACCTTCTCAGAGACCCCGTCGCCCTGTGGGACGCAGCTGCACGATAAACAGGGGGTCGGGGGGGGTTGGCGGGTTTTCTCAGGGTAAATGTCCACTCAGAGAGTCTAGTCTCCTAAGAGCAATAAAGACGAGTGAGAGAGAGAGAGAGAGAGAGAGACGCCATGGGGGGGGGAGGAAGTGTACGTTCCTGCTTCTTCCTAACACCCTGACAGGTGCTGCTCATGGCAGCGACACCGAGTCCCACAGAGAGCTGCACGCCGGGCCGCGGGTCGGGTCGGGGCGGCGTCCTGAAGAGGGAACATATGCTGTTAGCACCTGATCCGCCCTGTCAGTCTATTCATATCTAAACTAGAACTATCAGCCCAGCTCTTTATTATGCACAGACGGAACCAAGAGCATGAAAGAAAAGTCAGAATCTAACGAGGCTGAAAGGCAACTTTTACCTTTCCCAACGTGAATCTAAACTGCATCACAATCAAAAATGTCAAACAGAAATGTCAAAGCTTTAATATAATGCTGCTTTATTCCTATTATATTATATCCTAACCACTATCCAGCACTGTGTAAAACTGAATTGTAAGCTGATCACAAGTTCAATTAATTTAAGTATAATGTGCTTGTAATACCTCTGTTTCACTCTTTATATATTTTAATGATAAAAATACAATACTATACGTCCAATAAATAACTCAATAAAGCAATTAAATTACAGAGCACAGAGTAATAAACATTAAACGCAGCTCATAGTGATCAAGTACTGCTGGATAATCAGATAAAAGGTGCAACAACAACAGGGGCAGTACATCTAAATATAAATATTTATTTAGAAATAGAAAAGGAAGAGTGTGATTTGCAGGAAAAACACTGGCTGTACAACCTCTCAATATGTATTTAGTTTTCTCAAGCTTTAAAAAAAAAGTGATATGGTATCTGTAGGCCACTGAGAGATGAAGAGCTCCGATGCAACGATAATAAACGTATGTGAAAGCTGTAACATACTTTTGTCTAAAGTTTAAGTGCAAATACAGCATTGAAAGGTCGAGTTAGGAGATTTTACCCAAGAACAGCCGACACAGTAGAAAAACAACCAGCCTGGAATCCTTTCAGATTAAGACAAAAGTGGCTAAAGTGACAAGGAGAGCAACGAGCTTTATCACAATTATCTTCATTTTTATTTTTATTTAAAACTCTGATTCATCTCATTAATATCTATGAGCTGGACCAATAACATCTGGTTCTGAAACTTAAAAAAGTACATTTTTGTACCTTAAATTGGCTGTGTATAATTTTAGAGAAGAAATATTACATTTGAAGATAAGAGCAGCTGTTGCTTTCAGCGATTGTAAAAGTTTTATATTCTTATCCATATCTTATGGCCTCATTAGGACTGGAAAGACGATAACAGGAGTAAATGCACCTTCCTGGTGGAGTGGGTGGATTCAAAGGTCTGGACCCAGGAAAAAAGCAGCAATCACTACTCCACATCTCTTATGTAACTACAGAAATCATTGTATTGAGTATGGGAAGTGTACGGTATATTTCTTAGTATTGGCCATTGTTAGTTTGCTTAGTTGTTCTACAACTCGTTCTACAAAAATTCACTCACGTACTGAGCCTACTGATGAAAAATAAGATAAGATAAGATAAGATAAGATAAGACTTTATTGATCCCACAATGGGGAAATTTGTCTGTTACTGCAACGTACAGAATAAAGAAAAGAAAATAAAAGCTAAAGAAAAAAAACTATAAAAAATAAAAATACACAACACTATGTACGAAATTCGTAGAATTTGTTGATTAGCATACACAGTATGCAATATGGACATAAGAATGGGGAAAAAATACTAATAAATAGTAAGAAAAAAGTATGCATAAGCAAAGCATATATACATAAATACATGCACGTACACACATATTTACATATTCGCATATATATATATGGACATACATATCCACGCGCATACACACATGTACACATACATAGCTAATGCACACTTAAGGTGCAGGATGTGTGTGTGTAGAGAAAAGTGACCAGTGAAAAGTGACAAGAATGCTACCCTTTCTGCATATTTAAGCAATTTTAATGGAAATTATCCCTTAAAAATGATGTTTCCTTATTATTCCACCACCTGCAACCTATCCACTATTCATCAGAATGTTAATGATTATGTTATTCTTATATTATGTAGATTAGATTATAGCAAGAAGAGCTGCATAGCATCATTGCCTAAATAGGACAGCCATGCTATAATTCTGATAATACTGAAATCATCATAATGCAGGCTGTATATGTTTGTAAAGTTCTGCCAAAAAGGCTGTTTATGATGTTTATGACTGAGTAAATGGACCGGCACCGTGGGAACGTTTCTGATATATCAACTATAGTAAGTTGGTAAAAAAGCATCGCTGAGAACACCGTTTGTCATTCGCTGAGCGACAGTTTCAGACTAAATAAATGTAAAAATAATTCCCTTTTGTCCCAGGGAACGTTCTCTGTCCGTCACAAACACATTTTCCCATCATCCCCCAGGACACGGGGACACAATCAGTGTCCAGGCCAGAGACGTTTCACGTGTGTGTGTGTGTGTGTGTGTGTGTGTGTGTCTCATCCCGAACCAAATTCAGATGCTTTCTGGAGAAGCTGAACTTTATAAACTGTTTAAAGAGATTAGAGGGAGTGGCTAGTAATTGTAGATGTAATCTTAACTACCGCACTAAACTGTGATAGAGAAAGTAAGCAAAAAAAAAAATGTTGATAGCTGAAACACATTTTTTAATGCATTACCATTTCAAATTTGCTGGATTTAGGTGATTATTACTCGGAAATTACTTTATTTTTTTGAAATTTTCCACTTATTTCTCAGCAATTCCATTGGAATCTAATCTATTTAAATTATGATGACTGCACCAGCTCACAAGGTTACAGCCCTCTGTGCTATATGTTAATTTATTGGATTCTATGACTTATTGTTAAGCTAAGTCATCATGACTAGTACGGTCATCTGTAGAATGAATAAAGTAGTGCAGGAAGGCGCCGTCATGTTAATTGTAATTTTAACCACTTGCTTCTGATCCTGCAGCAAAGCCGTGAATGCAGCAAACAGAGGGCTTGATTCAGTCTTCTCTGGATTTATCTAATTAAAAGCACAACTGCAACCGGACTAGTTGGAGAAGTTGCTGAAAGGCTGAGAGAAAAGGAACCGAACAACCCTTCAACCCATAAAAAAAGAATTTAATTCTTTGTATAAATGTAAATCCCCACACACTTTATACATCCCTACGGTGCATTTCCCCTTAATCTTTATACTGCTCTATTACCCTCAGGCTGCTCCTCCTAATTCATACATCACAACTTATCCCCATTTTCTTTTATTCGCCATCTTTATTTACACACACTACTAAGTAAGTTTGCTGTTTTTCAGAAAGTGACTTGCTTTCGTAGCAATGTGACTTTTTATTTTTAGAATGAGCTATTTCAGGTAACGTGGATAATGTCACTTCCCTTGCCATATCTCATCTAGTGATGTGAGTGTGTGTGTGTGTGTGTGTGTGTGTGCGTGTGTGTGTGTGTGTGCGCGGTGGTGTCGGGGGGGATACGTGTGTACACTCAGGTACATTTATGTGTGTATTTGGCCGTTAACAGTGTTGTCCTTTTAATCAGCACCCCTGTGTGTTTCCCCCGCCGAGCTGTCGTGTGTTGAGTGATGATGATGAGGATGATGATGATGATGATGATGGTGGTAGAGTTGCTGTTTACACCGTTTAAATCCTCGCACCGACGGGGGTGAGATTACCAGCCTTTTACCTGTTGCCCTAATCAAAGGAATTATAAACGCACTGCTGGATGTTACAGGAATAGCATCCACTGAAAATACACACACACACACACACACACACACACACACACACACATAGAGGGCACCTTTTAGGTAGCAGAGTGCATACATCCTTTGTTTATTAAAGTGTGTCCGTCGCTGCTTTACAGCAGAAATGCTGCATGCTGGGAGTTTCCATGGTAGCGCTTCAGCATAGCGAGTGTGCAAGTGCAATTTTTATTTATATTTTTTTTTATTATAACATGCATATATATATTTACAATGGACAAATTGAATGAAAGGAGCATCACTACAGCATTCACCCATACAGCCACTCAGCAGATTCTATGACCTGACAGTGGTTTTAGCTTTGGTTAGACTCAACATTTCATGTTTTTTTTTTTTGCACCACGTCGTGCTGACAGGAGTTTAGGTCCTTATGAAGCTACATTGGAGTATTATAAGATTATAAGACCTGAATATGGCAGCATGCTGCTTTTTCCCTGTGGTCACTCATGGTTTCTATAGACTGCAATAGTAAAAGAGAAGCTTGTAAAAGCTGACAGGACACCCACAGCTAAAATCGGTATTGCTAACTCTCATTATCCAAACAGCACAGCTTTGTACCATAGCAATGAAATATCAGATTATCTAAAAAAGCTGATTTATTTCATATTAACACAAACTTCCTATTCAGTATTGGTTTTAACATATAAATCGGTTAGTCAATGTGGTATTGTATGTACCCTATCTCTACATATCTGTCCGTTTGGATTCTACTTCCTTGTCCTGTGCATAACGTAAATATACTGAGCTCATTTGGTGCCGCGTGTACACTGAATCTCTGATTCTCTGATTCTCTGTCCTGTCTGAAGAGGCCTGTGAGCAGCTCTTGGCCACTGAGGCCACTTGACATTGAATATTTGATCCACATGAGAGGCTCATCCACATGGAGAGGCAGAGGAGATGGAAAGATAGGGATGCAGGGTTTGTTCAATCTCCTAATAATAATAATTATATTAACGCGGACAACCCATTTCTTGATTATGGCATATAAAGTGTTTTACAAAAAAAAAGAACAAAAAAACAGGCAAGGCAAATAAAAAAAAACTGCACAGACAATAAAATTAATTTCCCAAAGAGAACATTTTAGGGATGATATTTAATAGAGGAGCGCATCATTGTGTGGGTCCAGCAGGCAGAGAACCCACAGTGTGGGAGCTCCAATAGCAAATGTCTAATGAGTCACTGACCGTGACATGGGAGTAAGTATTTATGCCTTTATTAGATGATACTAAACAAACCTGGTCTATTCCAGCCCTCACAGAGCAGAGGAGCAGAATAAGTGCCCGTTGGACCAGATAGGGTGATTATTTTACTTTAACCGCAGTAGAAATTCATATTATGAGATTATTTTGGGGGATATTCACTTTTTTTCTGACCTTAATCTAAATATGAGATTATTTTTTACCAAGCTGTTAATGTTTTTTTAAATGTTGTTTTTCTTCATTCATAATTCTTCAGGCTGTGTGTGTTATGTTGCTGTATAAAAATGCTTTCAGCACTTAGATGCTAATATATATTTGACTATTTATTTATGATGCATACTTATACACACACACACACAAAGGACCGTGCTATTAAACGTTGTATTTTATGGTTATACATGGCAGCTATAAAGGTGATTCTCTCTGGGAAAGACTAAACATTATCAGCAATTTATAATGATCAGGTAAATATATAGTTAGAACATTGTTCGTGTTAATAACGACTGAATTGCGCTTGTTTCTCACACTTTAAAATGTACCCAAAAGAGGAATTTTATGATAAGCAAAATGGAACAAAAGATTCAGTCACAGGATACTTTTTTTTTCCTGGAGCTATCATATATCAACATTGATAAACTGGATTAATCCCATAATGTAAATACAACCTGCCGAACAGCGGTTTCTCCTCGCGCGGCTGTTGAAGTTTCTCCGCGCTTATCGAGTTTAAAGTTTATCTTGCGAGGCGATAGCACGGCGGGGGGGGGGGCATTTCCAGCACAGTTCCTGTCCTGCACTGTGATGATGAGGTGAGGGGAGACACGAGCACGAGTCACGGCTAAGTACAGGAAATGTTTGGGAATTTATCTTGTCACACATAAGGATATATGATGCCCTGTCAAGTCATGGATTATCCTTCTTTCCATCTTTACTTTTGTTCCCCAGTGTCTCTGCTTGACCTTTTGACCCGATCTGTACTTTGCCTCCACTTATATTCAAAGCTTTTAGCGTGCTCTAGCGTCCTCTGTGACATACCTACCACTTACGTGCTCGCCGTTAACTCGTCAGCTCATTTCTGAAGGCTTTTTTCTTTTCTGAAGGGAAGCGGCTTCCCTATTAAAAGTTTATTTAGCGGAAGCCGGAGGAATGATTAACGTTATGCACAAGCTAAATAGGATGAGGAGGAGTGAGGAGGAGGAGGAGGAGAAAGGAGGGGGGGGGGTGATTACAACCAAGTGTGTGTTTGTGTGTCAGAGTCTCCCCTGAAGGCATCACAAGCATCTGTAATATGACTGAACTGCTGAATAATGAAGTCAGCTGCATGTTGGGTATCTGTGGATTACACTCACACTCTTTGTCTTGTTTTCCAGAGTGGTCCAGTGCTGTCCTCCAGTGTTTCCCCCCTCCCCGGAGCTTTTTTTTTTTGCCCCTCCATCTGTCACCTGGTGAGTACACTCACATTCAATTTCAATTCAATTCAATTTATTTGTATAACCCAGAATCACAAATCACTATCAATCAACATCCTCTGATCGTACAAGGTAAAACTCCCTAAAAAACCCTTTAACGGGGAAAAAAAACAGAAGAACCTCAGGAAGAGCAACAGAGGAGGATCCCTCTTCCAGGATGGACAGGCTGCAGTAGATGATGTGTGCAGGTGGAAACATTACAGAGAAAATTAAACATTACAAACAGACAAACAGAAATGTAATGAATGTTGGTGTAAGTGGAGAATGAGGAGCAGAATCCATCACAGCTTCCAGGTTTCACCAGGACAGCATCAGACCCTCCAACATCCGTAGATCCCTCAGTGGCTGCACTGCAGCATGCTCTGTGAAAGAGAAAACACAGAAAACACAGCAGATTTAAAAGTACAATAGTGGATCATCAGTAGAAAGGGAAGCTCAGAGCATCTCATGAGGACCTGGCAGACTCACCTATCGCAGCATAACTATGACTAGGCCAAGTTTTTAACCTGTTCTTAAATATAGGAAGGGTGTCTGAAAGACGGTTCCACAGGAGGGGAGCCTGATAGTTGAAGGCTCTGCCTCCTGTTTTAATTCTAGAAATTCTGCAAACCTCCAATAAGCTGCATGTAGGGAGCGTAATGTTCTTCCTGCATAGACCTGTGTACGATGCCAAGGCCTTTAGTGCTTTTTTCCATTTTCTACAGTAAAAACCGTCTCAGTTCCTTGAACTGCACATTGATGTCACCGTTGATGTCTTGTTAATGTACATTAAAAGTCAATGTGAGAAATCATACAGACGTGATAATCCTGATATAACCCCCTCAAGGTTTATGTTATTCAAATTTTAGTTATTATGATGAGTCAGTGACACATAAGGGTCGGCAAGATGAGAAAGTCAAAAATTTATTGAAATACAGTTTTAAAAGCACTAATCAGATACCTCAAAATGTACATTTTGTTACACAGAATGTAAATTCTTTTCTTTTTTTGACCCGAAATGCCAAATGGTGTAAATGAAAAGTAATGATAAATATTTAATCCACCTACAAAAAATATTTCTAGTACCAAGTTTTTAGGGTTATCCCACATGTCAGTAGTCATGTAGTATTTTTTGTTCCCCAGCAATATATTTTCTATATAAAAACATACAGGAATTTTTTAAACATCCTTTCCTTAAAGTGGTTTCTGGCCTTTCTCGATAATCGTGATGATTTTTTTCTCCTGAATTTCCATACCATTACATTATTCTCTAATATGGATAGGGGTGTATTCCTCCCAGGATATTGTTGCTTCAATATTTGGTATATTACAGTATTATTATTATAATAAATGTCTCCCCCCCACTGAGACGGGCCTTACAGGGAAATTCAATGTTCAAACATTGTTTTTGGGCGATTTTTTGCATTCATATATAATTGCACTAAAAGTGTGTGTGTGTGTGCAAATGCCTTTCAAGTGTGGAATGCTTACTTTGTGCAGACTGTGAATCTATCATTGCTTACAAAGGTCGTCTTCTGTATTCAGGTGCCACATTTTTTCACATTTCTTCTTCTTATTATTATTACTGAGCTAACAATTCAGTCAGGGCTTTTTGCACATTACAAGAAAGCAGCAACAGAAGCCAGTTCTAATGTGTAATCCCAGCTATCTGTTATCGCCAATTATAGGGATTGTTCACTAGAATCAAGGGAGTGTGTGTGTGTGTGTGAGAGTGCGTGTTTGTGTGTGTGTGTGACTTTAAATTACGGGGGCTCTATTTAGGGACATGTGTTCTCTGGTAAAGCCTGAGGGGGCGTTTGGATGGTGTGGGCTAGTGAGTCCCCTCTGTCTCTATAAATACACACTGGGATCCCATTCAGAGGCTAAAATGTTCCCGTCGGTGTGTGTGTGTGTGTGTGTGCGTGCGTCTGCATGACAGAGCTGCAGCCAGGCGAACCAGAGGCTATTACTGGCAGGCAGGGGTTGCCATGGAGACCAGTGGTGTCAGAGAGGAGCAACATCTGTGGAGCGTTTGTTTGTCAGACGGGTTTCTCTGTCTCTTTCGGACTGAAGTTACAGATCCTGATGCTAAATATCCAGTCTCTCATTAGAGGATTGCCACTTAAATGTGGAGCAGGTTTAATATGCTGTAATTTCTCAGGCAGTAGTGGAGCTGCCTATGCTCCATCATGCTTCCAGAAGGCCCTCAGGCCGTGTCAGTCAGCAGGGACATGGGGACTGGGTTCGCAGCCAGTGGAAAGCGCCCATTCTGGGGAAGCGTTTAACCCCTGGCCCCTGCCTGCCCCCGTTTCTCCACAGCTCTCCTCTCTATATGGACATGTTCTATTTCCACAGCTCCGTCTTTCTCCTGGTTGCCTTATCAGTAGCTCAGCAGGGCATAAATTCTCTTTTAATAGGTACTTATTTGGGCAAAGGGAGAAATCCAATATTTTTCAAGCAATCCCCGCGCCCCCCCTGCCCTGTTCTCCTTGTCTTAAACTCTCAAGCTTCTGTTTATTACTCTTTTCTCTTGCCCGGGTTATCCCTCGTTTCCCTGTGTCTCCCTTTGAGAAAGCAGAGGTCGGCACAAAGAATGAATGGAGTGTTGCATTTTTTTTTTTTAAGGCTAAGCTTTCAGATGTGACAGTGCACACAGAATTGATCGTCTACTTTGGAGTATTCGTTAATTTGGAACATTTTAATCCCCTGAAGGCACCGTCCCGGGTCCCCTAACGTTGTAGTCGCCAGCAGGAAAACGGGTTTTAATGTTAAGTTAAAAATCCGAGAGGATTGAGTTTATCTGAGAAAAACGGAATCCTCCTCAAATGAAATTCTGAGTCTCCTCAGCCACTTCACATAGGTCAGCCTCAATATGTTGCGTGTGTGTGTGTGTGTGTGTGTACGCGTATGTGTTTTTGACCATGTTTGGGCAAACTTAGTGGAGGAAGATTCCCTCCGCGGGATGTGTGTAGCCAGGCAAACCAAACCTTTACCTTCCTAATCTGGTCTAAATGAGACCGACACACACACACATGCACACACACGCACACACACACACACACACACGCACACACAGCATGATGTTTGCAATATAACAGCCGTTTTGATCTATTTTAGCAATATTCACTCTGCAGGTGTCCCTCTGCAAAGGCCAGTTACCCAATTATCATACAGTACCTAAAATAACGTTGTTTGGAGTTGTCTGCCTAAAACTAAATCTAAATTATAGTTATGTTATAGTTGTGGCTGTGTAAGCACATCCCTGTAGACAGATTTTATTATATGGAAGTCAAATAGCTTCCTGACTATTCACTGATAGGAAACAGCAGGATAAAATGACAGCGTGATGCACACTACTCTACATTAAGCTTTTTCAGTGTTATTTCCTGGGCCAATGGAGAGCTTTGACCAACATAGAGGTGATAAAAAAGACAGATGAATCCACTTTAGACATTTGACAGGAATCTGACATCCACATCATGCCTGTCTATTATTAACCAGCCACAAACACCACCTCCTCTCCTCACCAACTTCATCTTTTCCATATTCCATTTGGTGGCCTCAGTTACATCAATTACATCATTACGCAATCGCTGAGGATTTCTCTTCATATTTTTAGACTCTGTTTGAGCCATTAATCACAATTCTTTATAGCTGTAGTTTTCTCTTCCCCCCATTCAGTGTACTAGTTAACACATCACGGAAAACGGGATTCCCTGAGTGACGTAAAAAAAAAAGTATTTTCAGCATCGGTGGTCTTGATGCTTTTTTATTCCTTGCCTTGAGGATTAGTCTGGTATAAGTCTGCTCCCTTCCGACGTCCCAAATATCTGTGTCAAATTCCTCGCTCACCCAGTTACGCTGGCACACAAGAGGTTATTGTTTTACTGATCAATGTGTGTTTACAGAGAGCAGGGAGGGAGGTTTCGACCAGAGAGACGTGTCCCCGTCGCAGGGTTGAGTGTGGTAATGCGTCAGCCTGGCCCCGCTACCTCATCATATTCAGGGATCTCCCTGACTAAGTGCCACACACACACACACACACACACACATATATATGTACACACACCTCTAGAAATACCTTTGATTTAGGATTTCTGACAACCACGGGACAGCCCTTACCCCACTGTCATCTCCTCCCCTCTGAGAGGCCCATTCTCCCTTAGGTCAACAGACTCTGTCTGTGACACACACACACACACACACACACACACACACATACACACTCTAATATCTACTATTGGCGAAGGCTTGGGGCCTTCATTTATTAGGTGGACACTCTGTCCATTAGGCCATGCATTAAATTCTTTGTATAACTCACTTTGCCAGAGAGTGGACGTGGGTGGCTATAAATATATGGAGGTATTTTCAGGACATGTAAGTACACTTGTTTTAGAGAGTAAAGGGTGTTTTTAACTTATTTGCATTTTCCTGCAGGATTGAACAATGCAAATTCTGCAGATCCTATATATTCATATTCATGTCCATGCACACGTCAAGTGTTACGTGTGTGTAGTAAGGACACATATGTGCACATATATGTTCTCTAGGGCCACAGCCGGGCACTGTAATCAGCACGTGTGTGTGACTGAAAGAGTTTCCATCGCAGGCTCAAGTTAATTATATAACCCTGGGACCAATGAGTGAGCGAGCAGGGTGATCTTCAACTATAAAAGGCAAAGAAATGGCAGAAGGGGGTCATTGGGCTCGGAAAAAGACATTCTTCCCTTCAACAGCCATAGTCCGTGTTTAACAAATGGTAATTGCAGACTTCTGTACATACAGTACAAGACAAATATACCTGAGGCAACTACCAATTTGTCTCCAACAATTATGCACGGTGGGGTTCTGAACTAGTTTTTGCACATTTCATCGTTTTTAGGATGGCTTATATAAATGGTGGTAGTAGCAGAATACCGATATGCTAATTAATATGTGTATTTATAACTCTGCCAGATATTCTTATACAATTTAATGTTAGCTAATTACCATTTCCACTGTACCATATGTTTGCTTTAAGTTGCATGCTGGCTTAAAGGCCTTTTTCCCTTGAGCCATGTTATCGCACACACACACACACACACACACACACACACACACACACACACACACACACACACACACACACACACACACACACACACACACACACACACACAGGATCTTCATCCTTGTAGCGGTTAGTACATGTTTACTTTGCAGTCTATTTGATGACTGGGGGGGGGTTTTATTGAACAAAAGACGACTTTTATCCAGTGTACACATTAGAATTTGTACAGTAGTGCCATGTGAGTGATTGGGTAGCAGCGAGAGTATGAGGCGCTCCACTAACTGGATTCCATCTGATGGAGCAGAGTTTGATCTAATTCAAGGTAATTCAATTGAGCCTAACCGCCACCATCAGAATGTTTTATTCTGTGATGCTGAACGAACGTCACCTCAGAGCAGCAAACCTGTTGGAGTTTGCTTCCAGGATAATGTGCCTGCATTCGTCCATTTGTTTTTTCTTTTTTTTCTGTGTATATCCTGGTTGGCGGCTGTCTTGCCGGAGGTCATAACACACACACACACACACACACACACACACACACACACACACACACACACACACACACACACACACACACACACACACACAGACAAACACACACACACACACACACTGTTTATCTAAGCCAGCTGACCTGAGGTGTGTTCTTCTCCCTTTTCTTCCTTTTTGTGAAAACTGGAAGCGTGCCACCTCAAGGGGGATAGAGCATTATGCAGTCTGAGAATCCTGCAATAAACGCTGCATCTCTGAAGCGTATGTTCAGGTTTTTCTTATTTTTAAACAGTAGTTGTATTCAGATTATGATTGTGGACAATGCTCCTTTGTGCTACAATAATAACACATTGTGCAACCAACACAAGGTTGTTGTAAAATGTGTGCTTGGGCATACACAATGATGAGCTGTTAAAAGTTCATGCTTTTTTTCCAATCTTCAATCCATCTCTCTTTCCCCCTTATCCAAAAAACACAGTAGAAGGGAATAGCAATGTGCGTCATAGCATTCTTTCCGTGAAGTCTGCCAAGGCGCTGTTTAATTTTTAATTCTTAAGATGCTTTAATTGCGGCGTGATCTGATGCGACAGAATTATGAACCTAATTGGCGTTCGGTCATTGGGAGTCTAATAAAAACAAAGATCTGCTCTGGGTTATCAGGTTTAAAAAGGATTATCGTGAAAATTGGCAATTGATGCAAACCAATAAACACCTTGAACTCTCAGTTTTTACTTTATCCCCAAACTGTCAGTGGTTGCTCATAATGATTAATACGTGCATTTTGTGTGTTGAAAATCATGACCACACTGCAAATATATCTGCAAACTTAACTCACATTTAGGTTCAGTGAGCCTCAGGTTTGCGATGCCAGTTTGGAGATTTATTAAATGCTAGAATAAGTGAGCCCAGTGGGATTTCCATTGAATACAACCTGATAGAATAGAAGTGTATAATAGTAGACTGTACAATCATCCATCCATCCATCCATTGTCTTCCGCTTTATCCGGAGCCGGGTCGCGGGGGCAGCAGTACAATCAGTGAGTCATAATACAGTATTTGCTATATACGGTTCAAGTTTGGGATGACTTGAGGATAAATCATTCACATTAATATTGCATTATATGGTACAGTCCTAAATTTACAATTGCAATTAAAAAATGATCGTAAAACTGTAAAGTTAACAAATTAATATATATATGGTTAACTGAGAACATGGTCTTGGTTCAATGCCCTTTACTATTGTTTTATATCAAAGGTAATATATCACTTTGTGATTTACAGCGCTGCTATAGATGAAGGTTTATAGCGTTTGGCTTTTTGACAATTCCTGAAGTGAATATAACGGACGTGGGGAAAGTGATTCTCGGTGGCTAGTGGGACGGCGTTGTGCAGCACAGAGTCCAATGTAGGTGAGTTGGTAGATGTCCAAAGATGGCTTCAGCCTCAAGGGCTGCTCTGACCCTAATACTGAGGGAAGGAGACGTTACGGTATTGTTGAAGGCAGAGGCACAGTCTGGAACAATGTAGGGGGTCTGCACAGGCAACCTGACAGGCCTGCAGGGCCGCAGCACTTTATTGAAAACCAAAATACCTGTGGTGTTTTCAGTTGTGAATGTGCACTAACAGAAGCATCCGCTATTGTCTTCCATCGCGTTGTCGTTGTTAGTCAATAGTTTGGAGCCTCGTGTTTATAGGAAAGATGACAGGGATGATATCGGCGTCTTCAATCCTGCACTTAGAGAGCTAGATGACAAGGTTACAAGGCAAATATCCTAGACAAACAGATAAGAGAACGTGATAACACTTTGTCTATATTTATAGTTTAGATTGGAATCCAGGATGCAGCAGTGAGACAATAATGGGACTTTGTGTCGCTGTGTGATAAAGTCCTGTCCTGACACATACAGCAGGGATGACATATCACATAACATATCAGCAAGTGTTTTGATGTCTTCCTGTCAGGATTCCCACTACACTAAAATGCTGAGACAGTTCCTGGTTCATGTCTTCATAAGCATTTAGTTAAAGCCTTAGTCTTACTGGATCTCAGTGCTATATTTGAGAAGGCTGACCACAATATATTACTAGACTAATTGGAAATCTGCCTAGGATTCTAGCATATGACTAAAGTGGTGTGAATCCGGCTTATAAGGACAACAACTATTTTATGTTTAAAAAAGTAAAAATGCACCTTAAAATAAAAAATGTAACCTGTGGAGTTCCGCAAGGCTCATTTCTAGGGCCTCTGTTATTCAACATCTACATGCTCCCACTGGCTTAGAAACATATGTCACCATAATTATGCAGATAACACACACATAATGCACACATTCAATAACAGTTTGTTTAACAGTTTGTTTAAAAGTCACAAGCCTATCAGGAGCCAGGGGCGATGACAGAGAATTGGAACCAACAGAATTTGTGTTTGTTGGTTGCACCCCAGCTATAATCCTCTACATGTTTAACGTTACACTTGTCATTGTTTTCTAGTTAGTTAAACCACATGCAGCCAGTTGATGACTATGCATGGCTGCATCATTTATTCAATGACAACAAAAAACACTCAGAAATGACACAACAGCACTGGAAATCTCCATTTTTTTGAGTTATTTAGCTGTTTTGCTATTGAAGAATTGAGCTAACATCTGGCAATTGTTAATTTCAAGCCTCAGCGGAAAAAACATACCTTATCTATCAGTTTTTCATCTACTAGTGTCTTCATGGGTTTCTCACTAAAAAAGTCATTCAGATTCTGCTACTGCCAAAGAACTGATTTTGTAATGCTTTTATTGGTTCATAAACCACTGGATGGATCAGGCTAGTTCTGCACAATATGATGGAAGTGTGTGATTGTGATCAAATTAATGAAAAAAGTCCTTTCAGTCCTATGCATTTGGCATACTTCTCTCTCAAATAAGGTCACATGGGTAGTCACATGCTGTACATAGACCAGACGGATGTAACGTCAATAGACTCCACACATTCGGAGGATGGGTTGTCAGGTTCATATCTATTTAAATTAAATCTCAAATTGCAGCCGTTTTTTCCTTGTTATGTAATTGCAGAGGGCTGAAATGGCGATTGATATTGCGATTAGTTTAATGGTGCAGCTCTAGATCAGGAGCAGAAGTATGTATCTGACCTGCTGACCCCTTATGATCAGGTCATCTGGGACAGGTCTGGCCTCCAAACCCAGTCAAAACAAATCGTGGAGAAGCAGAATTCAGTTTTTATCCTCGACATAACACTGCAGGTTTTCCGCAACGCTCTGTTCTTTTTAAGTCTAAAGGTTGTTCTTTTTGCTGCCGCCTCTTGTTGAGTCCAATATCGACTCAACAATCATTGCACTGCACTGTGATTTCTAAGTCTGGCAATTTATTTGTCCATTAACTAGCTTGCAGTAGCACTCTGAGGTCCTTTAAAAAGATTTTTTTTATGACCCATATAAGTTCAGTTGTCTCATAAGCCCCAATAACTGTTTCTAATTTATTCAGTTTATATCACGATTTGGATGGTTTGCATGCAATGCATTGAATTAACATAATTATTTACTATTTCAAATGAAGCTGCTTTGCCATAAATTGTGTTATATCTGACTTACACGCAAAACATTTTGCTGCTTCTGGTTGTTTATGAAAACGTGATAAAGGCAACAGTGGAGCAGTGCAGTGGAACCTTGTTAAAAACTGTGATGCAGCATTTCAGTGTGCGGAGAGAATGCGAAAAACCACTTGGCACAAATCTTAAATCAAGTAGCCAGAAATAATGTTAATGAACCATTGTGTTTGGGTACTTGTTTTCATTTGTTTCACTGAAAACGATGCCTCTTACCAGACACTGTTAGATTTAGACTTTTTATTGTTATATGTCTGTCTAGAATTTATTCATTTATTTAAGACAAGTTCTACAAATATCAGAACACACATTTGTTCGAGTTGTGCCATGATTGGCTAAAAGGGGTCAAATAATAAAATGAATTAACAGCTGAATCAGTTTTAGCAAATTCATGAGTATAAAAACCTGCTAAATCAAGGATTATTATTATTAGTTTGTCTAAGAACCGAATAAATGGGCACGGTCACATTGTGGTAGGAAGGGTAAAACTGTTCTACAGTAAAAGAATAAGTAAAAAATGAGCAAAACTAAGGAATCTTGATGTAAATTGGTGTTTTGTGTATTGTTTGAATTTGTTGATCACCCTGTAAATGTAAAATAGCAGAGTAGGTGGTAGATTTCCATGTGGCTGCAGATTTATGTGTTGATTTACTTCTTTTAATCAGCTTTAAGGTGAGTTTTCTTGGATCTTTAAGCGTCTATTTTGCACTTCTCTTTCATCTGTGTTGTTTTATATTTAATAGTGTTTTTTGGCATGAATTCTTGCCAGTAGCACAGTTTTCTTCATCTCCTCCATATTTTCCAGTATTGACTGCAGGCTGGTGTATGGTTCATTTTTTACTTTTCTCTGTGGTTATGTGCATAGAGTTCATGCCTTTCATCAAGGTGTGAGGGTTAGGGTTAGGGGTTAGGGGTTAGGGTTAGGGTTAGGGTTAGGTTAGGGTCACGGTTATACTAACCCTAACCTAACCCTAACACATCTTTTAGGTAGAATATGTCCACCCACACTTAATCAGAAAAGAGGCCTTACGAGCTAGAGCATCATAAAATACTTCTACTCCAAAACCGCCTGGCATTATAATCTATATATCTCATTCATTAGTGAAGTAGATTTACAAAATCACATAGCATTTAGAGATTATATCTCTCACCTGGCTTCTCCTGTCCATTATTGCTTTTGAAACAGTAGGCAGCGATTTAAAAAGCCAAAAAAAAACTGCTGTCCCTCAGGAGGTAATGCTGATTTGTTAAAATTGTGGTAGAAGAATTTTCGACTGAAATATAGAAAAAGAGAAGTCAGGGGAAAATATGTAAATGACTATAAAGCTCTAAATCTACGGTGAAAGTGATCCCGTTTCATCTTCTCTCTGAATGAGTTATAGGTAAAGTTCACCACTAAAAAAACTTTTTTCTGCCTTAAAGATTCAAAGCTGCAGATAGAGGAAGATGCATTACTTAAATACTTGAAGGATATATATATATATACATGTAGTACGCCGGCATATTTTGAATTAGAGACACACATCTGGGGTTTGGAATTTAAAGTCTTGACATTTTGGGACTAAACTTGTTTTCATTCATACCCACGGTTGAATGAGAAAATCGATTTTAATTTTCCCTGTGTGCTCTGTGCAGACAGTCCAGGAGTGTAACTAATACAGCACATAGGGAGAAATAAACCGCCCCATGTAATGGAAATTCATACTTCTTTTTTTTTTTTTTTTAAGTTTCTCTGTTACATTTTGCTGCAGCATTTTTAACTTTTAATTCTCAGCAGACAGAAAGAATCTCCCTAAGAAAGTAAAATACATAGAGAATGGACAGAAAGGATGCTGTATTAATTAAATGGCACAATATGGCTCTGTGTACAGAGTATACTGTACAAAGCTTTATTGCCACTGTATGGGACACGAAATAATTACCTGATCATCACCTGATTGGTGCACTTATACAAAAGAATCTAAAAGAATGGAGACAAAGATTATAATAGAACACACAGACAATCAACTCAATACAGACTCTCTCAGACTAAAAAGCTCTCTATTTGAGACTGATTATTGCAATAAAACTCAAGGACAACTCGCTCTTTGTCAATTCATCTTTTATAAAGGAGAATAATTCCCACAACACCTAACCCATCAAAAGTGCACAAAAAGATAGTGTATGCTTTGCAGTTTGGTAGTTCTGCAATTTTGGTTCTAATAATACAATAATCTCTTATATATTGTAAAGGAAACCTGAAACTTTGAGATTTTTAAAGTCAAGCCATACATGGTCAAGCACAAGGAAACCATGATAAAGATTATCATGATGTATACATAACATTTATCTTATGCTCTAACTCCAACCAGCTGTCCCCATGGGGTGTGTGTGTGTGTGTGTGTGTGTGTGTGTGTGTGTGTGTGTGTGTGTGTGTGTGTGTGTGTGTGTGTGTGTGTGTGTGTGTGTGTGTGTGTGTGTGTGTTTCCTGGTTCTGAGGCTACAAAAGCAGAAGACGGCAGGAAAATATGTTTCACTGGAATTTTAATACTTTTATTACTTTTTATTAGCCACTAGATTTTTGCTCAGTTTCATCTGATAGACTGCACTATCTAGTTCCAGCTGTTGTGAATCAGGATTTACAAGTGGAAACCTTTTGCTTAGTAGACTATGACTAAGTGTACGGCATATATGGTCGTGTGTGTGTGTGTGTGTGTGTGTGTGTGTGTGTGTGTGTGTGTGTGTGTAGGTAGTATTCTGATGACCTGTCTGGTACAGATGATATGTACCAGACTGATATGTATACGTATGTTTTTATAAATCATGGGCATCATTTGGATGTTTTGGATGTTTTATTTTATTGTTAGTATTAAATGTCTTGGCTCTTAACTCTAAATTTTGGTCTATTTTCTGGTTTATCATCTGTTATCTGTAGATTCTCATTTCTGAATATCTTCGTTTCACAATTTAATCCAAAACTCTCCAAGCTCGGAGGCGTTTAAATCTAAAACGTGACGATGGTAACACCAGCTTCATCAGGTGATTTGTGCTGCAAGATTAACTGAAGCATAAATATCAATCCTTCCCGAAAAATACCAGTTTTTCTCCTCATTTTTTTTTATAGTTTTACCTGATTATACAAAGCTCTAAATCATGTGCTGTTTGCAGTAGCATATAAAGCAGTAGAAAGCCACACTTGAGCAAAAGTACAGATATCTAACCAAATAAGATAAGATAAGATATGACTTTATTGATCCTACAACGGGGAAGAATGGAGAAAAATACTAATAAATAGCAAGAAAAAAGTATGCATCAGCAAAGCATACATACATACATACATACATACATGCACATACATAACTACATACATACACATACACACATATTTAAATATTTGCATATATATACACACACACATGTACACATACATAGCTAAAGCATACTTAAGGTGCAGGGTGTGTGTGTAGAGAAAAGTGACGAGTGGAGGAAAAAATAGTAAAAGTCTTAAAGTATCTGGTATTTTACTTTACCTAAATATGATAAATATGAATACGTATTAAAAGTACACTTAGAAGTAAATGTTGTAACGAAAAAAAGCAGTCAGGATTTTATAAAGAATGATGGGGTTTGTGCTTGCAAACTGATTCGTGGTATCACAAGTCACACTCGTATCCTTGTTGAGTCGAGCACAGTTGTTCTCACATGCCTGTGTTTGTTGGCTCCACTGACCAGACTGAGGTTTAAACAGGTTTACACTTGCCCATCATGTGATTATAGCCGATGATCTAAGTGCCGCTGATTCAAACCACCACACCTGCTGCTCGTTTACGGTCTGTTTCCACCACATTTCCTCTTTATTTTATTGGGTTGTGATGAAGGCTTAGGGGTAATGTAGCGGAGAAATAGGAAAGTTGCGAGAAATATAAAAAAAGTCAAATAAAGGACAGATGCTCCCCAACAGGACGTAAGTGCTAATATTGGAGATCTTTACCACCTAATACGTATAACTCAGTTAATGGAAGGTTTGGTTATTGTGGCAGTGGCCATGTGCACATGTTCTCCAGAATCTAGTACAGGTTATGGTGGTAGTCTTCACTCCTAGTGGTCTATAGACCTTACTGTTACAGCGGAAAGACTAAAGGGGTTAATATTGTACATACACTATAATGCCAAATATGTTCACTCAGCCATCCAAACAAGCAGATTCTGTTGTTCCCATCAACTCCTAAACATTCCATGGTGAACTGTCAGCTACATTGCAAGAAAGTGGAAGTGTTTGGGAATAACAGGAAGTGGTAGGCCACATAAATTGATGATAGAGCTTCGGGGAATGGGTCTCCATGGCCGAGCAGCTGCATTTGAGCCATACATCAAGTTCTCTGGATGATAATTCTGGTTCCTCCATCTGGTGATCTGATGGACAGGTCTGGGTGTGGTTACCAGGAGAACAATAATTGTTGGACTCCATTGTACCAAGTTTAAGGTTAGGCCGCTTATTTCCTGTGAAAGGAGTGTCAGTGCTGCAGAAAACCAAGACATACGTCATGGGATGTCACTTAAATTCATATGCAATCTCAGGAATTCAGAGTGCATTTTGCACCTGTGACCTGTGCATTATCGTCTGTTTAGAATTAATGGGGTTTGAGCAGAAGAGCCGGCATGCAGCAAGACCAACTGTCATGAAATCCACTTCCTTTATGTTATGAGTAATATAAAACTGAGTTGGGTTCATCCACAGGATATTTTACCATAAAAGGAGAAGAGTCAAGTTCATGGATTTAATTATGCATGTAAAACAGGGCTTTATGATTATGTAAAGCAGTCTTCTTTAAAAAGGAGAATTCACAGAAAGACAGGGGAAAAATCTTCATTTGCCTGCTTTTCCCCAGACAAGCTTGCAGAACGTCTGTTCAAGTCACTTGTTTTGGTTTAATAAAGTCTAACATACAATCACATCTTGTCCGAACAATGACAGAGACATTTAGTCTCAGACTTAATGCATTTACCGTATTAAATCTAATCAGTTTTACAGCCACCCACCTCCACACGAGATCAAACACATGCATTTTAGCGAGGTGGGGAGGCAAAGGTAAAAACCCTGCAGGGGTCAGTGGAGGCAGAAACAAATTGGTCATCTGACTGTCTAGAGTAAATTTCTTTATGGGTGTCCCCGGTGAACCCTCCCGCCACTGGCTGGCTGATGTGGCCTAATTTTAGTTTATGAGGTGTGGGACCGCTGGGTGTTACCCTAGCTGCCATTTTAGATGAGGAGGCTGGAAACAGCTTGCCTCCCGGGGCCTCCTATCTATCGTAATTATCTTGTCGTCAGGGGTTGGAAGGGGGCGCTCGGACTTCTCCTCTCTCCCTGCTTCCTCGAGCTTCCCTCGGCTCCTCACGTGCACGCCGGCACGTCCGGGACCTCGGAGGCCCCCCGACGTGCACACATGGGCATGACCTCACAGAACCCCGGCGTGCCGAGCTGCCATTGGATGGATTTTGTCCCGCTGAGGAAAACGTTATCTAATGTATACTGTTGAGAGTGGCAGGATCTAGGCTAACATCAGGCAGGACAGCACAACCCAATTAGTCCAAATTAGGTATGTCGTTTTTGTTCCTGAATCCGAATCATTTAAACTCAGCAATTTGAAATATGCAACACGTCTGTCGGCTTTTGATCGGGTACCGTCGGAATTCGTAGGGCCTTATTATTATTGTTATTGGAGCCCCGCGTGGCCTTAGTTCTTAATCTGAACAGGAAGTGTGTGTCTGTTTTCGTTCCCCCCGAACAGGATGTGTGTCTGTGTCCCGGTCCCCTGGTAGGACACCACAGATGGTGGATTTGATGAAGTTGGCTCTTTTTTCGCTCATCGCCGCATGTAATGACCCGGCCCGGCTGCTCTCCTGTAGCTCGGTGACGTTCACCAGATACGCTTCTGGTCTGGGACCAAATATTCCGATATTCAGATAACGGGTCCATTGCCCATATGACATGGTGACTGTACATTTAGATGTGTGGGTGAGATGAGCTTTTTATTTGATGGTGTATAACAGTGATCATCAACTGGCCCGCCGAACCGTCCAATCCGTGACTGAATTCCATAATTACGAGGATAAAAGAGAAAATATCATATGGCCCACACTGAAGCAACTGAAAGCAGCAACGAATGAGCCTCCTAACTATCAGCTATCCACATATCTGGCTCTATACATACCGAAATAAGACAGACTCACTGCACTGTTAACTCAAGATTTATTGTTTCATTCTTTGTTAAATATATAACTGTAGCCTCATGCCTTTACTTAACAAATTCGCTGAACACAACACAACCACAACAGTATCAGCTTCCTGTCGTGTCATTCCCACCACTGTCTGTGTATTTACAGTCTGCACTGCACACACACACACACACCCCTCAGTAAACATCCAATCGCTGTAAGTGTAAATGAGCATAGCCTGATGGAGTAGTCTGCAGGTTTCAGGCCACAGAGCGGTTAACTTTAAAGAAGCTGTAATGTTTTCTCATCACAAGTCCACAGAGTCCACAAGTGTCCAGGTCCGCTGCATGTGACAGACTGAAGACTAATTACGCCTGCGTATAGCCCCCCCACCCCCATAATGGTATAATTTCAGTATGAGAAAAATTCAACCGCCCAAAAATTCAAGGATCTTAAAGCTTTATGTCCACAGGTGATGCACATTTAACATCTTCACTTTGACTGTTGAACTTAACAAATCCAGTAATGATGAAACTCTCACAAACCCAGTAGGATCTAGAACCTTTACAGCTACAGGTGGACTTGAACCACCAGAGTCCTGCAATGTTGGCACTTTAGGGTCAAATCAAACCCACCACACCACCAGGTTCGGTCCCACGCACATTTGCCATCTTCACTTTGGATATTGGACTTTTTTTTTTTTATTTCAGTGAGTTTTAAAGTCTCAAAACTTCCAGACAGTCTTATGATAGTTAGACTATTGTTGGATTTTGAATCGTAACATGTCTGCATCACTGATGCTGTACTAGATGTGGGTTTTGTTAAATAAATCATGAATTTACACACATACAGGAGACGTATTCTCATAATAAATGCATAATTTTCAGCCCAGTCATTCCAATCCAGTTTCATGGCCTTGAGTGCCATTTTACCTGTGTTCATATCACTTAACTTCCATAATTAACATAACTTGATGAGGTGATAGAAGCCTGACTCATTAAAGTAAAAATGCACTCAGCCTTGTAATTCAATTTTAAAAAATATATAAACAATAAACATCAAATAATGTTGTGCCAAAATTAGATTTTATTTTTATTTGAGGGTCCGGCCCTCGGACAAATATAGTGTGTATAATTTATCACTGTGTTTTCATAATGACAGACTTCAAAAAAAAAAAAACTCCATCTGCGTTTGTCATGCAGGGGGTGGACAGTGGCCCACCCAGCCAGGGAGTTTTCTGTAGCATCTGTTGATGTTGTCTGTGATCTGTGTTCCCCACATCAAGAGCAGACTGCCCCCCCGCCCTCGTACAGTACTCAGCACCCAGCCTCTGTCACACACAGCTGTTTCACTCGTCCATCTCCCCCCTGTTCTGTTTTATATCTACGCTTCTCACGTTACATCTTCTCTCGCCTCGCCACCTCTCCCCACGGCTTCATATCTGCCCATTACTTTTAGTTTCGCCGCTTTGACCTTCTTTTGTCACCACGTTTTCTTTCTTTCTCTCCCCCTTTCCATCGATCTCTGGCCGCAACTGTTTATCTCCCGTCTTTCTCTTTCTCTTCCTTCTTTGTCATCCAACCCGTAAACATCCAGGTCTTTTTTGTCTGTTTATCCCTGGGAGGGAAATGTGTGGTTTTCTGCATGAAGTGTGGCACTTCAATCTCCCGCGATATCCGCCGGGGTCCTCACAACACAAAGACAGAAACACATACACACACCCACACACACATACATGCGCAAACACTTGCACTAATAAAGATGTGATGAGGATATCAGGGATAAATTGCACCTTCATTACACTCGCTGAAGTGTTTTAAGGCAAAATTATAGCCAAGCCAAGCAGAATATATACGCTTATTTTATTGTAGGATGTAGACCTTCTCATCAAAAATCATGTTACACCTCAGATTATTCCCATGAGGACTCTATTCCAGCTGAGCTCTCAGACTATTCATAGTGTGTCACATTCTCAAGTGTGCTTCTCCCTCTCATATTTGAGGCTGACGTAGAAGTCTATATTTGAGTGGTGTCATCAACAGGATCACAGATTTCTGCCAGCCCCCCCCCCCCTCCTCCCCTCCCCAGGCTGGATGTCTTACGTGCTAATACACGTGCAGGTGTGTCACATGAGTCAAGTCTGACATTTTTTTTTGTTTTGAAGGAGGAGCACAGCACACATCCAGACTGTTTCAGTCCGAGTACGAGATAAAAGTAGACTTAATGGAAAATTCCACCCTCAGATACTCTTTAACTGTCAGATGTGCACCCACGCGCCCTCAACCTGCCTCGTCTACTTACACTTCACCACTCGTGTTGTACATCTTCCAGCTCTGTCGCTTTCTGATGTAATGAGGCTACTGGTGGAGAAACTGGTATCACAGTGAACTGCTCACACTGTCACAGCAACATCAGCCCTGTTGGTTAAAATGGCTCAATGCTGCAAGGCTGAATAAGGTATTTGTTCAGATGACTTGTGATGAACATACAGTCTTTGTAAAAATCATGCTTCTTTTATCTGATCATTTGCAGCACAATCAAGCGATCAGGATTTGGAGCCAAGAAAGAAATTTCCATCGATGACTGTGTACACTGGTTGGAGGCTAGCTCTACATCTAACTCACTTAGTATGTCATTAATAATGTAAGATGGAAACTGCTCTGGATTGAGTGAAATGAGTGTGAGCACGGACTGCTTACCAGGAAGGATTTAATGGATTGATAATGTTATATAGAATATAGCCTATGTTTGAATATCTGATTAGAAAGTTTATTCCATATTAGTACACACAGTAACCTAGAATTCAAGGTAAGATGCTGGGAAATTGGTGCATTGATGTAGACATTCAATGATTAGTTGGTTGACAGAAAATGAATCTACCACTGTTGTGATAGTCAAATGGTTGTCATTTTTTAAGCAAAAATATCAAACATTCGGTTATACAAGCTCCTCGGATATGATGATTTTAGGGAACAGTGCCTATTTTTCAATTTTTAGCCTCAAATTTGCAGATTGCAGCCAAATATCCCAAACTTTAAAGATGAATAGTGGGAAAAACGGCAATGGCTATTTCTCTAGCCTTTGTTGAGCGACATACTATAGTATGACGTTTTTTGGCCGACATACTATAGTATAACCTTTTTTGAGCGACATAGTATAATATGAGCTATTGTGAGCGACATACTATAGTATGACGTTTTTTGGCCAACATAGTATAATATGACCTTTTGTGAGCAACATACTATAGTATGACTTTTTTTGGCCGACATACTATAGTATGACCTTTTTGGGCGACATAGTATAATATAACCTATTGTGAGCGTCATACTATAGTATGACGTTTTTTGGCCAACATACTATAGTATGACCTTTTTGAGCGACATAGTATAGTATGACCTTTTTTGAGCGACATAGTATAATATGAACTATTGTGAGCGACAAAGTATAGTATGACGTTTTTTGGCCAGCATACTATAGTATGACCTTTTTTGAGTGACATACTATAGTATGACCTTTTTTGGCCGACATAGTATAATATGACCTTTTTTGAGCGACATACTATAGTATGACGTTTCTTGGCCGACATACTATAGTATGACGTTTTTTGGCCAACATACTATAGTATGACCTTTTTTGAGTGACATACTATAGTATGACCTTTTTTTGGCCGACATACTATAGTATGACCTTTTTGGGTGACATAGTATAGTATGACCTTTTTTGAGCGACATACTATAGTATGACCTTTTTGGGCGACATAGTATAGTATGACCTTTTTTGAGCGACATAGTATAGTATGACCCATTTTGAGCCACATAGTATAGTATGACCTTTTTTGAGCGACATAGTATAGTATGACCTTTTTGGGCGACATAATATAGTATGACCTTTTTTGAGTGACATACTATAGTATGACCTTTTTTGGCCGACATAGTATAGTATGACCTTTTTTGAGCGACATAGTATAGTATGACCTTTTTGGGCGACATAGTATAGTATGACCTTTTTTGAGTGACATACTATAGTATGACCTTTTTTGGCCGACATAGTATAGTATGACCTTTTTTGAGCGACATAGTATAGTATGACCTTTTTTGGCCGACATAGTATAGTATGACCTTTTTTGAGTGACATACTATAGTATGACCTTTTTTGGCCGACATAGTATAGTATGACCTTTTTTGGCCGACATAGTATAGTATGACCCATTTTGAGCCACGTAGTATAGTATGACCATTTTTGAGCGACATACTATAGTATGACCTTTTTTGGCCGACATAGTATAGTATGACCCATTTTGAGCCACATAGTATAGTATGACCTTTTTTGAGCGACATAGTATAGTATGACCTTTTTTGAGTGACATACTATAGTATGACGTTTTTTGGCCAACATACTATAGTATGACTTTTTTTGAGCGACATACTATAGTATGACCTTTTTGGGCGACATAGTATAGTATGACCTTTTTTGAGTGACATACTATAGTATGACCTTTTTTGGCCGGCATAGTATAGTATGACCTTTTTTGAGCGACATAGTATAGTATGACCCATTTTGAGCCACATAGTATAGTATGACCTTTTTTGAGCGACATAGTATAGTATGACCCATTTTGAGCCACATAGTATAGTATGACCTTTTTTGAGCGACATAGTATAGTATGACCTTTTTTGAGTGACATACTATAGTATGACGTTTTTTGGCCAACATACTATAGTATGACTTTTTTTGAGCGACATACTATAGTATGACCTTTTTGGGCGACATAGTATAGTATGACCTTTTTTGAGTGACATACTATAGTATGACCTTTTTTGGCCGGCATAGTATAGTATGACCTTTTTTGAGCGACATAGTATAGTATGACCCATTTTGAGCCACGTAGTATAGTATGACCTTTTTGAGCCACATAGTAAGGAAGAGTTCAGGGAGACTGTAGTGCAGATGTGGAGCAGTTGTCCACCAGTTAAAGGGTTGGTCGTTCAATTCCTGGCTTTTGAGGTCTTGTGTCCTTTGGGAAGAGACTTTTAGTATGAATAGCGTATATAGACTATACTATATTATGGCCTTTTGTGAGCGAAATACTATACTAAGACCTTTTTCAGCGACATACTATATTTTGACCTTTTTGAGCCACATAGTAAGTACACCCTCAGGGGCACTGTAGCTTAGAGGTAGAGTAGGCGTCCCCCAGCTAGAAGATTGGTGGTTTGAATCCAGACTCCTCCCTGTTCTGTGTCCTTTGGGAAGAGTCTTTTAGTATGACTAGTTTATATAGACTATACTATATTATGCCCTTTTTTGAGTGAAATAGTATATTAAGACCTTTTTTTAACGACATTGTACAATATGATCTTTTTGGGCCACATGCTATAGTATGTCCTTTTTATAGCTACAGATTAGTAGGAACAATTTGTAGGGCGATAATGGCTCAGAGGGAGAGTAGGTGTCCACCAGTTAGAGGGTTTATGGTTCGATTCCTGACTCCACCATGTTCTATGGTGTTATGTCCTAGGGGAAGACAATTTTAGTATAAAATATGACATACTATACTATGTCGCCCAAAAAAGGTCATACTATACTATGTCGCTAAAAAAAGATCATACTATACTATGTCGCTCAGAAAAGGTCATACTAAACTACGTCACCCAAAAAAGGTCATACTTTACTATGTCGCCAAAAAAAGGTCATACTATACTATGTCGCACAAAAAAGGTCATACTATAGTATGTCGCTCAAAATGGGTCATGCTATACTATGTCATCCAAAAAAGGTCATACTAAACTATGTCACTCAAAAAAGGTCATACTATACTATGTTGCTCAAAAAAGGTCATACTATAGTATGTCGCCCAAAAAAGGTCATATGTCTCTCAAAATAGGTCATACTATACTGTGTCGCTCAAAGAGGGTCATACTATAAAATGTCACTCAAAAAAGGCCATCGAACCACCAAGGAATCAAACCACCAACCCTCCAATTGCCAGGCAGATGCTCTGCCTTTAAGCTACTTCACACTGCTGCACCGACCGCAAAAAAGGCCATACTAAACAATGCCGCACAAAAAAGGTCATAGTATGTGGTTCAAAAAAGGTCATACTATACTATGTCGCCCAAAAAAGGTCATACTAAACTATGTCGCACAAAAAAGGTCATACTATAGTATGTCGCCTAAAATGGGTCATACTATACTATGTTGCCCAAAAAAGGTCATACTATACTATGTCGACCAAAAAGGTCATACTATAGTATGTCGCCCAAAAAAGGTCAAACTATAGTATGTCGCCCAAAAAAGGTCATACTATAGTATGTGGCCCAAAAGGCCATACTATAGTATGTGGCTCAAAAGGGTCATACTAACCTACATCACTACTTACACAATACACATCTTGGCAGAGCACAACAAAACAGAGGAGGTGGGAATCAAACCACCAACTCTCCAATTGCCAGGCAGGTGCTTTTCCTTCAAGCTACTTCATACTGCTGTAGGTGCCGCAAAAAAGGCCATACTAAACTATGCTGCACAAAAAAGGTCATACTATAGTATGTGTTTCAAAAAAGGTCATACTAAACTATGTCACCCAAAAAAGGTCATACTAAACTATGTCACCCAAAAAAGGTCATTCTATAGTAGGTGGTTCAAAAAAGGTCATACTATACTATGTCGCCCAAAAAAGGTCATACTAAACTATGTCACCCAAAAAAGGTCATTCTATAGTAGGTGGTTCAAAAAAGGTCATACTATACTATGTCGCCCAAAAAAGGTCATACTATAGTATGTCGCCAAAAATGGGTCATACTATACTATGTTGCCCAAAAAAGGTCATACTATACTATGTCGACCAAAAAGGTCATACTATAGTATGTCGCCAAAAATGGGTCATACTATACTATGTCGCCCAAAAAAGGTCAAACTATAGTATGTCGCCCAAAAAAGGTCATACTATAGTATGTGGCCCAAAAGGCCATACTATAGTATGTGGCTCAAAAGGGTCATACTAACCTACATCACTACTTACACAATACACATCTTGGCAGAGCACAACAAAACAGAGGAGGTGGGAATCAAACCACCAACTCTCCAATTGCCAGGCAGGTGCTTTTCCTTCAAGCTACTTCATATTGCTGTAGGTGCCGCAAAAAAGGCCATACTAAACTATGCTGCACAAAAAAGGTCATACTATAGTATGTGTTTCAAAAAAGGTCATACTAAACTATGTCACCCAAAAAAGGTCATACTAAACTATGTCACCCAAAAAAGGTCATTCTATAGTAGGTGGTTCAAAAAAGGTCATACTATACTATGTCGCCCAAAAAAGGTCATACTAAACTATGTCACCCAAAAAAGGTCATTCTATAGTAGGTGGTTCAAAAAAGGTCATACTATACTATGTCGCCCAAAAAAGGTCATACTATAGTATGTCGCTAAAAAAAGGTCATACTATACTATGTCGCCCAAAAAAGGTCATACTATACTATGTCGCCCAAAATGGGTCATACTATACTATGTCGCCCAAAAAAGGTCATACTATAGTATGACGCTCAAAATGGGTCATACTATACTATGTCATCCAAAAAAGGTCATACTAAACTATGTCACTCAAAAAAGGTCATACTATACTATGTTGCTTAAAAAAGGTCATACTATACTATGTTGCTTAAAAAAGGTCATACTATACTTTGTCGACCAAAAAAGGTCATACTATAGTATGTCGCCCAAAGAAGGTCATATGTCTCTCAAAATAAGTCATACTATACTGTGTCCCTCAAAGAGGGTCATACTATAAAATGTCACTCAAAAAAGGTCATCCTATACTATGTCGCCCAAAAAAGGTCATACTTTACTATGTCGCTCAAAAAAGGTCATACTATACTATGTCGCCCAAAAAGGTCACACTATAGTATGTCGCTCCAAAAAGGTCTTACTATACTATGTCGCCCAAAAAGGTCATACTATAGTATGTCGCTCAAAAAAGGTCATACTATAGTATGTCGGCCAAAAAACGTCATACTATATTAGTCACCCAAAAAGGTCATACTATAGTATGTCGGCCAAAAAAAGTCATACTATAGTATGTTGCTCACAAAAGGTCATATTATACTATGTCGGCCAAAAAAGGTCATACTATAGTATGTCACTCAAAAAAGGTCATACTATAGTATGTTGGCCAAAAAACGTCATACTATAGTATGTCGGCCAAGAAACGTCATACTATAGTATGTCGCTCAAAAAAGGTCATATTATACTATGTCGGCCAAAAAAGGTCATACTATAGTATGTCGGCCAAAAAAGGTCATACTATAGTATGTCGCTCAAAAAAGGTCATACTATACTATGTCACCCAAAAAGGTCATACTATAGTATGTCGGCCAAAAAAAGTCATACTATAGTATGTTGCTCACAAAAGGTCATATTATACTATGTCGCCCAAAAAAGGTCATACTATACTATGTCGCCCAAAAAAGGTCATACTATACTATGTCCCACAAAAAAGGTCATACTAAACTATGTCGCCCAAAAAATGTCATACTAAACTATGTCGCCAAAAAAAGGTCATACTATAGTATGTGGTTCAAAAAAGATCATACTATACTATGTCGCCCAAAAAAGGTCATACTATACTATGTCGCAAAAAGAAGATCATACTATAGTATGTTGCTCAAAAAAGGTCATACTATACTATGTCTCTCAAAATAGGTCATACTATACTGTGTCGCTCAAAGAGGGTCATATTATAAAATGTCACTCAAAAAAGGCCATACTATAGTATGTGGCTCAAAAAGGTCATACTAACCTACATAACTATTTACACAATACACATCTTGGCAGAGCACAACGAAACACAGGAGGTGGGAATCGAACCACCAACCCTCCAATTGCCAGGCAGATGCTCTTCCTTCAAGCTACTTCACACTGCTGCACCGACCGCAAAAAAAGGCCATACTAAACAATGCCGCACAAGAAAAGGTCATACTACAGTATGTGGTTCAAAAAAGGTCATACTATACTATGTCGCCCAAAAAAGGTCATACTATACTATGTCGCCTAAAATTGGTCATACTATACTATGTTGCCTAAAAAAGGTCATACTACAGTATGTGGTTCAAAAAAGGTCATACTATACTATGTCGCCCAAAAAAGGTCATACTATAGTATGTCGCCTAAAATTGGTCATACTATACTATGTTGCCTAAAAAAGGTCATACTATACTATGTCGCTCAAAAAAGGTCATACTGTACTATGTTGCCCAAAAAAGGTCATACTATACTGTATCGCCCAAAAAAGGTCATACTATAGTATGTGGTTCAAAAAAGGTCATACTATACTATGTCGCCCAAAAAATGTCATACTAAACTATGTCGCCCAAAAAAGGTCATACTATAGTATGTGGTTCAAAAAAGGTCATACTATACTATGTCGCACAAAAAAGGTCATACTATAGTATGTCGCTCAAAATGGGTCATCCTATACTATGTCATCCAAAAAAGGTCATACTAAACTATGTCACTCAAAAAAGGTCATACTATACTATGTTGCTCAAAAAAGGTCATACTATACTATGTCGACCAAAAAAGGTCATATAATAGTATGTTGCCCAAAAAAGGTCATACTATAGTATGTGGCTCAAAAAGGTCATACTAACCTACATCACTATTTACACAATACACATTTTGGCAGAGCATAACGAAACAGAGGAGGTGGGAATCGAACCACCAACCCTCCAATTGCCAGGCAGATGCTCTTCCTTCAAGCTACTTCATACTGCTGCACGGACCGCAAAAAAGGCCATACTAAACTATGCCGCACAAAAAAGGTCATACTATAGTATGTGGTTCAAAAAAGGTCATACTATACTATGTCGCCCAAAAAGGTCATACTATACTATGTCGCCCAAAAAAGGTCATACTATAGTATGTCGGCCAAAAAACGTCATACTATACTATGTCGCCCAAATAAGGTCATACTATAGTATGTTGCTCAAAAAGGTAGCCTACCTCTCTACTTACGCAACACAAATCTTGGCAGAGCACAATGGCATGGAGGAGATGGGAATCGAACCACCAACCTTCTAATTGCTGGGCTGATGCTCTACCTTTAAGCTACTATATATTGCTCTATGTCTCTCAAAAAAGGCCACACTAAACTATGTCGCACAAAGAAGGTCATACTATACTATAAAATGTCACTCAATTGAGGCCATACATCACTACTTACACAATGAACATCTTGCCAGAGCACAATGACATGAGGACCGGGGAATCGAACCACCATCCCTCCGAATGGTGAACAGACACTCTACCTTCAAGCTACTTCATCGCTCAAAAAAGGCCATACCAAACTATGTCACACAAAAGAGGTCATACTATACTAATACTCCAGGGAGTATTAAGAGAAATACGAGTGTTCAACCAACAAAAGCTCTGTCGTCGAAACCGCCATTGAAACCTCACCTGTTTGTTGCATATTCAGTATGTTATTGATTTTCTCTTTCTCTCTCTCTCTTTCTTTGTCTTCATTTGTCTGGATCTCAGGTTTTTGAGCAGCCATGACAAAGTCCTACGAGTTCAACTGGCAGAAGCACCTGCCTGAGTTCATGCAGGAGGGCGCCTCCTTCGACCGGTTCGATGAGGTAAATACGACACGTTTCTGTGAAGTTTATGAGGTTCCCTCAATGCGTAGTGAACTAATGAAATCATTCCAAGCTCTGACAGTAAAAACAAAGAGCTTTACAACACATTTATGCAAGATTCATGATAGGTTACCTCATCACATGACTTTCTGGTACAGTAAAGATCGGCTTCATGAGTGCCTTTTGTTGCAAGCTGAGAGTTGGTCAGTTACTTATTGATACAGACATACATTATTTGCTCTGTCCTATTATCATCCTTCATTTTAATGACCATCCCCAGGTCAGTCACACACACACACACACACACACACACACACACACACACACACACAGTGGCGTCTCCTTTAAAACGTGGTGCATCATTGTTGAAGTCATAACTCAAGCTGTAGGCAGAACATATTGATCAGGCTCATTATGAAGCCCTGGCTTGGCGACGTCGTGTCTGCCATGAATCCACCGGGGGTCTTCACCGGTGCACTGAGGAGATTATGTGTGTCTGTATGTGTATGTGTGTGTGTGTGTGATGTCACAGAGTGAGGGTGTTCTGCGTATTTATCGTTGAATCATTTGCTTCATTGTTTTATTGGTTTTCTTCGTCACATGTGAGCAGAGTGTGTTCACAGTAAAACTTTCAAACAGCCCAAATGAGTAAAACTGAACAAACACTCAACAAAAATTAGCAATGATATTATGTGCGTTATTGGAAGCAGGGGGGCAGTCCCAGGAAGCAATCTCCTCCAGGATCCCAGTGGCCTGAGTAATAAGATTTAAATTGGTAGAAAATGGGGTAAATAACAGGATGCCGCTCCACTGGTAAATGATGATGATATAACATTGAATTACCTGGATTTACAGTAGCACTACAAAAACATTGTTGATAGAAATCCCTGAAAATCAGTTATAAAATAGTCTTTAGACTATAATAGAATACCATTGAATAATGCAGCCGAAAATAAATCCATTACCCATATAATTAAAACATTTGTGTCATGATTATGTTCATCTTGCTCACCGTGTGTCTCTGCATGATTCTAGCCCATGTTTCCTCTCACTAACTTAATCAGGACAGTTAGCTAGGACATTTGCAGAGAAAAAAGGCAAAGTGTGTCACACACAAGCACACGCACACACACACACACACACACTAGCATGCACACACACACCCTTGCACACACCAGGAAATCCCCTCAGTCCTCTCCGTTTATATGGGCAGAAGTGGGGGGAGGAGGATCCCTCTCAGCCAGAGAAGAAAAAACTTGAAATAGCGCAGTGAGGGGAAAAAACCATATTCAAATCCACAGCCGTGTCAAAGTGAGCCGTGAAAGTGGGCCAGCGTGCTTCTGAAGAACGTCCTCGGCGGCGTGTTGCTCGCCAGGCTCAGAAAGGACAGGGTGGGGACTGGCCTGAATGCTTATCAAGTCGACCTGTGCCGGGCAGCTTGAATATTGCGATATCCGTCGCCATTTGAATGTAAGATTCAGCCATCAGCCTATAGCTATTGCGATGATGGTCAATTTTCAAGTGTTGATGCTCTGTGTGAGTGCATGTGAAAAAAAAAGCTGTTGCTCCGTTTCCTGGAAAACAGAAAGCCCGCAGGCAGGCAGGCAGGCAGGCAGGCAGGGGACATCTGTGTTGATTAGAATGACGTATGCCAAGTCCACCCACAGACAATCACATGCTCTTTATCAGTCCCTGTCATACGGTCACTCGCACACAAACAGGCACATATGCTAAACGACAAGGAATTTTTTTTTTTCCATGAAACATTCTCCACTGACCGAAACCCCATTGAGTGACATATGGTGGAGACAGGTAATGTTTGGGAGTGTGTGTGTGTGCTTTCTGCAAAAGGAAGATTATGTTCCAGACATCTGAATACAACATGGCTATTTTTATGCCTATTGGTCCCCTGTTTTTCATTACCTTCTTTGTTTGATTTTACCTTCTCTCAACACAGGGGATTTGGAATAATAAAGGATAAAGGATTATCTTGAATGAGCCAATTGATATCATAATAATTAATCATTCATTTTTTTTGTCTAGGACTTATTTCAGATGAGTTTCCCCTCTTTAACGCGGAGGCATCAGTTATGCTATTTGCCAAAGGGCCTCGGCTGTCTGCTCCTCCAGTTGCAGTCATTGTCTCACTGATTGGAAATCAATTGCTTAAGGTCCAGCTCCTGTTTGATTTCCATTGGGACTAAATATTGACACAGTTGATGAAAGCAAAGAAAAACACATCAGAATTGTGAGACACACAGAACAGAATCACACTTTTCTGTTGCTCGGCTGCACAACTACTTATTTTTTTTCTTCATTTTATAATATTTAATATAAAATTGGCAGATATTATTGTATCTGTAAGTGATTTTTCCAATATGGATATGTACTGTGGGCACAGAACAAAAACTGATCCACCATCCATTAAATAGATTTATATAACTGTACTTCCTCACCATTAACAAAGCTGTTCAGATAAAGCAATACTTCGAGTCTTATTTTGAGCCAATATAAGCCTAATCTACATTACATACAAAATTCTAATAAAATACTAATGGAAAAAACTAGACAGTTAAACACTTAGAGCAAGAATGTGAGATGGGATTTAAGTGGGAAAAACAACATAATTATAATTTTTAAAAAATGAAGGGGAGCACTCAGTGGCAATTATTGCCTTTTCAGTTTTGCATTGAAGAAAAATTAACTCTGCAGAAGTTTCACGTCATTTCCTGCAGAGCAACCAACTGGTCAGAAGAGAAACCGTGGCATGACACAAAAAAACGTCTTGTTGGCTGTAGCAGGCCTTCTTCCTCTTCTTCTTCCTCTTCTTCTTCCTCTTCTTCTTCCTCTTCTTCTTCCTCTTCTTCTTCTTCTTCTTCTTACGTTGGACTGAGAACAGACTGGACAAACTTAGTGTGATTTAGTATCGCCCACTAACAGTAACAGTACGGGTTAGCACGCACCTTCAGTAATAATAATATAATAATATATAGTGTAGGTCCCAGTGGTGGATTTAGCTAATTGGGGGCCCAAAGGTGAAGGTATGTATGCCCCCCCCCCCCCTTTACTTTATATAGGATGTAAAGTAAAGTAAAAACCCATTGGACAGGAGAGAAATAACTAAAATCCCATTTAACACTTCTTGTGTGTGTGTGTGTGTGTGTGTGTGTGTGTGTGTGTGTGTGTAGGAACAGATGAAATATGAACTAGACATTTTACCTACATTTTGTTTATGTTATATTTCCACATACCTCTTAAGAATAATAATCCCATTCCAATGTTTTTTTTTTTTATTTGTAAACTACAACCCATGCATAAATGTATATTTAGGCTGCCTATGATAACATCAAAAGTGTTATTTCTTCACATCTTGTAATAATTTTTTTACCTAAACAACAAAAAATTTGCTGAAATCTAAAAGGTTCAAGGTTTCTTTGTTGTTAATTCCTTCTATATAATTTACATTACACAGAGGATTTGAAATTGCGTTTCGCTAGACTCCAGGTGTGCAACTTAAATACTTAACAATATACATACAGGAAGCACATTGTACTTTTTAATAAATAAAGTACACATTGTACTTTTTAATAAAAATGGTGAAGAAATGAGTAAATAAAAGCTGAAAACACACTCTTAGCTGCACTTGCCCAGCCACTTAGGAAAGAATGCACCACGTCGAGTTCACGCTGAACCAACATGGGGGTGTCTCTCCGTCCACCGACAGACACGTTTGGCCGTTCAGCTTCTTGGTACTTTGCGTGCAACAAGAACAGAGTGTTCCCCAAAAAAAAAAAAAAAAAGTATTTGTCTTTCCCAGAACAAGCCTGCTGTATGACTTATTAACGGTCAGGCGGCCTCGTTTGGGACCGTCGCTTTCATTAAATTTGGTTTTATAATGTGCTTATAAAAGCAGAAGCTTGTGTCACTCCTAAATCAGATGAAAGCGAGTCGAGCTTTTAACTTCCAACAGTCTCTTTCTTAAATGGAAATAGGAATGTCCTAGTTTTTACGGTGGTTTGAGAAGACAAATGACTGGCTGGTTTATTACCGTTTGCACCGTATCTCAATGCCAGGGACATTCTTTTCGTTTATTTTATAGGATTTTTATTTATACTTCTCAATATACACTTCCCACATGAACAGCAATTTTAACTACAGTTTGAAATCCAAGTCAAGTCATGTTTATTTGTTCAGATTCCCCTCAATGGGTTTCGCAGCTTGTACAACAACAACTCAACATCCTCTGTTCTGGGAGCCTTATGTTGTACGAGGAAAAAAACATTAAATCAATATTTAACAGGGGAAAAAAGAGAAACAGGGGAGAATCCAAGATGGAAACAACACATTTTGACATTAATGATTATAGTAGAAATATAATAATTCATGGTGTATGTGCAGTTTGAGGTTTCACCAGGACCTAAAAGGTGTCTTGCATTAACTGCAAACAAGACAGAACGTGAAAAAAACTAAATTAAAAACCAACAGATGAGCGAAAAACAAAACCCAACCTAGCGCGGCAGCACATATTTGCACACATCGGGACAACAAGCTGTGTCTTCATGATCTAAATATACACACCTCTCCCCTTTTATAACTCAAATACTCTCTTTATCAAGTGTCCCCATCTGTATCCATCACTGACCAGAATGTGAGGCTGTGACCTTACTATCCTCCTGTCTGCCATTACAGACATGAGCAAAATGAATAAAGAAATTGGCAGAAACTGAAATAAAAAAAAAAAAAAGTTCCGTGTGTGTGTGTGTGAGTGTGTCACGCTGTGCCCTCTTTCAAATATTACATTTCCAATATGACCTAGCACCTTTTTTAACACTCTTATGCTTTAGCTTTGTCTATGATTAGAGTGGGATAAAAACAACACACACACACACACACATATACACACGTACAGTGATTCAGCACAATCACAGCTTGCAGCAGCTGATGGAATTGAGTGAAAATGTTTGGGGTGAGAGGAGCTGGCTAATGTTGGACGATACCGGATCCCCGTCAGACACGTGCACCGGCACCGTGTTCCAGTCAGATGATGATTGCATTTACCAGCTCAACCCAGTCACAGTTATCTCCCTGTGTGTTTGCTTTAGCAGTAGGTTTCACCTCGGCTGCACGCAATGTGTGTGTGTGTGTGTTTTTTACTGTGTTCTTAGGCAGGAAGGTGCACTGCAAAAAAATAAATCTTAACAAGTGAAAATATATCAGCATTGAGCCACTGGCTTTTTGGGGTTAATTTGGGCTTCAATCAAGAAAAAAAATTAAAAAAAAAGCAACATAATCTGCTTTTCATAGTGAATTTATCTATTGATTATTTAAACAATTAATTATCAATGAATTTTTTGTATGAGTAATAAGATGGTGTAAAATGTCGCTGAAGAATAAACCTGAAATGTCCAACCAACCAACCACAACCCAAAGATCAACAGTCTTCTTTAGACATTTTATTGTTTAAAAAATGCCTCTAAGCGATTAATATCTTATTAAAATAGTTGAAGATTAATGTAATAGATGGCAAACATCCTCCTCTCCAACATCATCCCCAAGATATTCAGCTACTTCGTATGATGGAACCTGCTAAGTTTATTCAGTTCTGCAATAAGAGAATTCTACTTAATATTGGAATAATTGGATAATAAAAAATCCACTCAGTGTGTGTTAAACTTGTTAAACTGTTTTTTCCCTCTGTAGGACCCGTACATCTTTGATCCAAACTGCCAGATGAAGGTGGACGAGTTCGGCTTTTTCATCACCTGGAAGAGCGAAGGAAAGGTAGGAACGCCACCTCCCAGCCGTCGTTTATTCTATGAAAGCTAAAACGTGACCCACTTCATTATCGTTTTGCCTCAGAACAGAAGTCGGACGGCGTGACACGACGCACGTACTCTAGACCTTGTTGATCTTTATGTAACTCTGAATTTAAGCATGAGTTCTCATTTGTAGCTCAGGGGAATATGATAGATTACATTCATGATAGCCAGGGCACTTCTGGGCGGCGCACGGCAGCCATTTTTGCACGGAGACACTCGCCACTCATCAGCTGGAGGTGGAGAGGGAGGAAGTGATGCCAGGACACGGGGGAACCCCCTAGTCTTTGCATAAAAGTGCCATGGGACCTTTAATGGCCGCGGTGGGTCAGGATCTAGGTTTTTATCGTCCCATCTGAAGTACAGAATCTCCTGCAGAGGGTCGTCACTGAGGCCCAGAGGGAACACTGCCCCCTACTGGCCGGGCTGCACCACAACCTGCACAATCAGATTAGTTTTGCTAAGCGGGTTCAGGATAGCCTCAGTCATACAGTAGAAACACATTACATGTATGCAATGAGTCCTTTCTACTAATCTACACAGCAAATAGTTTAACATTGTTTTATCACAATGACAAAAGTAAAATACAATGATTAAATAACACCTGACCACCACTTCTTGCCAAACTAAACGCATTCTATTTTAAATGTTGCCCCATTTACAACGCTTCTGCATTTGTTTGCACAGCTGAGCGTGTTTGTTGTGCTCTTTAAAAAGCAATTCTTAACCGAGTTATTGTGAGAAGCTTAATCTCACGTTTGCAGCAAAATTAGATAAAAATTTGATAGACAAGAATTACCTTCTGTGCTGCTCAGTGGAATATTAAAAAAACATTTTATTGCTGAAGGCTTCTGTTCTGAAGCCTGTGTGGAGGTAGATGTGTTTTAGAATACTCACCAATAGGGCTGCAACTAATGACTATTTTAATAGCCGATTAATCCATTGATTATTTAAACAATTAATTGATTAGTTGTTTTATTCAAAGGATGGTGTAAAATGTCACTGACCAACCAACCACAAACCAAAGATCATCACATCACAGACTCAAAATGATTAATAGCTTAGCAAAATAGTTGAAGATGAATGTAATAGTTGGCAAACATCAGCTCCGTTCTACTTCCTATGACGGAACCTACTTTTCCGACCAAGTTTATCCGGTTCTCAGACAAAACAGCCCCAGCAAACCACACAGAAAACATCACCGCATCCCCCTGACTGAACATCTGCAGCATCTTTTCTCCAATGTAGAAGGATCATCGCCTCCACAGGAAGAAGAACCACCTATGGCCCTTCTTGAAAAGATTAAGTGTGATCTGTACTTTAATTCCTCCCTGAGGGGAATTATTGGGGCATAGCAGCAAATAGCTGCACGGAACATACAATAGAGCAGAAAATAACATTCAATAAATAGTAACTATGAAATAAATACAACCAGGCATTTTAAGTACGATGATAAGAAACAAACCTACTATTACTACAATGAACAATTTGGAAATATCCAGCAGCATTCATTATATAACCTAATGGCAGCTGGCAGGAGGAGAGCTGTAGTTTCAGGAGTCACTAAGTGCTTTTCTGCGGCTCCACTGTGGAAAAAAAAAATCATTACCACGATTATTTTGGTCAATATTGAAATCACGATTATCCCATTTTTTTTTTTTTAGTTACGTAATGCATTTAATCAGCATGAGTGACTTTGTGCTTTTGTTTGAGATGGTTAAACAGACTTGAGTCATGGTTATTACCTTATAGCGAAGCTTGTAATGCTCCTCGTAGGATTCCTGGACCAAGCAATCCTTCGCTCATGCAGCTACAGTCGATCCTTAACTTCTTTCCTCTACTTTATTTTCCCTTGCTGAACAGTTTAACCTTGAGAAAAGACAATAAATCAATATCCATCCAAATATTCATTATGGCTGAAGTGTTGCAGGGTGCCGGAGCGCTGGGAATTATCTCCCAAATCGAACCGAGGGGCGTTGAAGCTATCGGTTAATCTGACCACAGTATGAGACGATGTTCCAGGTATCGGGAATCAATGAAGAACACATGGAGATACTGGGGCGCATTTGGGTCATAATGAGCTAAAATAGATCCCTGTTGTCAGACGCTGACATGGTTGTGGTGTTTCTAGTGTTGTGCTGAGTAGGAAATCACAAACAAAATTCACAAAATGACGCGTATGTCTTGTTTTCTCAATGTTTCCCCTCCGTCTTTCAACCCACCCATCCCTGTATCTCTGCAGGAAGGCCAGGTTCTGGAGTGCTCGCTCATCAACAGCATTCGTGTTGGAGCTGTCCCGAAGGTGAGAGACCTTAAGAACAGATGATTCTTTATGCTGCCTGCCTCCACCTAACCCCCCCCCACTTTGAGAATGTGAGCTGCATGTTGCATATGAAGAGAGAAAAATGTTGGATGGTGCATCAGAGCAGGCATTCTCACCCTGGGATTCAATAGCTTGCACGTATAGGATATTCTTAGATGTTACTCTTTACCTCATATAAAGATACAGATATGCACACAAACACTAGTATGGTTTGCCTGTATATATGAAATATTGGTTGGTACAGTTTAGCCCCAGCAGTGACACATTATATTGTAGCATCGGGCACTGAGACAACTCTATGAATCATGAAAGCTGTTGTGGGAATACTCATGCAGCTAATTAGGATGCAAACCTGCCAAAGCAGCTAAAAGTCAAAAAAATCCTGTCAGGAAACACAGTGCCCTGGGTGCATTATCATTGCCAGGTTGCACGTTCCATTGTTGACAGGAAGTGGCGGTCTGTTTGTTTGGTGTTGTGCATGCATGTGCATGCGTAACGAAGTGCATGCAAACACTCGCTCCATGTACGCAGCAGACTCTGAGCAAGCGATACCAGGGCTTCTCCTCAGAGGATAACGTGGTTACACAAGCCCCGAGAGCTACTTCAGATAATCCATTGAGGTGGTGGGGGAAGATGAACGGCGGCGGGTGATTGCCGGCCGAGGCTTTAAAGCGGCAGAGGCTGTTACCTGTCGCTGTTAATTCAATCACGTTGCAAAATACATTACCGTCCTCCCCAGTGACGGCGGGAGTGGAGTGAAATCTGATTGGAAAGATAAGAGGGATGAGTCATGCCGACATCCAGAGAATGTTTTCATGGCCTTTCTGTTTTACCTGTTTAACAGGAATTTGCAGTAGATTATTTAGAAAAAAAAAATCCAAAATGTCATATTTATAGCTATTGTAATTAGGGGTATAGCTTTTTCTTTTTAAATTTTGTACTAATGTATAATGATAATAAAGATCTTTAATTTCTATTCTATTTGAAACCTTATGAATGTCAAAATGGAATAAAGTAGAGGTTTGACAGATACTGTATAATGCAATTTTTTCTGATTTTATAGATAGATAGATAGAAATTCATAGAATTTGTTGATCAGCCTACACAGTATGCATTATGGACATAAGAATGGATTGCAATAATATTGTAGATATAGGGATATTTGGGCTGGACAGTATTGTGATATTATTTTAAAAATCCAACAAACAATGTGAAAATACTAATAAATAGCAAGAAAAAAGTATGCATAGGCAAAGCATATATACATACATACATGCACATACATACCTACATACATACACATACACACATATTTACATGTTTGCATATATATACACACATGTACCCATACATAGCTAATGCATACTTACATACATGATGTAAAAATAGACAATGTCAGTGATGGTATTATTGGTGAAAGCAAGGAACAAATGTATTAAAAGTCACGTAAAGCACAGGACCAGTTTCATTCTCTAGTCCAGTCACGTTTGCATTTCCAGTTAGCTGCTCACGTCAAGAATGATCAGCAGGGAAGTTTGATCTAAGGTGAACTGTCAAATATTTGGAGATAATGGCGTTTCATGCAAACACGTTCATCTGTTTGATCTGATACTCTGACCTTTGACGTTATGGAGGGTCTCATAGGAGTGTATGTCAGTCCTCCGCACTTCAGCGTCAACATGGAAAAAAGTGGCATCAGAAACAACAGATCAGTTTTGAGCGTTACACAGACTTTTTTGTATTTTCTGCGACTTGAATTTCCCAAATCACCGAACCATGACCTGAACACCGTGGCTCAAAAAGAGTCTGTGAGAGCAACATGAAATGTGTGTTTTTAGGCAGACACGCTTTCATTCTACCAAACAGCACGCATGATCAGTTAACATTAAGGCACCTATATTATATATTTATATATACATATACATATATATATATATATACCACTAATGCCCAATGTTACATATATGTCAAAATACAATAAATGTGATGGCCCTATGGTCTATGTAATAACCCATATAATTTTCCTTTAAAGATAAACGGGTCTGGATTCTTATGGGTTAAAAGTACATTGACATTAAGTTCTTATCAGTGTCTTGCCCCTATTTCCATTCAAAATACATCATTTCCATCTGTCTTAACCAAACTCACAATTCATTGATCCATTGTTTTTTAATCAAACTCAGAAAACATCATCATACAGCTCATTAAAAGTATGTTAAAAAGATGATGTCTGTGGTGTATACACCAAATGAATCAATAATAACTGAGATCTTATTGTGTAAATTCGTGTTATTTTACACCGTGGGTGTAAAATGAGGTTAAATGGGTTAAAATGTGCTGTAATGACTGTTTGCAATTCAAATGAGCTAATCAGAGGAGAGGCTCATTACAAATGAATGCAACAGACACAGGGACGTCACGAGTCACTAAACCTCTTTCGTCTTTCCTCAGGATCCCAAAATCCTGTCGTCGTTCGAGGCCATCGGGAAAACGGAGGCGGAGTTGGAGGGATGCATCATCTGCATCTGCAGCGGCACGGACCTGGTGAACCTCAACTTCATGTTCATGGTGGCGGAGAACCCCGACACGGCCAGGGTAAAAACACATGCATGCACCACGGGAGGGTTTTTTTATTTTATTATCTCCACTGGTTCTGCACAAAGGCAAATCCTTCTGTTTTTATCAAGGACTCTGTGTTGTATGGCTGTGTTTGCCTGTTTCTGCTCACAGAATCTGATCACAGCCTGAAGAACCACCCTCGCTGGGCATTTAAGTTTTTGTTCAAGCTGCAGGAAAAATCTGATTTGTTTCTCAAATTGGAGATTTACGTGCATTTTCTTCTAGGTGATCAGACGTGATTTGTGTCTCTGAGCGGCTTCTGAAAAAACACAGCCAATGTAAACTCGGCCTGGTTTATCTGACATTTCCACGATGTATAAAAGCTCGGGGAACGCCCCAGACGCCGCGCGGGTTTAATTCAGAGTCTGAGCAAATTGCCAGGTGAACGGTTTATACGCCGACTCCTACACGAGGCAGACTTGGCCTTGGTTCACGCTGATAAATAAACACATTAGGAATGACTCATTTTCCCTGTCTCATCCCATCTCCGTCTCTGTGTTTCCCTTCAGCTCCGCTGCTTCTGCTGCTATTTTCTGTTTCTTTTCTTGCTCCCCTTCATCTAGGGGCAAAACTCATAAGAGAGGCCTGGTCTTATTAAGCAGAGAAACCCCTTATTGATCCCCCTCTTTGTCATTCATCTCTTTATTTCTATTCTGGGCTCAGGCAGATGACACCTCCCCCCTCTTGTTTCTTCCATCTCTTGCTGGCAAACCTCCAGACGTCATACAGCGGTCGATAAATTTCAGTTTTATGCATTGATCGGGATTTGAAGAATGACACCGGCAGGATAACGTTTCATGCAGGAATATTAAAGCCAATGCTGGTTAATTGGTGAAGCTTACGCTTTTAAAATGATGTTCTCTGTTATCCAGATCCTCACATACTGGACTTTTTGGTTTGATTTGTTTCTTCACACTCTCCAACTTTCCTGTTCGTTCCGTCTTTGGTATTTCCTAGAAAACATCTCATTCTTTCACAGTGAGTCATCCACATACACTGGTTTTATTTTTCACCACAATACTGGCACATCGCAGCTACTGTTGTGTGGATTGCCATAAAACGTGGTACATATTTATATATGTGTATATAATGAATCCTAATGACTGTGGTGACCTCTACTCTTATCTCATTTATCACTGAAATGACTTTACTTTGTGTTTATTGCTTATTAACACATGTTGTTTGCTGACCCTCTGCATATATCTGCTGAATATCTGCACGTTAGCATTGTGAGCATGGTAGCACGCTGATCTAAGTTCAGTCTCAGACTTTTTAATAGCCTACAAATAATGGTTTGAAGAAACATTATTCAACATTATTCAACCAATATTCAGTAGTGCACATTTTGTGTGCTTAATGTATGCAGGGTTGGCTCAAAATAAATTATAATGCTTATCTTAATGAAGGATGGAAGCACAGAGGAATAAACTTTCGTTACTACTTGCAGGTGTTTTGGTGTTTCCATGGGATATTTTTACAGAAAGAAAAATATAAAGTATTGCGAGTTTAAGATTACAGAAAACCTGAGGAGAAAAACTGTGAAAAGTCTGCAGCCTTCTATTTACTGACTAATCCAGCGTGGCCCAAGGGCGAGGCAGTAATTGAAAGACACTAAGCCAAAGGAAGAAAAAAAAACCCTTTGACAATTTAAAGTGTAATTTTCTCAGCCCGAGGGTTGTCTGTTCACATCAATAAATCCAGTATAAACAACATACCGAATAGGCTTTCTGGTACGAGAAAGAGAATCACGAAGTTGCATAAACTTGCTTGGGATTTGTCATCCACAACTTGTGGTTTGAGTAAAAGTACAAAAGAGCCACAAGAATACCTACTACTACTACTACTTCAGCGTCTCACGTATAATGAAAAATGACAGTTTTGACACGGGAGAGTTTGGCAGTCTGTTTCAATCCGAAAGTGAAAATTCGCAGAGTGTGCAGATCTGTGGCTGGGCCCTGCAGCGTCGGTGTTTACGCGTTTCCATCCAGAGGCTGTTTTTCCTGGTGATGGCTGTAATAAATGATGTTTGTGCTCCGCGGCGCTCGCTGCCACGGGGCTGCCAATGATATGCATGCAACAGCCCTGGGCAGGAAAACAGGACACACACACACACACACACACACACATTCACACACACACAAGGTACACAGTTTAAAACACATTTATTTTTTGCTATTTCTGTCCAGCCTTCCTCTCACATCCACAGAAAACACCCTATGACGCCACCGCCACCTCCCAGCATGCAGGTGGCCCCGAGTAGCAGACCACGGGAGATGACAAGAGTTATTTACATCAACGCGCACACACACACACACACACACACACACACACACACACACACACACACACACACACACACACACACACACACACACACACACACAGCTTGGTGAACGTCACATGCCCAAACAGACTACCCCTGCTGCAGCTGTTATCTGGCCTGATGTTTTTATAATGATGTCTCTAATAATTCACCGCAGAAACAGAGCAGAGGGACGGCCAGACAGGGGGGGTCGAAACTGGAGGGAGTGATTTCTCTTTCAGAGCGGCTGGCAGCGAGTTAAAAAAAAAAACTCAGGGGAAGGCCGCGTGTTTACTGGCACTGCGGCCTTGTACCGACTCACCGTGTTTATCACGGTGTGTGTGTGTGTGTGTCTGTGTTGGTGTGTGTGTCTGTTTTGGTGTGTTTGTGTGTGTGAGTGTGTTAGTGTATTGGTGTGTGTATGTGTGTGTTGGTGTCTTAGTGTGTGTGTTGGTGTGTGTGTGTGTGTGTGCTGTGTACACGCACATGTGTTGCTGATTAGTTAGTTAGGTTAGTAGAGAGAGAGAGAGCGTGTGTGTGTGTGTGTGTGTGTGTGTGCGTGTGTGTGTGTGTGTGTGTGTGTGTGTGTGTGTGTGTGTGTCCTAAAGATTCGTGCTTGTTTGTTTGCAGAAGTGGATCGAGGGCTTGAGGTCAGTGATCCACAACTTCAAGGCCAACAACGTCTGTCCGATGACCTGCCTCACGAAGCAGTGAGTGCATTTTCACTTCCAGAAACTTACGTTTCGTTTTTCTTCCCTCAAAAAAAAACGCGTATCTCTAATCTGTGCGTTCCTGTTTCCTCCTCTTGTTTAGTTGGATGAGAATGTGCTTCCTGACCAACGTTAACGGAAAGATTCCTGTGAGAGGGTGAGAGTGAATTGATGGACTGTGTCATCTCTGCCAGAACCTGCTGTTCCAGTAGAACTCACCTGTGCTTGCTCTGCCCCCCCCCCCCCTCACATTTACAGCATCACGCGGACGTTTGCATCCGGCAAGACAGAGAAGGGGATCTTTCAAGCTCTGAAGGATCTGGGCCTTCCCAGTGGAAAGGTCAGGTGACGCCGCAGCGGTCGGGTTCGTCTATCGTCATTATTTCCTATTGAAGATCTGCGTCTCCTCGCTCTAACGCAGACGCGCTTGTTTCCACAGAACGACGAGATCGAGCCGTCGGATTTCACCTTTGACATTTTCTACGCACTCACACAGAAGATCTGCCCTCGCACAGACATAGAGGAACTATTCAAGAACATGTGATTATCCTTTTTCTTTTCCTTCTTGAACGTTAAATCGGTTGCTTATGACATTTATGAGATTTGAGATCCATAATACAAGTACCCTTGCACTGCATTGTACTTATACTTACCAAAATACTCATAAATACTACAAGTGTGAGCTACTGCATCTTGTTGGTAATAATAATCAGGGCGAGTGTTTCTGCGCCTGCTGCACTAACTATGTCTGGACGGCCTAACCTGCTTCTACAATTCAACTTTATTGACAAAACATGTTTTAAAAAAAAAAAAAAAAAGGAGGGTGGTCCAGGGTGTTAACGTGTTATTACTAAAAGTGTTAACAGTGAAGCTGTCTGCTTTTCTAATTTTAACTTAATGACTGTGTGAATGGAGGGTGTCTATTTTTAAGAAGCATAACATTTTGTTTTTTTTTTGTTTGTTTTTTTTTGTAATTAATTCCTTTGCAGCAATGGGAGCAAAACTGATTATTTAACTGTAGACCAGTTAGTCAGCTTTCTGAATGAAGTAAGCTCTTTATCATTCATTAACTTCTCTGTGTATTTGGCTTTTTTCTGCAAACCCCCCCCCCTGTCCCCCTGTTTGACCCCCCCGTCCTGCTCTGGGTAGAAGTTGCCCCTCCGGCTCAAATTCACAGTGAAACTCAGTGAAACATGGAAACCATCCACGCCTACAAGGGCAACTTCAGCCCCCCCACCCCCTGGTCTGCATGCCGCACTCACCCCCCCACCCCACCCCCACCCCGTGCGTATCCCCCCTCGCCACGGCTTGCTTCTTTACTGGTGTTTGATTGGTGTCGCCATGGCAACGGGAGCGTAGCGGTCCTCCATCCCTGTTTGTTTCCCGCTTGGCCGATTTTTTTCCGCCGTCTCGTGTGTGTGTGTGTGTGTGTGTGTGTGTGTGTGTGGCCGAGCACCCGCTTAACGACGCCTCCACCTCACGCCTTCGGACCCACCGCTGGAGCTTTTTTTTTGGGAGTTTTAGCTTTTTAGATCTGATTCCCGTCTGTTTTAATGAGTGTGCAGCTGCATTAGGATGTTTTTTTGACGTAGAGCTGCTTTTCAACATACATATACGCGCCTACATGCTTTTTAAGCTTTTTTAGCAGCTGTGTGTTTGTGTGGCCGACATTTTTAACGCGAAATTTAGTTGTAAGACCCAAGTGCTACCATAAATAATGAATCCAGTGAAAGCAGCTGTAATGACTAGAATAATTAACTTTAGACTTTAGCCCAGATTTTCACCAGCACTTTCTTAGAAATGAAAAATTCTTGAAATGAGCCCCGTTGGTCCCACGTTGCATTAGGTTGGCCTGTGTGCTGTGTCAGTGCTGGATGTTTCCTCTGCTTTTATAATCTTTGGATTCGGTGACCCTGTATGACTCAGCGTGCGTGTGTGTGTGTGTGTGTCGCTCCTCAGAACCAGCGCGATCCCAGGTTAAACGAGATCCTGTTCCCATTCTACGACCCCAAGAGGGCCATGCAGATCATCGAGAAGTACGAGCGGGACGACGAGCTGAAGAAGAAAGGTAAAAAAAAAGAGAAGCGAGGAGGGAACGTGTCACACCGAAGTATTTTCTGAATTCATAAATAGTGCTCAATTAAAAAAACACAATTTTACATGCACAGAATCCCAAAAGTGCCCAATATAAATCCAGAATTTTAAGTCATAAATTGAATTCCCCTCCTTCCTCCTCCAGGCTACATGTCCAGTGACGGGTTCTGCCGGTACCTGATGTCGGACGAGAACGCCCCGGTGTTCCTGGACCGGCTGGAGCTGTACCAGGAGATGGAACACCCGCTGGCCCACTACTTCATCAGCTCCTCCCACAACACGTACCTGACGGGCCGACAGTTCGGGGGGAAGTCGTCCGTGGAGATGTACCGCCAGGTCCTGCTGTCTGGGTGCAGGTAGGCGAGCATGGTAGAGGCCTGGATGCACACACAGAACATCCCAGAATCCCAGAATCCCAGGGCCAAGACTTTAAATAGACGCACAACAAAAGCGCTTCTAAATAAGAAAATGGGTTTTGTCAGGTCCAGTAGCTCTCTACATGAAGGAGAAACCAATCAAACTAGTTTGTAGAAGCCAGTAAAGATTCTAAATGTGTCCAAAACTCTTCACACACATCCTGCACCTTAAGTCTGCATTAGCTATGTATGTGTACATGTGTGTATGTGCGTATATATATATATATGCAAACATGTAAATATATGTGTATGTGTATGTATGTAGGTATGTAGGTGCATGTATGTATGTATTTATGCTTTTGCTTATGCATACTTTTTTCTTGCTATTTATTAGTATTTTTTTCCATTTTAAATATGTCCATAAGGCATACTGTGTATGCTGATCAACACATTTGATAAATTTTGTATATAGTGTATAGTGTTGTGTATTTTTTTATAGCTTTTATCATTTTCTCTTTACTCTGTACTCTTTTACACCTGTGCTTAGCTGCAGTAACAAGCAAATTTCCCCGTTGTGAGATCAATAAAGTTATATCGATCTATCTACCTACCTACCTACCTACCTACCTACCTATCTACCTATCTATCTATCTATCTACCTAGCTACCTACCTACCTATCTACCTACCTACCTATCTACCTACCTATCTATCTATCTATCTATCTATCTACCTAGCTACCTACCTACCTACCTATCTACCTACCTATCTATCTATCTATCTATCTATCTATCTATCTATCTATCTATCTATCTATCTATCTATCTATCTATCTACCTAGCTACCTACCTACCTACCTACCTATCTACCTACCTACCTACCTACCTACCTATCTATCTATCTATCTATCTATCTATCTATCTATCTATCTACCTAGCTACCTACCTACCTATCTACCTATCTACCTATCTACCTATCTACCTACCTACCTATCTACCTACCTACCTACCTACCTACCTATCTACCTACCTATCTATCTATCTATCTATCATCAGCCTCTTTTTTAACATTCTGCTGGTAAGTTACGGTAGAGACTTGAGGGATTGATTCATGATCACATTTGCCTTATATGTATTTTAATAACACTGTTTGAAACATTTCAGCATGTTGGGGGCTCAACCCTGCAGGAGGATAGGGTCAGATCAGTAGTATGGTAGTATTAAATAGTATTTTTTTGTCCCCACCATCGATGAAATGTGATTTCCGCCCTTGCAAGCACACACCAGTGAGGGTGTGTGTGTGTGTGTTTTCTCTCGTGTCAGATGTGTGGAGCTGGACTGCTGGGACGGGAAAGGAGAGGACCAGGAGCCCATCATCACTCATGGCAAGGCCATGTGCACAGACATCCTGTTCAAGGTGAACTCACGATGCATGCCTGCCCCCTTGTGTTGAAAGCGGGATATCACATTTCAGTTCTCATCCTCCTCTCTCTGATCCAGGACGTTATCCAAGCCATCAAGGAAACAGCATTTGTCACGTCAGAGTACCCTGTTATTCTGTCCTTCGAAAACCACTGCAGGTATTGTCAATGCATATGGATCTAGCTTTTGTGAATAGCTTTATGTTATTTTTTATAAAGATGACATATTTTGTGTATTAACAGTAAACCGCAGCAGTACAAGATGGCCAAGTATTGTGACGACATCTTTGGTGACTTACTCCTCAAAATGCCTCTAGAGAACTACCCGGTGAATACTCCCTTCCTGCTCCGCAGTACTTTCAGTCAGAATTTATTACAATTCAATGGTGGCCAACCTACTTAAAGGTGATTATTCTGTTTGACAGATCGAAGCCGGGCGCCCTTTACCTTCTCCAAACGATCTCAAACGTAAAATCCTCATCAAAAACAAACGCTTGAAACCCGAAGTGGAACAGAGTAAGCACGCAACTCAACAGTCTAAACTATTTAACCCGTTTGTGATTTATAACCTGTGTGTTTCAACACGTCTTTGTCCTACAGAGCAACTCGAGGCCTTTAAGAAACACATGGAAGCAGGGGAGACCAACACCCCTGCCATCATTATGGGGGAAGAGAATGAAGACGACACAGAAAATGGTGAAATTAACCAAAATAACATCAGTTTGCATGTGTGCATGTGTGTGTTCAACTAAAGACTGAATGCATTATGCAATAATAAAATATGTGCACGTGCTTCAACCTGAATCCTGATTGCATATATGAATGCAGGAGAAAAAGAAGCTGACGATAAGGATTTGAATTCCGAGGCTCCCAGTCTGTCGGAGGCAGCCAGTGAGAAAGACAACAGCGTCTCGCAGAGTAACGCCGTCAGCTCCAGGAAAGACGGAGAACGCAGCAACAGCATCAAGAAGGTGGGACGGCGCTCTGACTTCTGAGGATAAGGCCAAGATTTACAGGTTAAAGATGGACGTGAAGAAATCTGAACAAGTGTCAGACGTAGGGAAGATAAGAGGGTAATGAGAATTAGAAATGGTGTTAGTAGCTTCAGAGCTTCCTTCCTCCAGATCAGGGTAAATATACAAGTGTTGTAGTTTTAATCTAAAGAAAACCTATCATTTTTTTGTGTTATAAGGCCAACGTCACATTAGTGGAAGCATCTTTAAAGCTACAGTAAAGATGTGGTGCAGTATATTCCTTTTGTTTATTTGTAGTGAAAATATTGAGTCAGTCATTCATTTCATTAAAGAAAGAGTCATGGAGGAAGCATTAAAATGTAAAGCTATACACAAATTAATAATAATAGAATGAATAAAGGTATTATTTGGGAGCACTTCTATTATATTTATAGTATTGTGTCTGGTCCTCTCTGTATGGTTATTGCATATTGATGAATTTAGTACAATGCTAACAATGAGTGTGAATGCTTAATAGGACATTTTACATTTCTGTTTCCAGGTACCTGAGGATGAAGTGACGGAGATTTCTGAAGCCACGGAAGTAACAGATGCCACAGATATCTCTGAAGCATCTGACCAAGACAACAAAAAGGCAACACCACGCACACACACACACACACACACACACACACACACTGTGCTACCTCCTCAGTGAGCTGCATGTATGACGTCTCTTCTGTACGCCTGTGCAGGACGTGCCTGAGGACTCTGAGGAGGCTCTGATAGCCCAGTACACCTACGTGGGGGCCACCACCAACATCCACCCGTACCTCTCGGCCATGGTCAACTACGCACAGCCCGTCAAGTTCCAGAGTTTCGACGTGGCGGACGGTGAGTCCTCGTCTTCTTCTTCTTCTCGTGTTCTCTGCTGCCACACAGTGCACAGGAAGTGGTACTGAACATCCTTCACCCTGTGATACAAGCTCTCCAGACACATCATGCACAGACCTGAGACCTAATATGCAAATGATAAATTTTTTAAGACACATAATCTACACTCAAGCATCACTATGGTAACATTTATTAGAATTTAGGAAAAAGGACAAAGACGTTTCGTTCGAGTCCTTTATTTGTGCTGCACAGATGAACAGCAGATGTGATTTTTCTAAAACGGTGAACAGAAACAGACAATTAATCACAATCCAATTATCCAAATTAAGCGAACATTGTGCTCTAACACTGTGGTAGGTCTACCAACAATGGGTCCAGCGCAATGAGACAAACATTAACCATCAACAGCCAGAAGCTGCAAACGGTTGTAGGATTGAACACCATTTCATTCACAACTATAATTACTACAGCAGGTGCACAATGCTTAGATGATCTTTTTGCACACACTATCTATTACACGACAACCAAAGTTCTTGTTACACCGGTGTCACTGTGGGTTCTTATGGGTTAAATCATCCATCCATCCATTGTCTATCCCGCTTATTCCCTTTCGGGGTCGCAGGGGTCTGCTGGAGCCTATCCCAGCGCGTTAAGGCGAGAGGCAGGGATACACCCCAGATGGTCGCCAGCCAATCGTGGGGCACACACACCATTCACACACCATTCACTCTCACACTCACACCTATGGGCAATTTAGAGTTTACCAATTAACCTGAGCATGTTTTTTGTATTGTGGGAGGAAACCGGAGTACCCGGTGAAAACCCACGCAGACACGGGGAGAACATGCAAACTCCACACAGAAAGGCCCCAGACCCAGGCCCCAAGGCGGTCTTGAACCTGCGACCTTCTTGCTGTGAGGCAACAGTGCTACCCACCGCACCACCGTGTCGCCCGGGGGTTAAATCATATAATCCTAAAATAAAGAAAGCAGAGATCCTCACATGTGGCCAATGCTGCCGAAGGCAGAACAAATGATGTAGGAAGGATATAAGGGTGAGGGCGGTTGAGACTATTCTGCACATTTATCTTTTCACTTTCTTCCAGAGAGGAACATCCACCACAACATGTCGTCTTTCAACGAGTCCGTTGGCCTGGGATATCTGAAGACTAATGCCATCGAGTTTGTCAAGTATCCTTTCTGGATATAAAAAAAAAGTCTGTGTGATTGGAACTGAGTGTCCGTGCTACATATAACACATCAAATAAGGAGGGGAACACCCAAACAGATTACGGTTTTCTTCGCTGAGAGCACGTCACGCTAATGAGTGAAGCTGTGTTTAAGTTTTAACTTCGCAGATTGAGGTCACCTAAATGAGAGCTGAATTGCGGGTCAGAGCTGATGTTTTCCAGACATGTTTGTTTCCACTCTGATGTCGAAAGGAACCGGAGAGACCACAGGAGACCAGTGTGGCTTTGGACTGTGTGACTTGGCCCCGACGTGCACGCACTTTGCCTCCATCTCGCTCCAACGGGACTGCTTGACCCAAGCTGTTCACACTAAAAATAGTGCTGCAGTCTGTCTGATGCACACACACACACACACACACACACAAACATGTGCGGGAACACACATGCTCTCGTTTCTTTTTTTAATTTTCCTGAGCTCCGGCGCAGCTACAACAAGCGTCAGATGAGCCGTATCTACCCCAAAGGGGGCCGGGTGGACTCCAGTAATTACATGCCTCAGATCTTCTGGAACGCAGGATGCCAGATGGTCTCGCTCAACTTCCAGACCCCAGGTACCGCAGCACGCAACACGCGACCTCTGACCTCACACGCACACAAGGGTATTCCGCATTTAAAATGTACGAGTAGGCGACAAACACACACGTGTGCACTCGGTCGCCCCCTCCCAAATCAGAAGCTGCAGCACGCACCGAGCTCCTGACCTCACGGATTCACACATCAAAGCTCTTTCATGCACGTGTTGCTGCGCCGAGCGCGGAGCCACTAATTAACTACCCAACGTCCCGACCGAAAGATCCACATGCAGACAAATGTGCTTACAGTATAAAATATTCAAAACGACGCATTGCCGTGCATGACCTTACAGCTGGGACTGTTCCTGCTGGTGTCACATGCATGGGTTCACTACGTCAGAGACACCAAAAGCAATATAAGATAATTAGTAATATAAAAAAATATATTTTTTAAAGTATGCATGAGTCTTTGCTTGCAGAATATCAGGCACGCAGTGGTGTGTGCACTATAAACTAGCCTGTAGAAATAAAACATTTTTTTTAAATCTCTGTAATGGGTGATTTCATTTGGTCATATCAGGCTTTGCATGCATGAACCTGAACACACTCTTCTTAGGTACTTCCTCTCACTCTCACACACACACACACACACACACACACACTTGCTTGCTTTTTCCAAAGCTGTGGCTGCTGCACACAGTGAGTGATGCCTGTTGGAAAACAGCTGCTGCCTCGTGGCCACAGGCAAAATGGGGTCGGCCCATATGGGCTGATGGGAAGGAGACATGTGCAGGGCTGGAGGGACTAGGGGGAGCAGGGGGTCGGTGGGGGCTTCACACAAGAGGCAGCACTCCTGGGATGAAGATAGAGAGATAAAGCAGGGAAAACTGTGTAAACTCCACAGGAACAAATTCAAATGAACTAAATCTGTTAATTTAGTGTGTTTCATTCGATAGTTGTGAGCAATGCAAAAAAAATAAACAGATGTGTGTCTCGGTCCCTGAACGCCTCTCCTTCTCCCCCAGATCTGGCCATGCAGCTGAACCAGGGGAAGTTCGAATACAACGGCTCCTGCGGGTGAGAACGGCTCCTTACTTGTTCCCGGCCCTCCCTTCCTTCGCCATAGCTCATCAATTAAAGCCAGTCACATCCCATTAGTGGTTGCCAGCGGTAACCGGAGCCACTGTCTGCCCCCCCCCAGAGCCAATGAGGGCTTCGGAGGAAGGCTTCTCCGCAGTCATCTGTCTCCTCCCGTCTCAGTCCCTCGGCTCTAATGTCGTCCCCGGGGCAGAGATTTTACCGCTAATGCTGGAAATCTCCTACGTGGGGGATATCAGGGCTTTTCTAGACACCCGTCATCACTAATGTCGCTCTATTAAAACACACAGTTCTTTCTAATGCTGGGCCTCCTTATTCATGCTAGTAACTTGAATTGTAGAGTAGAGTAACTTTAGCTAAATACACAATACACATAATGCCCACAAAGACACTTAAGACATGAATATACACAAGTCATTAACACACTTATCACTACTCAGTCAGGAGAGAAAATAAAATAAAAAATAATCATATCCTGAGATTTGAGATAGAGTCAACATGGCCAAGAAAGCAAAGAGAGCGTTGACAGATGGGTCTGTGATATAGTGCTGTGATGATGGTAAATTAGACATAAATTACACTAGTCAACAAAAAATAATTAAAAACCATCCTTATAAGGTGCAAGAAGACATTCGGCTAAGATTAAAGTTAAATGGCATCGTTAAGTCAAAGATTCACAGACACATTGTTAATAGAAAAATATCACAATTATATTTTATGTGACATCAATGGTCTCATATTTGATGACTTGACTGTTGTGTATAAAGTGCAAAATAAATAAAGTAGTAGTAGCATTTTCTACACATTTATCATCTGTATTTATAATGTATGTGTGTGTGTGTTTGTGTGTGCGTGTGTGTGTGTCAGGTACCTGCTGAAGCCAGATTTCATGCGGCGTTCCGACAGGATGTTCGACCCTTTCTCAGAGACACCGGTGGACGGTGTGATCGCTGCCACCTGTAGTGTCCAGGTCAGACCCCCACAGGATGAGCAGGTCACAGGCTTCTTAGAGAAGAGTCTATGGTCATTAAGGAGAGTTTCAGGAGGAATCTCTTATGTTCATTTCTATGGTTTCATTTAAATTTAAATTTGTTGATTTAAATTTGACTTAACTTTAATTTAAATTATTTGACTAAATTTTTAAAAATGTTTGAATCTTATTTTCAAATGATCCAATACTTCACTCCAAAGAATCCAAAGAAGTGTTTGTTCTTCTGCTTCTGTCTCCTATTAATCATCTGAAGGACCCTTAGAATTCATCTGCTTTACCTTTTGTCTACTTTAAGCTCATAATATTGTATTATAATTTAGATATTTTTGACAGTGTCTGTAAATATATAAAATAACCTCTCTGGCCTGTTGACTGATGCAGATGGTGCCTTCATGCCTCCTGCATCAGAAACATTGCCCACAGATATGATGACGTCTTAATTATTATTAATCTTTCTATATGATCTTAACCTTTAGCCAATAAGTGACACTGGTGTAACAAGAACTCTGGTTCCCCAGACTCTTCCTCATGAGGTTTTATGTCTGAACTTAACTCATTAAGTCCCAAAGTGACATTTACTAATCATCCTGATATGAATATGTTTACCACTAATGTTACATATATGTCAAAATACAGATCGTTGGGAATCTTATTTTCCTTTAAGGATAAATGGGTCTGGGTGTCCTATGGTTTTAAAATGATCAGTACTGACATCTTTTTTTTTGCTTCACGCCAGGTGTTTTCAGGACAGTTCCTGTCGGACAAGAAGATCGGCACATACGTCGAGGTCGACATGTACGGGCTCCCGACGGACACCATCAGGAAGGAGTTCCGCACGCGTATGGTGATGAACAACGGGCTGAACCCCGCGTACAACGAGGAGCCCTTCGTCTTCAGGAAGGTAGAGATAAGGAGGGGGGGAGAAGGGAGGGAAGGGTAAAACAAATGTGCTGGATGCACCAGGACGCCGTCCGCATCGCGATGAAAGCCGTGATATTTGGCCAATGGGATTCACAGGGGGGAGAGGAGGAAAAAGAAACAGGATGACATTGGTTGGAAGAAAGGTCAGAGAAGCCACTCGCTGTCACATCGTCAGCAGGGAAAGACGGAATGGAAAAGAAAAGCACAGGGGAAATAGTGGAAATAGTTGGGATGAGAGAAGAAGAATTCCAAAATAAGGTGATTCAGGGGAAAAAAAATTAACATGCAAGAGGAGTGCAAGGGATATGGTTTGCCTGAGTGGTAGAGGAGGAAGGACAGAAAGTCAAGTCACGTCAGCTTTATTGTAAATAGTTTTTACATGAACTGGTCACACAAAGAATTACTTTTTTCCATGCATACATACTTACACTAGGATAAAGACAATAGACATTAGACTAGACGACAGTAGACATATATAAGAAAATAAATGAAAAGAAGTGAGATTCGCTGAAATAAATAGTCTGGAGGTGGAGGAAAAGGGAGGAAAAGAAAGATGGGTGATAGAGAGGAATAAAGAGGGGGGTAAACGTGCGTAATAGTGCTGCTCTCAGCAGAATGAGGAGTCTCTGAGCCATGACTGTGACTCCAGCTCCCTAACACACACCATCAATCACAGCCTGCCGCAGTGCTGCTGCTCACACACACACACACACACACGCGGAGAATCAGAGAGGGCATCGTAAGCGAGGCTGCCGGCAAGACTCGTTTCTCACGTCTACACACACACACACACACACACACACACACACACACACACACACACACACACACACACACACACACACACACACACTTGCTTTACCTTTTTGCGCGTCAGGATGACTCACAGAGAACAATTCACGTCACCAGCGTTCGCCCTGAGTCCGCACACACACACACACACACACACACACACACACACACACACTCATCTCAAGTGAGTATTCCGCAGCCTTATCTCTTACCTTCCCCTTCATCCAGGTATTAATCATCCTCCTCTCTCCGTTCACTTATCTCCACACACAAGGCCAGTTAACACTCTCTTTCCCCCTTTTTTTTTCCCCCAAGGAGGGGGCATACATAAACTCATACACACACACACACACACACACACACACACAGTGTGTAGAGCTGAGATGGCCTTGTCACTACTCAGATACGTTCTACGGCGCCACGCTATCGTGCCGTATTCCCCTGTATCACAGCGTGCACCGTCCTCAGATAGTGTCCCCTCCAGTTCCATCCTTGACCCCCCCCCCCTTTTTAGTGATGCCGCTTTTCGCTTTGGCTTAAACCAAACCGTTTTACTGCAGTGCCGCAAAACACTTTTTACACAAAGAATCGGTTGAATAGACATCGCACAGTCCAAATTGTACCAATAAAATACTAATACGATATAATACAAATACTTAATGTAGTTAAGTACATTTATACAATGTTTATTTTTTGTATTAATGATTGTATACGTTTTAAACAGTACATTATACTATATATTCAAATAAATATCTTCCAGTTATTTCAAATTATATACCTATACACTACTGTATATCTACTGTAACAACTACAATCTCACTTCCTACAATATGGATCTTTAATTGGAATTTCTATTGTATTATACACTATTTAATACCCAAATATTATGTGCTGTATTATACTAACAGTATACAGTACTGCACAATAGTAATTACTAAGCATCATATACTGTTTCTTCATACCTCATTACTCATACAACTAATTTGTTTTCATTAAGAAAATATTACAGCTTTATAAAAGATAATAATAGTTACCTACCTTACCCATAATAGCAATAAACTCAATAATTATCTCTTAAATACTTAATATAAGTAAAATACTGTCCTGTATTTTAACATAGACCAATAGTTAACATCTAGATATTCTTATAATAAAATAGCATTTGAATAAATATGGAATTTTAAGTGCAACAACTGCTATTGTATTGTACACTATATAAAACTCTAAATATTATGTGCTATACTAACATGTATTGTTCTTTATTGTATTATTTATACTACTGCACAGCAGTATCTGTAACTCTTGTGACCATATCACTGCAGTGCTGTAAATAGTGTTTTGCAGTTTTGCTTCCACTCGTCCTCCTCACTCCTTCTTCTTTATCGTCTTTATTGCGGTTCCTCCTCCCTCTGTCCCAGGTGATCCTGCCAGACCTGGCGGTCCTGCGCATCGCCGTCTACGACGACAACAACAAGCTGATCGGCCAGCGCCTCCTGCCCCTGGACGGCCTGCAGGCCGGCTACCGCCACATCTCCCTGAGGAACGAGGGCAACAAGCCGCTGTCGCTGCCCACCGTCTTCTGCCAGATCATCCTCAAGACATACGTGCCCGACGGCTTCGGAGGTGAGGAGGGGGCGGGGGTGGGAACACGTTTGTTTTAAAACTTTTACAGCGCCCGCTTCATTCGCTCGCACCCCGCCTTGGGTCGGTTTTGAACCTTCAGATTAATGGCGTGGCACAAATGATGATGACAGCGAATCTGCACTAATGGTTTAAAACAGACAGAAATATACAGACGAGTCAGAGTCATTACTTGAAGCCAAAGGGCTGAGGAAGCTTCACTGTGACCAGCAGCCTACTGCGATAGGATCTGCTGCCAGATTCACTTTCACTCCCAGATTAAAGAAACAGTGTCCCCCTTAAGACGTGGGAGGTGTTGGTTTGTAATTTCTTAGAATATACAGACCTTCAAAGATACATAAGATATCAGTGATTTTCAGTACCTGCTTATTCCTCCTGTCCTGGAGCCAATCACAGTGCATTACAGGCCTTTTACTCACACACACACCTACACAGTCTCCAATTAACCTCACTTTATGTGGCTCCTGCAATTGAACTGCCTTAATTTTCCTTATTGTAATATACCTATCAATTTCTCTACGTTTGAAAAAAGAAATAGCTTGGAATCTGTCAGAATATTTGGAAATTTTCTCAATTGTCAAAGCAGCAGCTGCTGTATTGTAGTACTGCACAATAGTAATTGTAACTAATGCAAATAGTAAAAGCCTAATACTTCGCTGTTTCTTCATACCTACTCATACAACTAATTTGTTTTCATTAAAAACCTCCACCTACCTCACCCATAATCATCCACCGGCAGCAAAAAACTGTCCTATATTTTACATAGGACAATAATCAAGATTTCTTTAATATTCTAGATATTCTAATAATCAGATAGCAAATAAAATTTCAGTTCCTACAAAAAAATGAATTTTTAGTGTAACAACTGTTAATGATTGTACATTAGTATTTTGCATACTAACATAATAGTAATATTTATATTACTGCATAATAGTAATTGTAAATATTTTGACCATTTTACTGCAATGATGTTCCTTCACCAACTCTTACAATAATTGCAAGTGATTTTTTTGCAGTTTTCCTTCCACCCACCTTCACCCTTTTGAAGAGAAGTTGAAAAATATATATATATATATATATATAAATAACTATATCCAAAAACCCATCTGGCATGGCAATGGGTCCTCTCATCTTTATCATAATTTTGCCTTCGTGTTTTCGCAGCTATTGTGGACGCTCTGTCGGACCCAAAGAAGTTCTTGACCATAGCAGAGAAGAGAGCTGACCAGATGAAGGCGCTCGGTATCGACACGGTACGATTATAAATAACGTGTGAAACCTCAGCGTGAGTTAATAGAAACAGAATTCTGTCGGGTTGACGACAGCCACTGTTCAGCATGTTTCCTCACGCTGTGGATAAAAGCAGTCTACTGTAGTTATGCAACAGGACCAGTGTCCCGCTTCCACCTGAATCCAAACTTTTTGGGGATTTTTCCAGAACGACATAGCGGATGTCCCCAGTGGAAGCTCCAAGAATGACAAGAAGGGGAAGGGTAAAGGAGACACGGTGAAGGCCAGCGTGACCCCACAGAGCAGCTCAGACATGGCCCAGACCTCCAACTCAGCCCAGAACAACACAGCAGACACCAAGAAGGGTACTCCCCGACTCAGATATACACCGATCAAACACACAAACACGTGTTATGAAGAAAAGGCTTCATTTCCTCTTTTTCTCTGCTGTTTCAGATGCTGCACTCGTGCCTAATGTCAGCATTGATGACTTAAAACAGATGAAGGTTTGTATCCTACCGACTGACTTTTAACTTTAGTACGAGGCTCCTACAGCTCATACAGCAAGGAAAAGAGCTATTGAAACAACATAATGTAGCAACAGTTAGTTTGGGTGGCTCACTTTATATTTAATTTCATAATGCACATAAGAAAGGGTTCATGAAATGATTTTATGCTAAGATTATTTCTAAACAATCATGTTTATGCTTAAATAAAAAAAAAAAAAAATAAATATTAGGAAAAAAGGTTGTATTAAAATACATAAAATCATGCATTTTGCAAAATTATGTGCATTTATATGTGTATATGTTAATTCGATAGAACGTTACTCAAATTATGCTAGAAACTACTTAATGCAGTTCAAGTACATTTATACATTTTTTAATAAACTAGTTTGGTGCATTTGTGGAGAGAATTTAAACATAGGTCAATATTTAACAAGATATTATTATAACATCATTAATATTATATTATTGTTAATATAATTAAAATCTCACTTCCTACAATACAGATCTTTAAATGTAATTTCTATTGTATTGTTCACTATTTATTACTCAAATATGATGTACTGTACCATACTAACATTCAATATACTTTATTGTATTATTGTTTTACTGGGGTCGTTTTTATTACTGCACAATAGTAATTACTAAGCTTCATATACTGTTTGTTCATACAGACTCATACAACTAATTTGTTTATAAAAGATAATAATAGTTATGTACCTTACCTATAAATAATTGTAGCAATAAACTAAATAATTACCTCTTAAATACCCCATATAAGTAAAATAGTGTCCTTTATTTAAACATATATAGATATTCTAATAAGCAAATATATCTTATCCATAATAGCAACAAACTCATAAGTCAACTACTGTCCTATGGAGAGAAAATGTCAATTACCAACTATAATGTTGTGAAGTCCTTAATGTTCAAAGCCACTTCTCAACGTGACCTGTGTGAAATAACTGAATCTGTGTCTCTCCCACCGCAGACGTACCTTAAATTGATTAAAAAGCAACAGAAGGAGCTCAACTCTTTAAAGAAGAAGCACTCAAAGGTGGGTGTTGGTCTCTGCGTGATTGTCATGTCGTGTGGAATTAGACCACAGAAGATGCTGGCTAATTATTAACCCTAGAAACCCTATTGCATAAGACATGAATAATGATTTCATATTCAGACTCGTCTGATGAATGAATCAATACCACTGCTGGCTCATGATATCATATTCACTTTTATCATTGTTGGCTAATTTACAATATTCTAGCAACAAGTTTATATGTATTAATGTTTACTGTGAAACTAATTAAACCAATTTTTGTGGGTTTTTTTGCAAGGATCAAAACGTAATGCAGAAAGCCCACTGCACCCAGGTGGACAAGATGGTGTCTCAGCATGAAAAGGAGAAGACAAACCTGGAGAAACTACTAGAGAAAGCAATCAAGAAACGAGGGTAAATTAGAGAGAGAGAAAATGAAAACATGCACACAATGCAGCGACATCACAGCTCTGTAGAATCACTGCTGAATAAAACAGCTGTGTGTATCAGACAAACCACTGTGTTTGAGCAACATTACATAACTACGCTGCATGAATTGTGCGTTTGACAACAAGAAACAACAGCTCCAATGAAAATGAAGAATTAAGCCACAAGCATCTTAAAAACCTAAAAGCTCATATATATATATATATATATATATATATATATATATATATAAACACTTACAGTATAAAACAAAGCAGAACAGAGCACATCCCATTCTGTTTGAAACTCTCCTGGGATTCTGCATGTGAGACATTCAAGGAACATTAGTAAATTATAGCTTCTACTATTAAACTGGATGTTGCATCAGTTAATTGACTCCTAATTAAACATCACAGGTGGATTCACTTTTGCTGCACTGAAGTTTATTTTAGTCCTATATAAACCAGTCGTTTTTATAAATATACAAAAATACGAATAAGATCAAATTTCATTATTTTACATTTTAGTTATAACAGGATAACTTCAAAAAATGGCATGTGACGTAGCCCTAAAAACTTCATATTGGACAAATTACGTCTCAGAGAAGGTTTTCAAAAAAGAAATAAATCAAATTTATCATTCCTTTTGGTTACATTTGACATTTTTTGTCAAAAAAAGCATATTCTGTGTCTTTTGTAAGGGAAAATTGTACATGAAACAAAGTGTGTTTTTACTTTCTCACCTCACCATTCACACATTCATATTCATCATATTTGTCACCGACCCTTATACTTGTACATGTGTGCGTTTCCTTCCAGGGAAAACAACTGCCAAGACCTGAAGAAGGAGACTGAAGACAAAACCAAAACGCTAGACACCGATCACAAAGCCAAGGTGAAGCTCTGCTGGCTGCAACGTTGCTGCACAACAGAAGCAGGAGTTTCGATGCTGACAGATGTATGCGTGTGTGTGTGTGTGTGTGTGTGTGTGTGTGTGCAGGTAAAGGACATCACGGCCCAGCACACCAAGGAGTGGTCGGAGCTGATCAGCAGCCACAGCAGCGAGGAGCAGGAGATGAAGGACAGCCACGTCACGCAGCAGTGTGAACACCTGAAGAAGCTGCTGACCTCTGTCCAGGAGCAGCAGACCCTGCAGCTCAAACTCATCCACGAGCGGTGGGAGGCCCTCACACACACACACACACACACACACACACTGAAATATACATGTATGCACACATGCACCCTGAGATTTCATTACTAAACCAACACACTCTCTGCTGTATTCAGGCAGAGCAAAGAGATGCGCGCCAATCAGGCTAAGATGTCCATGGAGAACAGCAAAGCCATCAGCCAGGACAAGAGCATCAAAAACAAGGCAGAGAGGGAGAGGTGGGCATCACACACACAGACACACACGCACACACACACACACACAATAGAATCACTCATGCATGTGGCTTTTGACCTGTTTACTTTTTTCTTCTAGGAGAGTGAGAGAGTTAAACAGTAGTAACACCAAGAAGTTCCTGGATGAGAGGAAGAGGGTAAGTTAGACTCAAATATTTATATACAGTATATATATAGTTTCTCTATTTTTACTCCTGCAGATTTTTGAGATTATACAGGCAATTTTTTAATTTGTAAAGAAAATGTAGACAAATCCTATTCATTTTTCTTAATTTTTACTTTTAAAAAGTTTTCATCACATTTTGATTTAAAATATAAAATGCAATATTCCCATAATAAAAATTATCATAAGGATTTGGGCTTTACTTGCACTGATATTATTTTAAACACAATTCTACATTATTAATAATTATGATTTAACACTGACAGCTTGACAGCTGTGTTGAAACCTGAATCGCTGCTTTCAGGGATCGTTGAATCATGTCTTGTGACTCTGTGGCTAAAGCTCAGAGCTTGATTGATACACAGTGAAATCCTGGTGATAATCGGTGGTGTTTGTTTCCCCCTCGTGACGGCAGCTGGCCATGAAGCATCAGAAGGAGATGGAGCAGCTACAGAAAAACCAGAGGGAACAGTTGGAGAAACTGGAGAAGTTCAACGAGCAGGTACAGCACAACACGGAGGGAGAGGAGTTTCAACTTTACAGGCAGATTCTAAATCAATGACACGTTCATTTTCTACGTTATCAGCAGATAAATCGGTTTAGACCACTGCTGCCAACACAGTAAATTGCAGCTTTTAGAGCAAACTGACTGCAGACAACCGGCAGCTCTGCCAACTGGCCATCTGATCCGGATTTCATGGCATTTATTGGACACACTTCATGCATCTAAACCTAAACACAGCAGAAAATCCGTTAAGTTTACAGTTTGAGGCTTTTAGACACAACTAGTGGCAGAAGTGGAACGTGTAGACTGGCACTGGTTGAATCATTTCTGAGATAATAGAAGAAAAAAACAGCATCTACACACTCAGAATTAAATGCATAGGCCATCAGGCATGAAGCATTAACATGTTTGTGTTCAGTGTTTTTAAATGGATAACTTGATTTGCTAATGTACAACACCAGTGTAATTGGTGGCTAGGCATCAAGGGAATTGTAGTCCTAAGTTTTGTGGACTACAAAAGCAACAGACACCTTCTGTGAGTTAAACTATATTTTATTTTGCAGGAGCTTTAATCACAAATAACTTAAAGAGTTCCTGAAGTAGTGATATATGCGTTTTAAGTACTAGCTAACAGTTATTGTATATTAATACATATGTTTTGCACTTGCACAAATATTTAAAGTGTTGATATCCCCACCAGGATTTATTTGTGGTTTTTAAGTTACCAAAAAACATCTCGATATAGTTTTAAATCTCCTCAAGCTCATCTCTGGAGCTCTGAAACAGAGCAGATGTTGTGTGTCTCATTAAAATCAATGAGCCTCTCTTCTAAATGGCTGGCTCAGGCGTACACGTATCACATCTAAATACTAAAACCTCTATATAAATGCATAGTTCGTTCTGTAAAAGATGTTCTCACGTCTCCATGTTTGTGTTTTATTTTACCATCTGCCACACCTCTACATGTCTTTCATGCATAGCCACGTATTCATTTGTTTTTTTACTATGATTTGCTTCTTCCGGTACAGCTTTTGAAATCACACCATGCAAACAAACAGGTTCAAGGTAGGCACCTCCATCTCACTCAACTCTGCCTTCAGCACGTCATGTTTCGTTTTTTTTTTTTCTCCTCCTCTCAGTTCGGTGATTTATTTCCTCCTCACCCGCATTTTCTGCCATTTAAATGACTATTATGTTATAATGAGCCCTCCTTGAAGTGGGAACACCACTGAGTAAAGCAGGGGGAACATGTAAGGCTTCTTTCAGTCTTTGAGGAGATTGCAAGATTTAAAAAAAAAAAGAAAAAAAAGAGAAAGAAAGTGATTAATTTTCAATTGTATCCCCGCGTTTTTCCGTCAGCAGCTCGCCGGGGGTCAGTGCCAACGAGCAGCTCGAGTCATTCATCACTGTGACTCACCAGCTATTACTAAGCAGAAACAGCCTGCAACCTCACAACCTGCAAACCGCCCATGCTCATAATCATAATGCTTTCATAGTGTGTGACGACGTCCCACTGCAGACGTTTCACGTGTGCACTTATTACAATATGCGAAACTTTTTTACTACATGCAAAAGCATGAATGGATGTGTGCAGCTGATAGGGAGAAATAGATTTGTCTCTTCCAACATTCTGAGTGTTTGAGTTATTCCAAAAACTGCAAAAGTCTACTTCCTGTGTGTGTGTGTGTTTTTTTTTTTTTGATTTAACATGGGTTTTTTGTCTCTTGAAAAGGCCAAGGACATGCAGCAGATGGTGAAGTTGGAGGAGGAGATGGACCGCAGACCTGCCACGGTGGTGTGAGCGACTGAGGACAAGACACACACACACACACATAAACACACACACACACACACACACACAGGTGCAGAACACTCCACCACGGATTAACCCTCTACAAACCCGTAATATTCACCGTACGAACTCACCGTAGAGCTTCCCCGCCCTCTTAGTTTCCGTTCACTCTTACTTTTATATCATCGAGCCATCGGTGCTTATCACTGTTTCACGGGGGTTTTTAAGCCACTTCAGGAGGGAGGCGACAACTCACATCCACGTCTGCCATCGCCCTCGCTGCTCTGCATCCTACAACACGCGTCGCAGCTACCCATGGACAAAGAGGATATCTACTCCCCTTTTTCTTTTTTTTTTTTTATCCGGTACTTCAATACAGCTCCAGAAATAGCGTGAAGGAGGGGAGATGAATACGTGAGGAGATTCAGCACTAGTTGATTTGTGAATACACTGTACGCTGTCCTGAGCACTTTGTACGAGATAAGCCATCATGAAGAGTGTGGAAACGTAGCGGTGGACTACTGTAGGCTTTCTGTGTTTCACAGTAAGAATGTATTTTAAAGAAAATCACTGCCCCCCTATAATCCTACAATGCAACTTATTGGAATTCACTACAACATATTATTGATTTTTTTTTTTCTGTTGTTCAGCAATGTTACGACTGATTATAAAAAGGCTTTTTTTGTCTCGTTGAGTCAGAAGACTATAAAGGGATCATGAGGGATGGATGAGGTTTATCATCATGGCCGATTTCTCACATTGTGTTTTTTTTTTAAATACAAGGGAAACGTGTATAGAGGAGATGTGGCGTTACTGCTGTGCTTCACTTCAAACCGATGTCATCGTCTTTTTCTTTTTTAATTGCTTGTGCTCAATATTTATAAGTTTACAACTACTAAACTCTTTCATACGACAAACATGAAGAATAAAATCCAGAAAACGCGTTTCAGTACTGTAATAGCTCCTATTCTCGACGTAGTGAATGACAAAAGTAGTTGCAACACTAAATTGGAAATACGCTGATATAACAAACTGGGCGTCTACTAATAGAAATTAAACCGTAAATAAAATAGTTACTGTATTAAAAGGGTTTTTGCACTTAAAAATCAGTGGATAAAAAAACTGAGCCAAAGCTAATCCGCTGGTAAAACAAACAAATCTGTTGTAATTCTGCTGTATTTCTTCAGTTTCCTCCCAGTCGGACAAGAGGTTCAGCTCAAAACGTCTCGTCACTTCACCGCCGTCAGAAGCTTCTTAACTGCACTTTAGCAAACGTTCCCTGCTCAGATTCAGACGAGGAAGGTCTAATAGAAAAACTAGAGGGTACAGATAGTTTTTGAGGAAGCATTGTGCACAAAAAGTGACTGATAACCGCTGCACAGAGGGAAATGTGGTAGAAGTATGACGAGACCGCGTGGGTGCCGTATTTGTGCACATAAAGTATGACCATGCCACATGTCATGCTAACTAACCACTGTCATCCACAATGAGAAAAAGTCACAATCATAATGAAATAGTCTAACAAATGGGGATGAAAGCATCTCTAGGTACTTTTGGCCTTTTTCAAAGATTCATTCGCTTTTATTCTGCTGTAACACACATAAAAAGGGTAGACGGGATGTACTTGTATATACTGGAATGTATGTAGTTTAATTTACCTTTTTGACCAATTGTGTTCTGTCATACAAGTGCTCGGGGATAGAGCGGGTCTGCTGGATGCTAGGGAAAGACATTTATCAACCATGTTTTTTTTGTTTTCGTAGTCTGCCCTTAACTGCACCACACACACAGTATAAAGCTCTCACCACATATCTAGTGCAGAGATAAACGAGTAAAAGTGCTTTTAAATTTATTCCATTGCTTTCAAATGTGCCACTCAGTGTCTATTAGGACGTTTAAATTATTTTATGAATGATAATGCCAAATTAAGGGTTATTTATATGGAGATATATATAAATAAATGAATATATATATTATATATATTAGATATGTGTAGTTTAAGATTATTATGTTTGTTAGAGGCTTTTTGCACTTAGTTGAATGTTTCTGTTGTGTGATTACATGTAACCTTTGGCTCTCTAGTTTGTCAAAACAAAAAAAAAAGCAGATTATTTTTGCAGAGCAATGTCACTGGTTTGATTTCCTCAGTTTCTACTGTATTTCCTCCTTATTTTCTATTTTAACTGTAGCTCGTTGACAAACCATTCTGTGCGTGTTTTTTTGTATTTATATATTGTATTGTTGAACTTATAGCAATGAAAATATTGTTGTTATCCAGCTCCTTTAATACTGTTTTATAGTATGTGTACCAATAAATCCAGGTGTAAAATGGGACATAACCACGTGACTCAGTCTGTGTTCATTCCAACTGCAATTTGGCTTCTATTAAAAACCAACAGAGGAACATGGATGAATTTGAAAAATTAAAGTTGAATTAAATGTTTTAATCTGCATTCAAATATAAAGCAGAGCTATGAAATCCATCTTTTCTCTGACATAGTGAGACGTTTTTTTCCGGTTGAAACACGTGTGACGTGGACACCGCCCACGCGCGTGTTTCCCCAACAATGAAACATTCAACAAGTGCTGCGTGATTCACGCTCCCGCATCCAACTCGCGTGAACACGCGGCTCCGGCGCTGATCGCCTTTAGTCATTATAAGCAAAGTATGTCCATTAGGAAGGAGGAAGAAAACGTGGTGGTTATGTTTGCGTTGCCTAGCAACAGAGGTGATGGTGGAGGCACTAAAATCCTCCTGGAGGCGATTTCTAACGATAAAGTTTCACCTGGCGAAGTTGGTCCTGGACGCGCTCGACGGACGGGTCGTGGACTCCGGGGAGCGCGCACGCGGCTGCTGCGGATCCGTAGACCTGCCGCTGCAGAGCGGATCCGACGTGAACTGCGGTGAGCTACGCGTGCCGTGAGGGGGGGAACACGCCCTCAACGTGGAGGTCCCGGTTCCGCGGTGCTCGTGGGCCACATGGAGTGTTTCTTTGCGCTCACGTGCAACTCAAAAAGTTTGGAGATTTCGTTTAACACACCCGAGCTCCTCCAGACACAGCAGACCACGGAGGCCCCCCCAAACCCAAACCCAGACCCAGCGCGCCCCCCCAGCCAGGACTTCCTGTAGCGGACTCCTATTGTCGCCAAAACTCAGAACTTGGAGTCGAGTAGAAAAGCGACCAATGCAACCAGCCGCGCGGCTCCGGGGAGCACAGCAGCTCATACGCGCAACTCTGGAGCCCCCAGAACCCGATCCTCTTCACGCCACCGCCGCTGCAGCCACGGCATTCTCAGCTCTGAGCGACAAACCCCCTGCGTAAAAGGCGCGTCGCTGGATCCGGAGTTGACTTCCGGCAGTGAAAACCACATCCCCGGGTGGGCAGTAAACCCAGCGGCGACAGCTTCAGCTCCGTAAAGTGCGAGTTTGAATTTTAGATTTAAAATACTCAACTGTTAGAGAAAAAAAGCAGGAGTGCGCCGTGCGTAAAAACTCGCCAGTATCCACTCAGACACACCGAGTACTGCTGAGCTCACTGACCTCCAAGCATGATCCTGAGCCTCCAAAAGTTTCTGCCCCTTTCCATCCAGCCTGGTGACCATCAGAAGGAGGAGTAATGGCCGCCACGGCCTCGATCTGCTATTTAATAACAGGAAATTCAAAGTTCTTGCAGCGGAATAAAAACCAAACACGCGTCTTAATGGCAGCATCTGCTGGTTGGAACCAACTCTTCACTGCAGCTACTGAATGAAAAAGCAACGTGTAAGTTCTCTTGTCTTTGTAGTCCCTCTGAGTTCAGCAGTTTCTGAGGGGGGAGTGTGGGGGGGTGAAGCTGGAGTTGGAGGCTGATGTGCAATAAATGTGCAATAAATTATTTCACTCACACCATTTACTCACCTGGCGCTGTGACCTTTGGCTTTATGTGCCCGTGCGTTCAGCACACCGCTGCACAGTGTTCAGTCATCGCTATTCACCGGATTTAATGATTAATAAGAGCGACCAGATCCTAATGAACATCGGTTCCTGTGTTCCGTGTCATTATGTACCCCCCCCCCCGCAGCTCCCGTGTCAGAACTTTTGAAACGTTTCTCAGTATCTCGAATGAAATTCTCTTTCTTCTATTTTACATTTTCTATTTTATTTATGAATAGAGGCAGATACTTTCAAACCCTGCCTCCCCTTTAATCATATATTATAAGAATAATTCCAGTCTCCTATTGAGTTTTTTTTGTGCAACATTCACCCTCACACGCTCAGCTGCAGCCTTGCAGAAGTGGAGTTTGGGAGAGGGAGGGGGGGAGTTGTCGGCGCCCCCCCCCTCCAGACGTACATCATTTCAGCCCAGCCTGGAGCTGCTACACCAGAGATGGAGACTACAGCATTGCGGGAATAACAGATTTCGTACCGAGTCGTGCTGACGGACTTTTCTCCCTGGATTTCTGTTCCTGATGCTAACGCCGCGGCTGTCACTGGGTTAAAAGCTGCCAGCCCTGCGGAGGGAGGTGTGTGTGTGTGTGTGTGTTTGGACAGACGGAACTCGGAGCCGGGCTGCTTATGCAGCGCAAACCGGATCTCACGTCCAACCTGGACAATTTTTTGCTGCATTCACGGTGATGTGAGCGTGACTTCTGGGCGCTGAGTAGAGGCATCCCTCCTCTCTCCTTTTCTCTCTCTCTCTGTCTCTCGCTCTCTGTCGCTTTCTCTCTCCCCCCTTTCTTTCTCTCCCGCCTCCTTCCTCCTCCGTCTTTATTTCTCTTTTCTTTTCCTGGGTTCAGGCACCGGCTGCCCGGTCCGTTCGGCCTGTTTCGGCTGTTTTTTTTCGCTCCAGTTTTTGGGGAAACCGCCGGAGATGGGACGCCTGGGGTTCAGCACCACGGAGAGCGCCCGGCTCGTGCTGCTCAGCGTGCTGGGTGAGTGCGTGCGTCGGTCGTGACTGCTCGCCGCAGTGAGTGTGTACGTGTCTGCGTGTGTCCGCGCACGTGCGACGGAGTGCGCGTTCTTACTCTTCTTTTACCGAGTTGGCGCAATTTCATCTGTCACGAATGTGCGCACCGGTGATGTCGTCTTCCTCAGAACGCGGTGGTCGGGCCGCAGCAGCAGCGGCGGTTCCGGCCGCAGCCGCCGCCGCTGCTGCTCCCCTGATACTGCAGATTTCTGTCTCAGTGTTTTAGCCTAGTTCTGACTCTGCCGTGAGCAAACAGAGGTGGCATCGTTGATCTGAAGATGCGAGACACCTTCAGCTAAATCAGAGTAGCCCCGTTACACCACTAGTTCTGCTGATTCTGCACGTTTTAAGCATGTGTGTGTGTGTGTGTGTGTGTGTGTGAAGCTGCTACCCCGTGCCACACCTTTAACTTTTCCGTGTTCCATTGCCAGGTGTGCTGGCGCTGTCCGTGGTGCTGGCGGAGCAGGAAGGGGAGAACCTGTCCGGCCTCTCCGACAACCCGGACAAAGCCATCTTCGCGGTGCGGGAGAACGGCACAACGTGCCTGATGGTGGAGTTCGCCGTTAAATTCCTCGTGCCATATGACGTGCTCGCGCTTAACGGGATAGACGTAAGGAATCCCCTGAATTTAATCCAACGCAAATGGATTCATGTGGATGTTTAAAACAGTCGCAGAGCTTGATGTTTCATGATTCCTGTTGAAGCCAATTCGAGCTTTATCCACTGTGCGTAAAGCTGCTTGTATTTGAAATACACGGTTTACATGGAAATTACTTTTGCCATGAATCCACATACACACACTGTTGTCTAGAATAATGAAAATGTACCGGGAGTACAACAGAATTATAATTTGGAAGCTGTGGTTGCAGTGTGTGGTCGTGCGTAAAATGCTGACGTCGTATTAGGCACATAATCACGACAGTCATTTTTTCTCATATTAAACCTTTAACTGCTGCACAAAAACAAATTTCCTTGTTGACTACAAGAACAACTCATGCCAAGAATCACATATTTTCAATATTCATATGTTTTCTAGATATTTCTTCACTCTATAAATTCGTGCGTAAAAATTGCAAATTACGCAAACCATTTCACTCTGTGGCCCTGTAACTTTTTTTTCTGTCAGTTGATCACGGAGCAGGCGTCGTTTACTCTGCCCCGGGGTGCAGAAATCGAGGGAAAATGTGGGAGCACGGAGTCAGAGATCCACATAAACTGGAAGAACAACGCCTACGTCCTGCGAATTTACTTCTCCAAGGTGGGCGAGAGAGCGACCAAGGAAAGTGCAAAAAATAAATAAATTATTTAAAAAATTGTTAAAACCAATAATAATAAATTCGAACATGAACACGCCAAAAAATGTTATACGTAGCAGAATTCTGGGTTTATTCTGGTTTATGTATTAACTGAATTATTGTTATATTATTAATGTATAGTGCTACTTACGTTCTTTTTACTGCAGTTGAATTGTATATTATAGTGATGGGAATTGCAAGTCAGACATTTTTTGCTGCGTGGGTCGTTTTTTATTCCTCTTTTAAACGCCGTGCATGTGTGTGTGTGTGTGTGTGTGTTTCTCTGCGTGTCGCAGGAGTTCCGGGACAAGGGCACCGAGGTGTGGAAGATCAACAAGGTCCAGTTCGTCTACGACACCTCCGAGACGTCGCACTTCATCAACGCGTACAACCGTGAGTCTCAGCTGGAATCGGGACTAACAAATTTCGCCCACGTTTGTGAAACATTTGAGTTTTGCCTGACAAGTGACAGTATGTTTTTTAGTTGAAAAATACACCTATTATTATTATAATTACTATCATTATTATTAGTAGTATGTGTAATATAATACTCATATTACTGGGCTTCTTCCAAAGAAACTGCTACAACATTAAAATCATTTTACTGTTAACTTGCATTTTTTTATAAGGGCTTTTATTTTGAAATGTTTTTCCTGCCATCAATTAAATTATCACCATCATCACGTTCATATAGGCCATACACACACAGTTATACACAGCCACACACAAGAACCTTAAACCTATTGTACATGACGTGCCCCCCCCCCCCCCCCTTAGCTGGGAAGCACACAGCCAGCACTCACCCCATCTCGGCCCTGGTGACCCCCGCCGGCCGCTCCTATCTGTGCACGGCGCAGCAGAGCCTCACGCTGATCTCCAGCGACCACCAGAAGGTCGTCACCTTCTCCATGTACGACATCCAGATCCAGGCCTTCGACATCGCCTCCGACTTCATATTCAGTGAACGTAAGACACACACACACACACACACACACACACACACACACACACACACAGGCTGCAGAGGGAGACAGGGTATCACAAAGAGAGGGTGGGGGTAAAGCGACGCAGCAGAGAAGGGGTCATTAGGACTTTATGAGTGCAGTCGTATCCTTGCCCTCGATGCAGCGTTTATGGACACACTCGCTGTACCTGGCCGTCCTCTGAAGACAATCACCTTGGAAGAATCATTTGCTGTGAGCTGCTGTAAACTAGGCTGAGCCACGCTCCACCGCCCTGCTGCGAGTTGCATTACCGCCGACCACGGGGAGAAACACCTGCAACGGCAAACCACATGAGCACCCTCCTGTGTGCAGCCGGCATTCTGTGTTCCTGTCCCTTTGACTTAAGAATGTGCAAGTGTGTGTGTGTATATGTGTGTGTGTGTGTGTGTGTGTGTGTGTGTGTAGGTACTTTTAACAGAGCACAAATGAAGAAAAAAAGAGGGAACAAAACATTGTGTCATTTAGTACTGTAGATAAAAAAAAAAGAACATGAACACATTTACCATCATTTAGGAACACACACACACGCGCACACACACACACACACACACACACACACACACACACACACACACACACACACACAGTAGATATCTCTAACATCTTACAGAATACATATCAGGTTAAATCCCACATCTACTGAAGATCAGAGATGAATGGTTGTATTAAAATCACAAAACTATTAAAATGACCTATGAATAACTATATATATATATATATATATAGTTATAGTACCCAGGAACTTTGCAATTGATAGTGAGAATAAATGATAATGAAAGTAATATGCACATAAATTTGTAAAATAAAAGGATCTGCTTAAATACCACACAATATGATTCATGCAAGAAACTCATTGGTAATGAAACTGAATTATCACATTTACGCTTTCTGCAGCCTACAAGTGCATCACGGACCAGCGGGAGCGGCTGGAGGAGACGCTGCCCATCGTCCTGGGCCTGATCTTGGCCCTGGTCATCATCATCACGCTCACCGTGTACCACTTCCACCTCAAGCTGACGGCCACTCAGCCGCAGCTGCCCAGAGACCGCTCCATGTACAAGAACATGTAGCCAACATGGCCGCCGTCCCCCTGACGCTCCAAAGCCAACCTGACATGAAGAAAAATAAGAGTAAAACAAAAAAAAACTCCTGGACACCACAGAGGATCCGGCCCTGCGCTGGACTGACTCCTGGAGGCGCAGACGTGTGTGTGTCGCCCTCTGGAACTTTCCAACAGCTCAAACAGAAGTTAAACGGGCAGACTGGAGACGAGCATGGGGGAAGCTGAAGGGTGAACGCAAAATCGAATCCTAAATGTCATAAATTCATCTTACGTCTGCGTTACGGTTGCTGGAGTCTTAATGAGAATCTATTGTTGTTTTAAATTTTACAGGTTTTCTCACTCTACCTACATCACCGGGGCCTCGTTTATAACTTTATTCAACTCTTCTCTTTGAAAGAAACTAGCCCGAGCTTCTGCCAGTTTGTCGTCTTCTCCCCTTCTTTCTGTCTGATATTGCTGCTAAAATAATTGTTGGTTCGGTATTTGCTACTCCTATTTTCCTTCTTTTGTTGTTGGATAAATCCTTTTGGTTGATTTTTGAATGCAGCCATAGTGACAGTGGACAGTCTTGTAGTGTGTGCAGTGGCATTCAGAGTCGCGATGTCGTTTGCTTTGACTTCAACAAATCTTTTCTTCACGGCTGGATGTATGGAACATAAACAAAAAAAAAAGGAAGAAAATACAAATATTCTGTACTATATAGTGAAGAAATGATCAGAATGCCATATGAAAGTGTTTATGAAAGTACAGAGGTTATAAAATTGAAAAAAAATGAATATGTGTATAATATTTTCAGAAACAAAGTCTATGCATAAACCTCTGCTGATGCAATCCTGTGCAGTATTCTTCTGTTCATTGAAATAAATGGCTGGAATCATCTCTACATGACTGTTGAGTGATTTTTACGATTATTTATTAAACGACTATAGTACTGTTGTCAATCTTTCAACCTTAACAAAAAAAAAGCTAATTATCTCCCATACTCAGGTGGATATAAATGGAGAAATGGAGCAGGGACAGAACGTATTGATTCTGTCGTCTGACTCTCGGCCTTCCAGAGGAAACACGATACGAACGGGTCTAATTGAAAATAAATAGAGCATCGGCGTCGGCTCTGGTTATTTATTCGGTGGCGTGGACGTCGTACATCATCCTCAGTCACAACATGTCGGAGTTAAAGCCCTTTAATCCACTTTACACCCCCGCCCCCGCCACGGATTCATTTTTTTTGTTGGAAACGAGCTCCAAAACTATAGTTTTTGTACAAGAAATGTGACCAAAAACACATTTTTTTTACGATGACCAATAGGTATGATGGTGCCAACAGTCTCGATGTTACATTTACAATTTGAAGCCTCTGTCTATTATTTCAGTAGGATTTGGTTCACCCAAATATTCTCAAATGAAAATGTCTAAATTACAGGGTACAGCTTTATCTACTATCATTAGAGTGGAACAGAAACAGGAAGTTTAAACATATAATGAACTAATATGATACAAAACTACATCCATAAACTGTATGTGACAACTTATTATATCACTTATCTCATAGAAAGGATTAAATCAGGAAGAGCCAGCAGCAGCAACAGATCACACAGAGACGCCTCTGAACATAAATACATGAGCGATGGTTTGTACTTCATGGTTTTCATTAAAAATAAACAGTTTACACACAAATCTAGACCCCAATCACTTCAACAACTCCATAACACACAGAGTAAAGTGTGAACAAGCTGGATGTATGTGTACAGTGGTGGAAAGTACCCAAGTACATAGAGTATTGTACAGTTTTGAGATATACATATACATATATATATACATATATATATACATATACATATATATATACATATATATATATATATATGACAATGCTGTACAGAAACATTAAAATGTAGTCACATATACAGTATTTAGTGATAAAAATAAGTTTTAATATACTATAATATAATCACACAGAGTACTTTTGATACTTTAAGCACATTTTACTGATAGTACTTGTGTGCTTTCATTTTAGCAATTTTAATTTAATGGCTGACGTGTGTATTGCTAAACAATAATTTTTTATACTTTTACTCAAGTCATGAATAGAGTACCTCCCCCACTCTATGTGTAGAAACTTATTTGTGATAGTGTTATTTTATGCACAGTAAAACTCACCTGTAGTTGAGCAGCAGTGGAGTCACCTGCACCCGTTTTTTCAGAAATAAAAAACAAAATATATAAATAAAACCACGTAAATTGCTGACAAAGTGTATAAAAGTTATTTAAGATTTGTCTGCCTGTCAGGAAACGCTGTGAAACTGTTTAAACTGACTGAAACTTCCAACACTATCTGGCTGCATCCTGCAAGATTAAAGACACGCCCCCTTAGCGAAGACACGCCCACTTATACATGAGACACACCCACTGCACAATTAAGACACACCCACTTCTACTTTTCCTGCCTTTTATTGACAGTGTTCCAACTTCACGTTGCTTGCTTCAAATCTCAAATGTATAAAGGCAATGTATAGTGCACATATCCAAAAAAATATATAAGCACAGGTGTTAGGGTTGAGTTAAAAAAGGGGGATTACATCTCGTTAATGTGCATATCGCCATCTACTGGAAAAAAAAACAAAACAAAAAGAGTACGTCTCCCGGTCAAAGTCACGCCAACGTACGACACCCCGCGGCCTGGCAGCCTGCAAAAAAACATCCAAGTCCAGGAAATAGAAATCGCTTTCACACAGGAAGTCACAGCAGGAAACACACAGGTGCTCCGCTGCATTCAGGCGTTCACAGTAACGTCAGGTTTTCAGAGACACTCACACGACACCAACACGTATACAGTTTTTTTTTTTTTTTATACACATGACGTATTCATTTAACTGTCTTTTATTTTATTTTATTTTTTTCCATTCAGCTGTTTATAGTCATTATACTAGTCGAACTGCTGTTTTAATGAATAAGAATTCACAAGGATTATTTATTTATAGCTCGTAGCTGGAATGTAGGACGGGAGGTCAATAAGGTCGCCGAGGACACAACACTGGAGTCTTCTAGAGAAGTGACTTTTAGCTGTAGTTTTAGTTGGTGAAGGATAAAGTGGATTTTAATTATATAGGATGCAAGCGTTTTTATGCATTTAAACACGTACATTTTGTGTTGTCTTCCTCTTTTGTTGGCTTTATGTTGATATCGATTTGGGAAGTTTATATTTTATATAGTAAGTAATACAAATAAAATCCTACGAACTAATAAATTTGATGGGAGGAATTGCAAATATCTTCTTTTTTACCTTGAACGCCACATTTAAACATCACCTTTAGCATTAATAAACCACCTATTGTATGTTGCTGCGGGGTTGGTGCCACCACACCTACAGGTACAAATTCACAATTTAGAATTTCATTCATCTAAAGAATACGCAGACTTCCCCGCTCCTACGGTCTGTCACTGTAACTCAAACACGTTGGTCTGATGCTCGTTGATGCCCTGCAGTCCCTCTGCTGCCAGTACTTGTGCTTTTATTTACTGAGCCGCTGGTGGAGGTTTCTCTTTCTCTGCGGAAGAAGCTCCATTCCCCGTCTGAGCCGAATCAATATCCCATTATGGCGTTTCTGAGGGAAACGGCTCAGAGGAAAGAAAGAGAAATAACCTCATACATTATGGCAGCGCCGATCCATGGATGTGTCCTTTCTGCTTCTCTGTTGGGGCGGTGAAGTTAGGGTGAGACACTGAAGAGAATAATGAGAATTTAGAGAATATGGAAAGACCCAAACAAGAAAGTGAAAAATAAACTGTTGATGACGGAAAAGGAACTCCCTCGATTAACCCGACAGTGTGGGAAAAAAAGACAAACTCTGCTCGATATGTGACACACGGAGTAAGAGAAGGAGGAAACTGCAGAGGGTGAATCAGGAAAAATCCATGCAACACATCTCAATGTTTTTATGGGTGTTTTTTTTTTTTTTTTTTTTTTTTAATTGAAACCAGTGTCACTGATAACAAACATGCAATAATCACTGTACAAGCCAACACCACAGATAAGTGTTACCCATTCAGGTCCTGACACACTGTCGAGGATTAGCCAACACACACACACACACACACACACACACACACACACACGCACACGCACTTTCAGATGTTGTACAGAGATCAACACACACACGCTACGTCTTTTGCTCTTTGACGGTCTCACACAAACACATAAACACACACACACACACACACACACACACACACGGTCATATTTACATATCACAGTGAATGATGGGTAAAAAAAAAAAAAAAAAAACGATGCAGGGATTACACTGTTCTCCTGGTCCGAAACCAGAGATGAGAATGGCAGCACAGTTCCAGTGACGGCGAGTGTGTGTGTGTGTGTGTGTGTGTGTGTGAGGTGGGATAAGGAGTGAGGTGATGACAGTGAGGGTGTGTGAGTAAAAAACCAGACCTTTTATCAGCATCCTAAAATCTGCAGGATACACGCCTGTCAGCAGTTAAAGAAACAGGATGAGATTATAACATATCTATATATAGATATAAAAAAACAGGTCAGCGCGGAATAAACCATTTTTTCTCTGTCAAATCCACTCAATCGTTGCTACATTAAATGCACGGTGTAATTACAGTATCATAAATAGTGGCGTCATAAATAGGTTTCGGGGTATTGCTTGGATGACGTAACAACCGATATCACTGTCTGCCGATGCACTCTTAGAAATGTAAAAATCGAAAAAACCCAACGGACGAAAAATAAATAAAAGAAAAACAACAAAAACAACAAAAAAAAAGGCCACGCTAACAAAAAAATAAACCTTCAATTCCAATAAATAAATAAATACTTTAAAACGTCATACAAAATTCTGACATTACCCTTTTTCCCAACATTTAATGGAAGTTCTGTCTACAAATGTAAGATAATAAATATATTTAGTATTTTTAGTAACAGTTAGGTTTAGGTGGGTTTATTTGGGATATCTCTTATATCTTTAAGCAAAAACTGGATTATAAACAGTAGGAAAGATCTCTGCAGAAACTATTTAATACTGCTCATATCACAATGGTTACGACACAATAAAATACTGCAAATTATCAAAACTGTACAGAAAAACTTACAAGTTTCTCTAAAATACATTTTCACTGTTAGTGTGTGAAAAGAGAGATACAAGAGAGCTCGTCTGAGTCGAGCGGCTGAGCAGCGACCTGTCCTCCGTGTTCAGCACAGCGTGTTCCACCGCTTCAAACGCCCCTCTCTCTGCACCCTGGAGCGGGGCCCGGCTCCCCGGGGGTCCCCTGGGGTCCTCGCCCCCCTGAAGCTCTCGCCCATCACTACAACCCTGCGTGGTGTGAGGAGAGCGGAGGCTGCAGCGCGGCGAGCCGGCCGCTCTTCTGCTCCAGTTTTTACAAAACAGTCGACGTGTTTTTTTTTCTTCTTCTTTTCTCTGCCATGTGGTCTTTAAATGTGTTTCTTAGATATTCCTCTACCTAATCTACGTCACGGTTACAGGTGTCAGTGTTAGTGTTTTGGCTGAGTGGGGGGCGGTGCCGCCCTGGAAGTGTGTGTGTGTACATGTGTATTTTTTTCTTTGTGTGTGTGTGTGTGTAGTAGAGGGCGGGGTGGCGGCCCGCTGCTTCAGCGGTGGCGGTAGTGTCTCATCAGGGGCACGATGCAGGACGGGGGTCCCGACAGTTTGAGGAAGGGGTGCTGGAGCAGCTCCAGGGCCGTGGCCCTCTGAGAGGGCTCCCTCACCAGCATCAGGTCCAGGAAGGACCGCAACACCGTGGACACCTGGGGGGGGATGGAGCAATAAACCAACACATTAGAAGAAGGAACATCTGTCACCAACACCAATGCTGCGTCCCAATTCAAAACTTCTATAAACTCTAACTTTCCTTGATTTGGGACACTACTACTACTGTCTTGATTTTAATGATTGGATTGGATTTACACTATAAAACTTAACAAAAGAGACACAGACTCAAGTTTGTAAAGGGGAGAGATCCTCTTGTCTTTCAGCTTCTTTCTCCTCTTTAGTACTTTTTTTATTTAGGATCACAGGGTGTCGTCTCTCTGACTTTCTCAGCTTTGCAATCATTACTTGTCACTGACCCACTGACCATGCACAAGGTCAAATACTTTATAATATAGTGACATAGTGAAATATCTGTCCAATATACTAAAACGCTTAAATAAATCAGTATACTAATTACCTCAACAGATTGTTGAATAAAGTTGTGCATCTTTAGGTTTTTTCAGATTTGCTGTTTTTTTCTTACCTTGTGTGACTCTTTTAGCCGGGGGGGCAGGTTGTCTCGTATCCTCCTCATGGCCTGAAGGGGGGGCTCGTTAAAGTACGGAGGCTCTCCATCCACCATCTCAATCACCATGATGCCTAATGACCAGATATCGACCTGCACACACACACACACACACACACACACACACATACACACACACACACACACACACACACAGACCACAGCATGCAATCAATGCACCCCTGCCCTTAAAGTTAATCCGTGTGTGTGTGTGTGTGTGTGTGTGTGTGTGTGTGTTCTCCTCACCTCCGTCCCATAAGGTAGTCTAGAGATGACCTCTGGTGCCATCCAGTAGGGTGTACCCACAAGGGATTTCCTCTTGGGCACCTCTTTGGAAACTTGGGCACAAAAGCCAAAGTCTGATAGTTTGATCTGCAAACACACACACACACACACACACACACACACACACACACACACACACACACACACACACACACACACACAGGCACACATAGATTTCAGCATGCATGTGGCATACAGCAGCAACTGTACTAGTTGAGAACCTCAGTGTTTAATGTCAAGAAGTGCAACTGACCTACTGTGATGAAGAGCTTTCATGCAAGACACTGATCTCCTGTATTAGTGGTTAATTATCCTTCAATTAATCATGTCTTATCAGCTCATTAGGATGAATTAGGCAGGATTTAATTACTGGGGCACGAGTGGTAATTGATGATGATGAGTTTCTGGCACTGGCTGTTGACAAGTGGCAGGGCTGGCTTCCACGGAGAAGGTCAGTGTGTGTGTGTGTGTGTGTGTGTGTGTGTGTGTGTCTGCGTGCATGTGTGTGTGTGTGTAAATAAAATAGCAAATGACAGGAACAAGGGTATAAACATTACTCTCACACACACTTACCCTGCCATCACTGGTCAGGAGAATGGAGTCACTCTTGATGTCCCGGTGGATGACGCCCTGTGTGTGCAGGTAGGACAGAGCCCTCAACACCGACAAGCACACTGTGGCTATCTGCTCCTCATTCATCCTGTGAGGAGACACACACACACACACACACACACAAATATGTTAGTGTACAATTATGCTTACAAAATCTAAAAGCATAAAAAGGTCACTAAAGCATCTACAGTAAACCTCTACCTCCATTGCACAAACATGTAATGACAAAAGGTGGAAGGGAAGGAAGATTTATTTTATTTTTATACAGTATAACCTCCAGTCTAAATGGTAATCAGAACAAATATTCAAATATATATTCAAATATAGCTGTTAATACAGCTGTTATACTCATTATTTTTATTCTGTTGCCTAATATTTTCTTATTACACATAAAGGCAGAGCTGGGTTCTAATGGCAAATACAATGCGGCTACACAGGCAATAATCCAGAGAAACAAAATTTCCAGTTGTGGAAAAACAAAATTCCTCATTTATTAGGCCAAAGCACAAAAACAAGCGTGGATTTGGAATTTGCTCTCATCCTAAAGAGATTACAGCCTCCAGTTTATGTCCCTGTAGCCTGCAGCGGCTGCAGCACTGATGTGCAGGAGGGTCCCATATGGAGGGACGGGGGCTCACACAGGAACTCACAGCTCCACTGAACATTAACGTCTAGACCCAGCTGGCCAGGCTGTGTGTGTGTGTGTGTGTGTGTGTGTGACATGCAGCAGCAGCAAACACATATACACTATGCTGCATGTGTAGAAATAGACATGCTCATTTGCAAGCATACAGTAGATCTAACATCAATGTAGTATATATATATATATATATGTACGAGTACATGTATGCAAAGTCGTGTATGCTATACACACACATACACACACACACACACACACACTTACACAGTTATCATGATGCAGATTGGAAACAGCTTTTATTGTCACACGTATGCATTTACAATCATGAGATAAATGAACCTTCTGCTAGTGGAAAAACAACTGGCCAACTCAAAGTGAATGGGACGGAAATGTGTGTGCACCCCCCCTCTACACACACACACATACATGCACGCACACACATAAATGAACACACAGGCAGAATAAAAAATGGGATCACTGAAATAGAAAATTGTCTCAAACACAAAGTGAAAAACAATTTTAATGAGCTTGTAAAGGTTGTCAAGGGGAGGAGAATTACATACACACCTACGCATGCTCACAAACAATAACGCGCACACACACACGCATGCAGGCACGTATATATGCGTCTCCAGTTACAATGGGTACAATCCCAGTGAAGTGAAGCTCATTAACAAACCCTAAAGGACAATTGAAATTTGAATGTGACAGAAATAGTTCCAAAACAGGGACGCCCCATTCTGCCACTGCTGACTCGCCTGTTCGCATTAGCATGTGTGTAAATGTGTGTGTGTGTGTGTGTGTGTGTAGGTGTTCTCATGTTTTTTTTTTCCCACCTAGCAAGCTGATGAGCCTTGTACAACACGAGGCGAGCTGCGGTTATTTCCAGAACAAAAGGCTGAACAGAAATAGCACAAAGCTTTCACCTGGACAATCACCAAGGGAAAAAAAAACAAAAAACACACTGCTGTTGGTTTTATTATCTAATAATTAAATAGAATCCCACTTTGTGTGGTCACTGACACCACAAAATACATAAGGTCATCTACCCGGTAAGTTCATTTCCAGAAACATGTTCTTTTTTTCCTTTTTAATTTGTGTACTTATTCTGATTAGTGATATTTTTCAAGATGTATAATCAGCTTTGTTGCTAATCCAACACAGATAGTGATGAAGAGAACAGAGGGAACTTGCATGCCCGATAATAGCACCTCTATGTACCTCTGCGTGTGCATAATGGAAAAACTCATGACACACACACACACACACACACACACACACACACACACACACACACACACACACACACAGGCAAACATCTGTGTGGGAGACTGTTCAAAATACTTGGTGGCAGCAGTGATGCTCAGCCTCACCAAAGCGTGTTATTAGCATCCGACACCATGCAGCTCTAATGCTGACACTCCACACAAATGACTGTAATTAAACACCAAGCACAAAGTAAGCTTAAAACAATGAGGCGGCAGCTCAGAAACACGACTCAGGCAATTAAGGAAAAAAGTTGGAGAAGAACACTCCTGAAACTATCAAAGCCAGGATTGGATCGCTGCCCATCTGTGTGTTTCTCCCGGTGTGGCACAAATTAAATCACCTTTTTTTTTAATGACATACATGTCTTTATTTGATGGCATCATGTCATCACCTGAATGTCAAGTGTCATTCACACATCTCAAATGTCTGATTCAGCATTTAAATAAAGCAGTGACCTCATTTCTTGAATTCATAGTATGGTATATTATACAATCTCTTCTTATCTAATCTACTTATCAACCTTTTCAATCCCAGCTTGTTGAGACTCTAAAGGAACAGTTTGATATTTTTCGAAACACACTTATTCTCTCTGCTAATGCCGACAACGGCTATATGGATGAGCAGCATCAGCAGCATGAATACAGGGTTAAACCCAGAGACAGTGAACTCTATGGCCAAGAAGCATCCAGGGGTGTAAGCACCAAGTTCTGCACCCCCCCCCCCCCCCCCATGCCAGTGCACAAAGCATGTGAGAAAAAATATATTTAAAAAGCATAAATTGGGCTTTAAGATAACTTTCATTCAACAACCTGAATTGATCCAATCTGGGCTCAGTGATGTCGCATCCCAGCCGTCTGTGGGGGTCTAAACCATTCGGAGCCTCCAGAAGAGCCCCCCAAGAATGTCCAATATAGTAGTTATGAAGCACAAAGTTCAAATTCCCTCATGATGTTATCAATATGATTGACGACATATTAAATTATTACACTGATTAACTGGAGGACCAGGTCAGTGCTGGGGGGGTTCAGGAGGAGCGGATTCCTTCTGGTCTCTGGGATCCTGGAGGACACCCCCCCCACCCCCCCACCCCTACCATCAATGCACATGTATTGTTGCTGATTTCTTATTTAACTTCAGTGCAGTGAAGCGTCCTGCAGCTTTTTTTTTTTCTAGTGTGAACCACACAGTAAGGAGCACAGCACGTGTGCACTTCGGTTGCCATGGTGATGCTTCACTCAGCATCACTGCCCGTGTCAGTAGTATCTAATGGAATACCTGCAGGTTTATTTTTTTGGTAGATTTGGCAATGCTTTCATCCTATTCCTTCATTCCAGGGAAGCGTGTACTTACCTGGTGTGAGTCACGATGTCGGTGAGGGCGCCGCCTTCCAGAAACTCCATGACGACCCACAGCTCGTCTCCCACCAGGTAGCTGTTGTACATGTCCACCACGTTCTCATGATGGTAGTCCCTCATGATCACCACCTAAAACACACCAGAGGGGGAACGGAAAGTCTAATTTTATATTACTTTTGTTGGAGTGATGCTTGTTTGTTAAACACTCACATACAGTATATATACTATACATTGAAATAATAAAAACTACTACTACACTACTATAATAATATATACAAAATGAAATTCATTTTTAATAGTATTTATTTGTAATTCAATTTTCTTTTAATTAAAATGAATTATTAATTGAACTTTCCTTTGTCTCATTTGAACATGTTCAGGAGGCTTAACTATAAAACGATTACACTCAGGAATTAACAGGATTACATGCAGCAAATTAGTGAACACCCACTGCTTCACATCTGTACACGTGTGTGTGTACCCCCCCCCCCCCCCCCCCCACACACACACACACACACACACACACACTAGTATCAGTGCAGTATTACTTGATGGAGGAAATCCACGGTTCAACCTTCACACTTTTTGCTACACAAGCAATCACAACGTTTTTTTTCTGCAATTATTATTCAATTCAACGCGACTGCAAATAATATGAAAGCTGTACAGGGCTCGTTTTTCAATGGTTACCATCCTGCAGATAGAAACAGCTATGAATAAATTTTCTGCCTAGGGTTTTTCAGCCTGAACCCTATTTATTTTTTAGTAAATAAATGCAATTATGGATGTAAAATGTGTTAGTGGATGGGTAAGAGAAATAGAGGCAAACTATTATTTACTATATAACATCCAGCTTGATTCAATAAGACTGGTTGTCATGAATATGAAGCTTCCTCTCCTGTGTTTTAAACCTCTGCAGATGATCCATCTGGTGTTCAACCAGCCTAAACGGCACATGTCGACCCGACTGTTCATAACCCTCCGCTGGCTGCAAGCATCACGTTTAAAACCATAACTCACACACAAAACAGACATTAAGACTTTTCTGTAGTTCATCGTGGTGGAAAGAGCTAGCAAATCGCATTAGATCCACAGAGTTCCGACACAGCTTTTTTGCAAACTCCTCTACGCTAAAACAGGTCCCATTAGACTTTAACTTGGCTTTAGGGTGGATTTTATTAGGTTAAAATATCCTGATTTGGTAGGATAAGTCAATTCTACTTCAGGATTTAACTTCATATTTGATGATATTTTATTCCTAAATCTAGGTTTTATAAACTAACACCACCCAGAGGCAGGTATAACGTACATCTGTAGGTGTGTGAGTCCCTGGCGTGACTTTCCCACCTCATTAAAGAGCAGCTCTCTCCTCTGCTGTTTCCTGAGGTCCATCTTCTTCACCGCCACCTGCTTGCCGCTGTGTTTCTCGCTGGCGATGCACACGATGCCCGTGGAGCCCTCGCCGATCTTGATGAAGCTGTCCAGGTATTCCCGGGGGTCGCCTGGTGGGCGCAACGAACACGGCTCGCTTTAGACGCAACGTTTAGACGTTTGCGGACGTTTTCCCTTGCCGGTTTCTCACCTGGGTTGACCACCAGTTGGAGGGCGGCTCTGAACTGCTCATGAGAGACTCTGGAGGGCTGGGTGTCAGAGCTGGACCCCCAGGACGGAGGCGGGTAGGCTCCTGGGGGGATGTAGGGCGATGAAGGCTGCGAGTAGGCCCCCTGGGTGCAGCAGACAAGCCCAGAGTCAGAGGAAAAACAGCAAAAAAGTAGTAATTTATACTCAATGTATTGAATTTTGAAGAGAAAAGTCTCCACTCAGCAGTTTCCTTTTTCAATTGACAAATATGGAATATCTCTACAACCACAAGGGTTCTGTACATATACTGGTATGAAAAGAAATCTACAACATGTGAGGTGACTACAGAATATATTATTTGCAATGCAAAGTTCAATGATTAATTTGTTCAATCAATAATTTGTCCATAAAGTCATAGAAATGACACTGAGCATCATTAAAGAACATGGAGAATATATTCTATAAGATGTTTAAATAGATGTTATTAAGGTAGATTGCACATGAACAGCTCAAATGTAAATTTAAGTTGCAGCCCTACTACTGATATTATATTAAACTATTTCTTATTGTATTGATGATGTGGATATTGATGATATATATTGATGCTGTAACAGTAACATTGGGTTTTACTGCAGATACAAATGTAGTGTTGGATCTGTGGTTTTATTATAAAATATATATAAATAACACTCCCCTTAACAGAACAAAACCATTAAGAACATTATGTGAAATAAAAGCCTTTTGTGGGGTGTCTAATGTGAGATCTTTCTGTTAAATACAAACGGGTTAATATTGAATCCTAAACTTAAATAATGATGGTGACGCCACTGCAGCCTGAATTTGGCGTCTTTAAATCACCAGTTGCATCCTCATAGAGGCAATACTCTACCTGGGGGGTGTACGGTGGGCTGGGCTGGGAGGGGGGGTGGTGGTAGGGCGAGGGTTTGTAATGGTGGAACATGGGGGGGTAGGGCAGGTGCACTGGGGGGTAGCCCGGCGGCTTGGCGTGGCTCTGAGGTAGCTTGAGAGGCCCTCGGGGGTAGGTTTCACCACCCGTAACCTGGGGGCTGCCGTCCCGGGATGGATGCTCGTAGTCCCCCTGGACAGGGGGGGGGGAACAGGAACAGTTACAGAATATGACCTGGTTTAGTTTTTCATACTGCTCATTGAGCTACACAAATGCTAAGACATCATTTAAATGCAAAAAAATGTATAAAAAATAACAGGATTCATCAGGAAGAAACATTTGAAACATTTCCTGGGGCTTTTTGACCACTATATGTGCTTAAAAATAATAGTTTATCCAGCTCAAACTCACTATTTTGATGCAATTAAATGCATTATGTTTCCACACTGCACTGTAGATGTTGTTATAAATCCATGTGAGAATGTGACCAGTGTGTTGGTCCACTCTGAGCAGCAGCATCTTTTTTATCCATGCATTTCATTCATCTGGACTTCATACCCTGCACTTTATAGAATCACATTATATCTACGTAGGAATGGTAATGTGATTCAATTACCTTCTTTTTTTCCACCTTTCATTTTTTAAATACCACCTATTATTCTCTGTTTTTGTGGTTTCCCTTCCCAAAGGGACTACAGACGCATTTACATTTGTACTCACATACTGATGCTTATTAATGTGTACTGTTCCTTTAAAATAAAAAAAAAGAGATTTAACATGAAACATGAAAATCCACATGTCCATGTTTCCTTTGTGTCAACTGTAAACTCTACTTCCTCTACGTGTGTGTGTGTGTGTGTACATTAGGTACATTAACCCTGGACAGATCTAATGTAGGACATTTAGTCCACAGGACCAGGACCATAGTTTATCATCAGCCCCCCCTCAACGCTGCTCCTCAGCTTCATTCATCAGACAGGAGCCGAGATCTGGGACACACACACACACACACACACACACACACACACACACACCTCCATAAAAAGACCCCAGAAACACCTGAGCTTCCTTTAAAGTGGCATAGGTACATTCCTTTAAGAACTACCAGTTTACGTGAACACACACACACACACACACACACACACATGTGTGCGAAAACATACCCAACCCGGCCAAAATAATATAATTAATTTAATAATTTAAACTTGAATAATTCAATGCATTTATCAGAGTGGGAGACGACATTGGCTAAATATCAATATTCCGGGGTGAACTAAAACATACGACCTGCAGGGACTAAATTAAATTACCTTCACCACACCTCCTGAAAAGCACTTTTTTTTCCTCATAAATTCCAGAGACTGAGAGGATAATAAAAAACACTCTTATTATTCGTTCCTCTCACACATGTGCACAGACAGGGCAGAGCGAGGAGCCCCGATGTGTTGGGATGATGTATAATTACATGGTGTGAACTTATTTAATCAATCACCCTCCAGCAGGTGTAGTGGGGGGGGGGGGTCTGCTGCTGGTGGGACAGCCCGGCCTCGTGCCCCCCTATCGTTGGCCGGCGCCGCTGGCTGGCTGTCAGCCAGGGGTCTCCTGATCCATGTTGGTTAAACGCGCATTAATCTGAGTTTGGCAGGGTAATCAACAACCCAACTCAACTGTGAAATTGAATTCCGCGGTGGAACATCGTTCGGGCCGGTTTTATGCTAAGGCTGCAGAAAGAGGAAAGTGCCGCAACATCAATTTGTCACCAAGAGCTGTGGCGCTCTGTGTGCGTGTGTGTGTGTGTGTGTGTGTGTGTGTGTGTGTGTGTGAGAATGCATGTTTGTCTCTTTGTGCGTCTGGATGTGGCCGAGTCTCTGTGCCATCTACTGTTACATCCCCACCGGCTCCCAACAACAGCCGGGGAAAAAAGAAGGATTTACTTCGGTGGTGGTGGTGTGTGTGTTTGTGTGTGTGTGTGTGTGTGTGTGTGTGTGTGTGTGGGCTGAATGAGGAAAGGAGAAGAAAAGGCAAAGAATGGGCGAGCAGAGAGAGAGAGGGGTTGGGTTTGTTACAAGGTCCATGAGGCGAGAAGAATAGTGATTCTTAAGCTGCCAGATGACTCCTTGTTTCTTTTTCTTTTTTCTTCTCCTCCCTTTTCTTTTGCCTCATCAATGCTGCAGTCTCCAAACATCACAAGACAAATTAGGGTGCATTCACTCCTCCTAGCCAGCAGTTCACTATCGCCTGCGTTCCGTTTCATTTCAAATTTGACGGAGCAATTTTCCCAGACACACCTCAGAAAATGCTAATAATAAATAATATGTAGGAGAAATCACCTTCTCCCGCTATCCTGCTTCTCCTGCATTCTCTACTTTATTTTTGGTATGAACAGCTGTTTACTGAGGCGTGCAGGTTAAATGGTTTTTCATCACGCCACCCTGGGATCTACATCAGCAAACCCGGGTTCTGCTGGACTCGCTGTGTGTGAAGGTGGCCGGGGACCCCTGTTTAACGGGCCTAATGGAGCACTGAGAGTGTGCGGGGGCGATACAGAGAAAACAGAACACCCCGTCGTCTCTGTGCACCATATTCATGATCTCGTCTCTTCTGCAGGAACTGCTTCACTATTCACAATCATAGTGAAGCAGTGCAAACATATGGTCGCGTCACAGAGCAACTAAAGCACGCAGGGTTTGCCCGGCGTCCCCCGGTCTTTTTCCGCCGCTCCGTTAGAGCACGTCGCAGGCGGCGTCACATACTCTTCCTCCGAATCTGGGAATTATTTTCACTAAAAACATTCCACAGACTGTCTGCTGAATGTGCTATAACCTGATAGAGCGCGTGAGAATTCGCTTGTAACGTTCGTCTTCACCTTGAGGCGCCAATCTGAACCGATCTGTTTTGTTTTCATCGACAACACGATAGAGTCGAGTGTGACATATTACACTACACTTCATTGGTTCCTTTCTCTCCTTCCTCCCTCCTGGGTTCACGGCGTATATGGAACAACCACAGATTCTCATTACCGTCTAACATGTCCTCTGTAAACTGAATAATCTACTGTAGGTAGCCCCTCGGCATTAAACATAACGTCTTATACTGTTTCTATGCAGATAACACCCAGATATATATATATATAAGACATATAAGAAATATCTTACATTCTCGCAATCCCCTCTTTTATGTTGGAGTTACACCTTGTAGTTTATGGCATGAACTAGTGGTGAGATTGCAAATTATCCAACAAATACCAATTAAAACACAATTAATATTATATAATATTATATTAGATTTCTGTGAAATCTATTCTGCTAGATGCTGCTACATGCACCATGAATAATATTTAACTGTGGCTAAAGTCACATCTTAATCTGTTGTTTAAATAAGTCATATTTGCAATTTGCAACCCAGTGTATTTTTAATTCTTTTTCTACTGGTTCATATCCTGTGGTTTTACTAAATAGAGACATTTGTTAATGTAATTGAGTAGATTTTGGGGCCATCTTCTCTGGCAGACTGATCTAATCTAGTTGTTATTCGTCGTCACGTTACTTCGCTACAACACTATATCTCTGCCTTCTCCTCCTTTCTTTGTTCTCTCTTCTTCTTCTTCTTTTTTTGTGCAGTCTCCGCGACTCTCTGTACTTCAGGGTGATTGATGTTTGCCGTGAGCATTAATTAATCTGTGTGCAGAGACAGTGACTACTGAAGAGGGGTAATTCTCTGTGTGGCAGGGCCTACCTCCTTTAAAGGAAGAGTCGATTAACAGCTGACACCATCTATCTGGCAGGAGGGCCGGGGAAAAAAAATAAATATATGGAGTGACAATAAGGGATTAAGCTGGAAACACGGAGAGACTGAGCAAAGAGAAAGAGCAGACGGGACTAAATGTGTTAAGACTTTGAGACTGAAATACATCTGTGTACTTTCCTGTGCAGTGTTTCTACAAGCCTGACAGGGGTGTGTGTGGAGTTCTGTGTTCCACCATGTTCCACAGTCATTTAGCTTATGCAAATTTTAATATCAAAATGACACTAATAGTGATTAAACTTACTAGTATGCATCATTTTTTTTTTGCAGTTACCTTGGTTAAAGTCTGTGAGTTGGTGAGACTCTCCGAGAGGCGGGGGTAGGTGTAGGAGCTGTACGGGTGGGCCTGGGGGGGGTTCTTGAAGGCCCCGCCGGCTGCGTACGCCACGTTGGGCTCCTGCAGCCCGGAGCCCGACCGGGACCGCTGGCGTATGGCCGGCGTGGGGCTGGTCTGCGTCACGTACGAGCTCTTGGGCCGCTTGTCGTACTCGTCCCGCAGGCCGCCGTAGCTCCACTCGCTGTCCGGGTAGTTGATCTGCTCGCTGTGCAGCGAGGCGCGGGACGGCGTGCCCACCGACGTGTCCCTGTAGTCCTGGCTGGACGAGCCCCCCACGGACGCCCGGTAGTAGCCGCTGGAGCCCACGCCGCTGCCCACCGTGGACGCCACCTCGTCGGCCGAGCGGCCTTTGCTCTCCAGGTAGGCGTGGTAGTCCGGCGGCAGCTTACCGTAGTCCGATTTCTGCGGCATGGCGTCGGGGTAGAAGGGGCTGCGGATGGGGTGCGAGTGGCCGTTCTGCTTGGTGAACCGGTAGTGCCTCCCCATGACCCAGTCCCCGTCCACCGAGAAGCCGGGCTTGCCGTGGTCCAGGGAGAAGTCCCTGCCGGAGGCGTCCAGGTCGCAGGAGTAGCGGGAGTAGTAGTGGTTGAAGCCGTTCTCCTCCGGCGTGTTGGGGTGGCCGCCCACGCCGCCACCGGGGGGTTTGGAGCTGCCCCCGGCCTGGTGGGGGCCTGGGGGGCTCTCCTTACGCAGGGAGTTGGAGCGCGTCACCGAGATGTTGTCGAACTCCTCCAGGAGGCCGTTGATGGACGCGTCTTTGGGAGGCCGGTTCCCCCGAACGATGGTCTGGAGGAGAGGGAAAGAAAAAAACGAAAAACCACATTTACGCTTAACATCCAGGAGCGGCTGCTGTGTGAAGCTTGATGACAGCCCTGATACTGTGGGTTGCAGCACATTCAATTTCAGTTTAATCATTTTTGGATCAACTGAACAAGATGAATTGAAATTCCTGTTTTCTTTAAATCGACTATAGGAAAAAATATATATAAAATCAGGCTGGAATTTCAATTCATGTGTATCAGGGCTTTGTGACAAGTATGAAATCAATCATCACTTGCGGTAAATGGACGCTGCAGTCATCATCTGACTGAACGGCGGGCATCAGTCCACACAACCACTAGTGGTTGTGCGTTGTTGGGATGAAGCTAAGAGAATGCATGGGGATAAATGGAGGAAACCGGTGGTGGGTTGAAGGAGCTAATTCCTGCTCCGTTTGCCTCGCAGCAGATTAGCGTCATTTTCCGTGGGCTGATCAGGATACATTAATAGTTGGGACAACTCGGGAGATGCATGTGCACGCCACCTTGCACGCACAAACTCGAAGGAGCGAACACACACACACACACACACACACACACACACACACACACACACACACACGCGCTTCAAAGCAAAGGCAGCTTAAACATCAGGGGTGCTGCTGATCCCCTCCTACCTCGCGTTAAGCCCTTTACACGCCTGTGTCGTGAGTCACAGGGAACTGGTGCTACAACGGCCCTGGCTGAACTACAGCATGCAGCGTGCATGGGTGAGCACGCTCCTGTGAGGTTTTACTGGCCTGGAACCCAAGGATACACCACTTCTACACAGACCCCAGATAGGTGGCTGTTAATGTCTGCATTAGAACAATAATAAAACATCATAATGAGAGGTGGCAGCATCTGTGGGGATCGTTTGAATTTTACACTCTTGCATAATTTATCCGAGAGCTTTTTCTGTGATGATCAAATTAAACTGGAAAATATTGATTTATTTTGTGTAACACACCATTTCTGTACAGTTGTGCTTTTATTACAGCCTCTGAATATATCAAATATCAATAATACCCTACGGTTAGTGTACATAAATGTATTTTGTATGCTGTATTTAGCATAACCCACATTTTTCTTACAAATCCTTGCATGCATTTATAACAACCCATCGTGGATTAAACAAACTCCATGTGCATCATGATATTTTGTGCAGTGTATTTGCACTGTGGAATGGTTTAATGTTCTGAATGGTCAGCTTGACATAATGTAAGGAAACAGTAGGATAGCGTATGTGCTTAACATAAACGCACAGAATTTGATCTGAGAACAAAAATCACGCCACTAACATTAATAAAACCTGATCTAAACCCACCAACATGAACTGGATTCTTCCCTCAATTCAATATATGGATGAAACCTGCTGTAGATGTGTTGGTGTTTTCCACCTCTGAAGCTGTTTGCTCAGCTTTACTTCTTGACATCAGCGAGTTTATAAGACGCCTTTTGACAGCGCCCACGCCTCCTGTCCGTCACACAGCCGTCATACACTCGCCCGTAGCCACATGTGCTGAGGCGGCCTAAGAAAAGCCGGGATGATCATCAGCCCCTTTACAACGTGGTGCTGACACAGGGATTCGTGTTAGGCCTCTTTACGTTGCTACCTGCAGAAACCGCATATTTCTGCACATTCGTACCCGCTGTCAGGTCTCATCAGGGTTCTGATTGGTTTTTTTTTTTTACATGGATTGGTTATTGATCCGTTCACATGAGTACACCAGTTTCCAGGTTTCTGATTGGTCTGCAGGATACAGAATCTCCATCTCATCATGGGTAACGGAAAAAGTGAGAAGATAGATTGCGTTACAAAAGCTTGACTTACCATATATTTTATATACATTTATTATTATTTACCATCATCCTTTTTGTTTTAGTGACTTACTATGTAATTTAAGTTGAGGGTAGACATGGCAGAGACTATTCACGAAACTGAATTTTGTTTTTTATCAGAGAATATTCAGCTAGAATATTCAGGCAAATATATCAAAAATATTTGAAATATTATTACCACTTGAAATATTTTTTTTAATTCTTTTATATTAAGACTGCACAAAAACTAGATCGATAGATCGATAGATCGATAGACAGACAGACAGACAGACAGACAGACAGACAGACAGACAGACAGACAGACAGACAGACAGACAGACAGACAGACAGACAGACAGACAGACAGACAGACAGACAGACAGACAGACACAGACAGACAGACAGACAGACACAGACAGACAGACAGACAGACATAAGAATGGATTGCAATAATATTGTAGATATAGGGATATTTGGGCTGGACAGTATTGTGATATTATTTTAAAAATCCAACAAACAATGTGAAAATACTAATAATTTTATATATAACTTTAACTTGGTGAATGCGGTTGTTTCAGACTAAATCAGAGCTCTGTTTAGGTCTCCACTATACTTATTTTCCTACCTCATGCACCTCCCATCTCCCTCTTTCCACTCCAGCTGCTCCCCCCTGTTTGAGAGCTATAGGCCGTTTGGTGCCGTGAACTGGAACCCAAGGTGAAGCGGCTTATAAAAGCGGTGAATAACGTCCAGCTGAGAGGCTGCGGTGGCAGGACGCTGAGTGGAAATCAATCATGATTTGGACAGACGTTGTGGTACATAGACCTGACAAAAAAGCTGCAATGAGCACTCATGCACTCTTCTCTTCGTGCTGTAACGCTGCATGTTACATCAAACATCGACCTGCGCTTTGTGCTAAAACCTTAAATGACGTGAAGTCGCGTCAGCTGGTGATTCAGAGTTAATTCAACAGTAGTGAGTGTCAGTTATCTAATAAAACATCATCTTCCCCATTCAGTTCATAATCAATAAGACCGTGTCAAAGAGCGTGACAGGTACAGGAGATATGGAGAGCCTGGGGGGGGCGAGGGGGGGCTGAGGCTGGAAATGAAACCGAGGGGGTGACGGGGGCTCGGAGGGGAGAGGGGGGACAAGGTTAATTGTGTGCCAAATCACTGTCAAACGGTCGGCATCAAGCCTGAAAATCTTTCCATTAATTTGAATTAGGGGGCTGATACTGGGCTTCCGTACACCACCACCCCCCCTCAACCCCCCCTCTACCCCCCCTTACAGCTCTGAGCATGGGTCGTGTTCCACGGCAGCTGACAGCAGCCATATTTCACCAGCGTGCAGCGTTGGCCTGTCCTGTAGTGATAAGCTGTAATAGATCTACTTTATACTCACTAGGACTGAGAGGGAGGGGGGGGCAGAAAGGAGGAGGAGAGAGGAGGAGAAGGAGAGGAGGAGGAGGCGGAGCAGGAGAACTAAAGCATGCACGGGGGTAAATGACAAAAAAAACTAGCTGTGATGATGAAAACTAGCAGCAGCAAAGTAGAAGAAAGAAAGAAACTCAGCTGCAGCTGTGGTAAAAAAAAAAAAAAAAAAGAGAGAAAGAGGAAACTCAGGGAGGAAAGAGGAGAAGAAGGGGTGAGGTGTCAGAGAGGGAGGTGTCGTAGAACGGGAGCCGTGAAAAATGAGGCTCATTGGGAGATAAGGGGGGGATTAACCTTGCTGGTAATGAAGGGAGGGTGTGATGGGAGGATGGAGGGAGGAGGAGAGGGAGAGATAATTAATGAGCTTGCCCTTCCCGTGACTCCCCGCTACAACCCTGATTTAGAGGCTGCGCCTCGCTGGCCACAGGAGTCCCGGGACAACTGGAGGGCCGGGCAGGAGGAGCAGGAGGAGCAGGAGGAGCAGGAGGAGGTGCACGGCTTTAAACTCTGGTTGTGGGGCTACTTTCAATCATGAATCTGTGCAGGAAGCAACTTCTGTGCACTTTAAAGCTGCAGCATTTTAAGCATTATAACAGCAGCATTCATATTTATTAGGAAAATTTTGCTTAACTTATAATTTGTTGACTTAGAGCATTGAATAATGTAAATGAAAATGTGCTGAATACTAAAGAATAAAAAACAGATTCTTATTGACATTATGCATTGATGAAACATGCCTGTTTTTTTGTCTTTACAGCAACACTCGTGGGACAAAGTCAGGAGGATTCAGCCACGACCACATTCTGTAAAGTGCTTTGTCATTTTATTGCTGAGAGTTAGACCGGAGGATTAGAGGATCTCATAAAAAGGTGTGAAGCCGGAACAGCTCCACGCTGAGCGGCCTTGTCCAAAGACAAAAATATGCGTACTTGCACTTCTGAAACACCTAAGCACACTGTGTCCGTTTGCTGTAGTTTTAACACGTTCACGTTGTTAGAAATAAAATGCACATTACTGTGTAAGTTCACAAGCTTTTAAGGTGGCTAACAGTTCCCACCTGCTTCCAGTGTTTATGCTAAGCTAAGCTAACTGTCAAAATAAGTGAGTTTTATTTTTATTTATCACTTGGTAAGGCAGCAATTCAGCATATTTACGATAAGGCTGTGCTATTTGTTTTAAAGTGAAGAGCAGCGTGTTAACCACACAGTTCTCCATCAGTGGTCGTCTGATCTTCACGTGATTAAAACCCTGATGTTGAACGGGATGAACAGATCACGTCACTTTGACTTAATGTGGACACTGGAACTCTAATTAGGATGATTTTATCAGTGCGTGGTTTCAGTGGAATCAATGTAAAGCTGCTAGAAGAGCAGCCTTCATATTTTAAGTACAATTATTCATACACCGTCCTCCCAGTTATTTGTGAATAGTTATATGTGAATAGTTCTGACAATCCATTTATTAACTTTTGTTTCAGTATATAACAAACAAGTGATAAGAAAATATATATATCTATATATATTCATGTTAGTATCTTTAATCAGGATTTGCTACTATTATTTTGCTTTTTATTATTTTTTTTTAATTTCTTTTCTCCTTCTCCTTTATTAAAACCACTAATCTGTAAAGTGGCATTTATATCATGGTTAGAATGTGTAATTACAAGTTGTTTTTTCTCATTATAAACTCCATTACTCTCTATATATTACACACACACACACACACACACACACACACACACACACACACACACACACACACACACACAGGCAGATGTGTAACTCCTCCCCTTCATGTGTATTTAGTCACACATGAAAGCCATCAGCTCACACACCCCCACTCTATGCTACACACACACACACACACACACACACACACACACACACACACACACTCTCTCTGCTACACACACACACACACACACACACACACACAGACACACACTCCCAGCACCCTCTCCTCTCTATGAATCTGTCACGACTCACACTGCAGAGAACACGTGGGTATTTATGAGTCCACGCATACAGACATGAGCAGCAGCACACAATACTACTGCTGCTACTAGTAGTACTACTACTACTGCTGCTACTGCTACTACTACTGAGACTGCAGTATTCTTCTGCATCAGTGATTTGTGAATTGAAGCTTATTCGGTCCCATCTGAGAACGATTTTATCACAGAGCCCTCGAGACAGCAGATAAAGGACTAATCACCACTGTGCTGTGGGTTCAGGGATCGAACACGACCTACAGTACTGATTAATGAACGATCAAACAGCACAACTACAGCAGGCAGTACACATACAAGTAGTTAAGATATTTGTATTAAGCAGAGCTTCCATTATTCATGAGGTGATAAGGAATAGCTCGGTGTATCATCACTGCTGTATCAGGCTGATGCAGATGATACTGTACAAGATAAGAGCTCGTATCTGTAACAACCCTGTGAATTCACAGCAAACGGAGGATTTATAGAGATATGCTCACTCCTTTCAGGTAAATACATGGATTCTAGTGTTTTTATCCTCTACCTCCCTCTGCTGGATGGAAGAGGTAAAAGCAGCAAAGGAAAAATGGCCCAAATGGACACTGTATTTATTAGTAATTCCTAAAAATATAAGCAGAAAAACAGCAAGATGTGACAGTATAAATATCAAAATTGCGGGAATCTACAGGTGAATTTCTTATCTAATAGATATCAGCTTTAATCATACCCAGATAATTACTTAGAATACATAAAGGCACTTGTTTTACTTACATTACTAAAAACAGAAATGTTAACACTAGGTTCAAAATTACAGTTTTTTTTTAGTTGACATGTTCCAGTTAAATGAGATAGGTCCGTTTAAATGTAATAAATGTAATATAAATTCAGGCTATGAGTGATATAGAAAAACCCTTCTGTAAAAACCTTCAGACTAGAGTTAGAAATAAAGTTTGGTGCATGCAGATAATCTACTGTAGTTTAGATTTCTGGCTCATAGTGTGAAGAAACACCAGCCAATGAGATTTCAATCCCAGGTTTAATCCCTCCTCTGTTCTCCAGTGATTGGTTGCTACATACAGGACATTTACCGTTGGGATCAGCCATGTTTGTGCAGGCGTAAAGGAGCTTTACGATGATACCTCATATCAGACGCTGCTGATGGTGAATTTAGCAGAAATCCACACATGCAGCATGGGCAAAGTAAAGTTAAATGAACATATACATGTTCATTTTAAATGCATGCTTTTTACCAGTCTGAAAAAGATTTACAGAATTTATGTTATGGAAGCAGCATAGGCCAAAAAGGTCAGATCATAATAACTCGCAGGATTCATAAGCAGATTCAACAATAATTATTTTAAGAACATTTCACATGCAAACACATACAGACATCTCAATAGTTATTCCAATTATACTGTATATTATGGACCATACTGGGTACTGAAGCTCTGCAGTTTAAAACCTGTTTTCTTCTTCTTTTAAAAAAAGAAATTAACTTCAGTTTCATCTTCTAACAAGACTACATTTTTTTCACTAAAACAGCTGAGCTCTAAACAATGATTTTGCAGGGGACTATTTTCAGATGTGGATTAATACACACTTTGTGTGTTGGTAATAAAACAGGATTCATGTTCATCATAGTGAACATATCACACAGTGCAATGGAATCCCTCATTTAAGCATGTAATACTTTTTGGAAAACATTAGAGTCATTTTGTGCAGAAAAATAACATATAATAGATGTTGGATACAGACGTTCCATTTAGTTTTAGTCTTTTAAAGAGATCTGAAATGGGATAAGGCAAATATTTTGTTGATTAGTGTTAAGCATGAATGTAATTAAACCAACATTAATAACAAAACGTTGTAGTTTCACACATCAAAATGAACCAGAAGCCTGTGAACATATTGAGAATTAAAGTGAGAGAAATGCTGAGTTTCTGGTGCTCTGCTGCTCTCTGTTGGTCTGACTCAGTATTTCACTCTAAACCAGCACAACAGTGCATTAAATAACCGTGAATGAAACAATGTGGATGTTAATTTGACTGATAAAAGGCTTCTTCCCAGCGAGGTTCCTGGTAATAGGATTACCCAGAGGCACATATCTTGGATCTCGGTAATTAATTAGGACTCATCCAGTGGAATATGACCTGGGATCAGGACAGGACGACCCACCTGTGTTACTCAGAGAAAGGATTTCACAGAACAGTTTCGCCGAATTCCTGACACGTTATTAGCCGAATTACAGCGTGGTCCGAGCAAACCTGGACAGGATTATTCAAGGAGTGGATATATGATTAATAGGCTGTGAGCTGACCCGTTTCCTGAGGCCATGCAGGCTGCTGGTTAGTTACAGCGGCTGATAACCGTCGTCTCATAAAGCTGAAGACAGGATTCAGCAGGAGAGATGGACAATTACTCTGATGAAGCAGATTACAATATGAGCGTTTATGCATAATAGGATGAAGTAAAGGGAAACTGCACCTAAATATTTATAACATTGACTATGACAGGTTAAACGTGCCATATCGAAAACTGTTCCCAGGTTTTATTTGAAGTTCTGACATCCCTGCAGGACATATTTGTTGTTTTAAGTAGTGTTTTTGCTGAGAGGAGGTGATAATGACTTGTTGTTAAATTGACATGAAGCCCTTTGGATTTTACTCTACAAACCTTGGTTAAAATACTGTTTATCATTTTTCTATGACACTTTCTAGAACAACATTCTTAGCCTATTGAGGCTCTGAGGATTGATGTGACACGCAACGAGTATTTATAATACCTGGACTTTCTTAGAATCAAAAGCATTAAAACCTGAATTTCTAAATAATTACTAGGGTAGGAAATAATATATTATATTTACTATTAAAACTTTGCTTCATTTGCTTTTTGGGATATCTTATAGTTCTGTTAAGTCAAAAAAAAAACTATTTTGACTACGGCTACGATTCATACCGATTATTGTGCTTCAAACATCAAGATATAAACTGGAATTTTTAGTAAAGAATCAACACCAAGTGGCACAACTGTGAAGTGGATTTAAATTTATACAATATTTTTAAGTAAATAATTATATATATTATGTATTGTATGTGTGCATTGTTTGTTTTAATGTAACATACTGTATGTGTGTATTAATGTAACACACTGTATGTGTGTATTGTGTGTGTTGATGTAACATACTGTATGTGTGTATTGTGTGTTAATGTAACGTACTGTATGTGTGTATTGTGTGTGTTAATGTAACGTACTGTATGTGTGTATTGTGTGTTAATGTAACGTACTGTATGTGTGTATTGTGTGTTAATGTAACGTACTGTATGTGTGTATTGTGTATGTTAATGTAACATACTGTATGTGTGTATTGTGTGTATTAATGTAACATACTGTATGTGTGTATTGTGTGTGTTAATGTAACATACTGTGTGTGTGTGTGTGTGTAACGTGTGTGTTAATGTAACATACTGTATGTGTGTGTTAATGTAACGTTCTGTATGTGTGTATTGTGTGTATTAATGTAACGTTGTGTATGTGTGTAACGTGTGTGTTAATGTAACGTACTGTATGTGTGTGTTGATGTAACATACATGTGTGTATCGTGTGTGTGTTAATGTAACGTACTGTGGAGACCCTCGTACAAGCTGATGAGTTCTGCCCCTCTGACCCCCCACAGCTCCGTCCGGCAGCTCAGACCAGCGTGACCCAGTCACCTTTGACCCCGAGTCTCATCTACAAGCTCCAGGATCCAGGAGTCACCCAGAGTGCAACGCCTGGACCGAGGGACGATTTCCAGCAAACTGGATTAGTGGTGGAGGCATAATGAAACACAAACACACAGTCGCACCAAATCCCCCCCCTACCCCACCCCCGACCTTAATCATATTAGCCCAGTAAAACCAGGACACTCATCACTTTCCCTCTCAGCGTCGGCAGATTCAGACAATATAACATCAGCTAGGTGATCTGAACGGTTTCTGGCTTCTTTTGTCCAAGTGAATCCGTCACTGTCAGAGAAAGTTTGTGCTGCGAAGGAGGAGAAGAGGAGACAAGAGATCAAGAAGAAGAGGAGGGGATCAATTAGGTGTTCCTCTGTTATCTTCTTGTCATCTCACAGACAGATTAACAGACAGCTGTCCCATATGGATTAATTACACCCCAGTGCTCATTTATCTGAGCCCCAGCAGCCAGTTACAGGCCCAACAATCCCCACCCGCCCCAGTCAACACTCACTTCATACACTGCAGAAAATAAATATAGACAAGTGAAAACAATTTGTATTTGGTACAAGAAGTAGGTCAAGTATTGAGTAGAATTATCTTCTTCCATTGTCAGATCATTTTGCATATTTATTGTTTTCCCCTTTTTTAGGTCACTTGTTTTAAAGAAAACAATATTAAAGTTTTCTTGAAATTAAATTTAACAAAATCAAGGAGAAAAAACATGAAATAAGCAAAATACTCTGCCACTGGAATTAGATTATCCTGCTTTTTAGCATGGTCTGAATAGACCAGTCTATTGATATCTTTCTTATTCTAGTCCTGTCATTCACACACATACACATTTAACTCCCTTCCACAATAATTAATATCAAACTATGAAGATTGAAGGCCTATTTTAGATAGAAAATAAAAGTTTCCCTGACTGTACAATATAGTAATAAACTAGAACCACAGCAGATGATAAAGAAGGTTATTATATTATATTTTAGAGCTTTATAATCTCATCTTAATACTGAGTTAGCAGCAGACTAATGTTCTACAGCCATGACAGCAGTGTTTTTAGATAACTGCTAACATCAGCACGCTAACATGATCAAATTTACAACAGGAACACGCTGATGTTCAACAGCCACGTTCACCATCTGAGTTTTATGCAGTCTTCCCCCAGCAGGGCTCCACATGTGTGTGATACCTCCAGATTCATGCACCTCACATGTGTTTTACTCTTTTAAATAACCTGCGTCTCCAAACTGCTCCGTATGCTAATAAACACACAGGATAAGTTCACTGGAACTCTGGCTTTCAGAAGCTTTTATTGCGTTTACAGTAAGCAACATTAAGTGTTCTCGTCACGTCGCTCTCTCTCTGCTGATCTAAAATTAGCTCAGCGAGTCCCTTCACTGCATTTTGCTGTGATTTATGGCCACACATGGAGCGGATGTGGACAAGAGTCAAACCTCACTAATGTCGCTCATTTCATTTCAGTGCGTTTACATGACACTTTGGAAAAAAAGAATTATTGCCTTAATCATATTATAAATGGACAACTGAAGTAAATGTTACTGATTAACACACTGAATGTTATTAACCAGATGCTGTGGATATATGGTCCATCATTGTAGCCCGGGCTATTGCACCACCACCTTAGATTGTGATCTGACTCGTTTGATCTTATTGTAGAATTGTCCACTGAGACACTAAGTTAATATAAACTTTTGCAAATTAGCACATGACAAAAAAATGCTGTTTATAGACTGGAAGTATCAGAGCTTCTGCAGGTTTTTCATCATAAAGCAAAAATTCTCTCTAAGAAAAATAAACTGACATTTTACTCAAAACGTCAACGTCATGGAACCTCGAGGAAAAGTCACGAGGTCACTGAAGGTCAGTGGGACTCATCCTATCGGGATATGAATAGAACTTTGAACTTTGTTTGTATTCATCTAAAATATATTAAAAATACATATATAAATGCATTATTATTTTATGAATGATTATATATAAATAAATAAAAGATGGATTATAGAGTAATTTTATTGATAATCCTCTAATAAAAAGAGCAGGTTTTGTAAGATGCTGAACTGTGAGCTGTAGTTTACCGTCTGTCCACACGAGGATACTACAGGTCCAGGCATGAAATCACTTCAGTGTAAACCAGCTTCTGCTGGCAAGGAATACAAATAATGTTGTGGACTTCATGTTGTTTTATATTTTCGACAGCATCTTTTCCTCAGAGAGACACATAAAGCACAGACATCAGACAAAAGAAGAGGCACATTTATACCCACTTCTTATTAACGCTTTCAAGGAGATTAGGATTTTAAAAAAGTCACCCCACGTTTTCTCATCATCTCGGAACTGGAAAGCTCTTCCAATCCATTTCAACTCGCAGCTTTTAATGTGTGACACACCAGTCGTCTCGTATAAACGTTTCCTGCGGCAATCATTCCCTATTTAATATTCACAGCCTCGACGTCCTTCTAAAAAAAAATCCCCCACATTAAGACACTGAAGGGTGTTTTCTTTTTTGAGCTGCCCTGGCAAAGCTCGGAGCACGTCGCCCGACAGCCAAAAAATAACCCAGACAGACCGAGCTCCGAAACCGTCCCTGAGAGGTGATTGCAGAGTGTGACTGTGAATGGGGAGGAGACAAAGTGAGGAGGAAGGAAGGAGAGGGGTCTAAATCAATGCCATCCATCCCAGCCCAGCGCCAGCAAACACAGATGCTGCCTACGTCCTCGTGGACGTCTATTTCTGAGTCAATCTATTTGTCAACGAAATGAGTTGAATTCAAATTAAACTTCAGCCTAAACAATATTGAACTTTAACTGCAAATATATAGTACCTTTTAATGGAACAGGTTAAAACTTAGAGAGTAGACATGTTTTTTTGGGGTTGAAACAACTTCAAGCATGGGGACGTATTCCAGATTGTGGACCTGCTCCCACACACTTTGTCTCTCGCCGCTCTGGAGCTCGCCCAACATCGTTATTAGCGTACACACCGCAATAAAAACACGCTTCTCAAATTAGCAACTACCTCCCTATGAAATAAAGACACAGGTTTGTGTTTCCCCCCCCACCCCTGAAGCTCTCACCCAGAAACCCTATCTCTCCCTTAGCTCTGTTTCTATATGCACACGTACAGCAAACCCAGCAGAAATATAAAAATAACTCCTGCCATGCAGCACTTGGAGACCTGCCCCTCTCTTCAAGAAAAGCTCCGCTCACTGTGCAGCTATAATTAATGGAGCATAGCAGCTCAATGTTAAAAAATGCAAGAATATATATATTTAGAGAGATTTCAAATTGTGGATAAAATACGTGACTATTTAAGCAGCAGATTTCTGTAGCTACACATTATAAGATGATAAGCTGAGCAGATCTACTCCTGCGTGCACCCTGGCTGTTTGTCTGGGACCTGTTGCACGCATCCTGCACGGCCAGCATGTCGGCATGTTGGACGCCCCCCTACCTGTAGCTGCTTGTGAATGGTCTGTGCCTGGGTTTTAAACGCCACCACCGCCGTCGCCTCCTCCTCAGCCTTCCCCCCTCCCACCATCTTCAGCTGCCTGCACCTCCTCGCTCCTCTCTGAGCCTCGACCACCGTTATTCCTCGCCCTCCCGCCATCACGAGTCCCTCTGCACGTTCTGCTGCATCCAGGCCCCACGGCTCCCACAGCAGCTACTGACCCAATGATCAGGTTTCCTGCTCCAAAAGGAGGTGTTGAGGGGGGGTGGAGGGGGTGCAGGAGGAGGGGGGGGGGCAGTGCTACCACTGACCCACTGACATTTTCAGTTATCGCTGTACCAGTTATCACCATGTGCTGCACTTATTGTCACGTGCTGCTATTCTTAGGCTATTCCTTTTGTCTCGGCCAGTGTGAGACAGCCGGTTTGACCCTGAGAAATGTCCAACGTCCACACATTCAACTCTCTGTTATATGAGTTTTTAGTAACAAACACTAGGTTTCGAGCCACAACGCACAACTCAATGCTGTTTAGACCGGTTAGAATCCAGCGTGAAATCGTCGCATTACTTCCTTCTTCCAAACGCGGCGCAGGGTTGAGATATTTTTGAGGGCGGCTATAATAGGTTTTTGAGAGCACAGAGACGCTCGGCAACCTAAAATACCGGCGGAGCGCTCTCCACCCACACTACCTACAGCACACGTAACCCACGGCTCAAAACACAAGCGGTGGAAGGCGCGAGAAAAATCGCAAAACAAGGCAGACTCTGCACTACGTCTTTATTATTGATATATGATTACGTACTCTCTATCCTGATATAAATGCATGAACCAAAGTACCTACATTAATATTAATGCTAATGCAAACCATTTATGTTCTGACCCTGCATGGCGTACTCTCACTTCCCTTCCTGCAGCTGCAGAACCAAGAGACATCCTCACAATTTATTCCTTATTGTTAACATCTTATTATCAGTCATGCCATCTTCCCTTAATCCTAACTAAGAGGTGAAGAACTGTCTGAGGTGAATCTGTAAATGTACAACATGAATACACTCAGCTTTGGTTTCCATGTATTAATAAATTTTCCTGCCACGGCTTTGAAATCTCTTAATCACGGCCTTTATCGGAGTAATCCACAGAAAACCTTGTGTCAAGTCAGGATGGTAAACTACTGCCACAGGAAGTGAGAATGAAACTGATATCATAAGCACACGTGTAATTCAAGCTTGGAAATTGACTACTTTAGATGAGACTACTATTTTTCATTGTATTTTTTTGTAGGCTTTAAATGTATGTTCAACTACTAACAAAAAATGCAATAGAGAAAAATTAGCTGTTTTATTTTCTGTCAATGACTAAATGTTTAATAAGAGGAATTCAGGAGATACTTAGAAGCTTCATTCAGTAGCAGAGCACAAATATGAAGAGAGAAGAACTTGTCTAACTTATATAAAAGTTTGAGATTAAATCCTGTAACATTGATGATATTCATCTACCACTGAATTAACCTGATGCAGCATTAAAGAAGCAAATGTCATTTCGTTATTGTGTAATTGCATCTTTCTTCTTCTGTGACAATTTTGCATTATTGTAGCTCTAACCAATGTTTATATAGAAAATAATTAGAATTTGGTATTTTTTTATTGCATGTTACATTCTTTACAACATCTACAAACTCAAAATGCAAACTAATGCAAATGACCCGACTAGTGAAGTAGCATCCAGCATGAAGAATGAGCTGCAGCTAAAAGTCTCAGGCTTTTACATGTGTCACCTTTCATACACAGGTCGTCCTGGATCTCATTTACAAGAACCCAGACATCTAATATTGGCCCACGGCAGAGGAAACATGAGCAAACACACACACACACACACACACACACACACACACACACACACAGTAACAAATTACCTTCCTAGGGCCACAAAAGTCAACAATTTGCAGCGTGAAAGTTAAGGTGCAACCTGGGTCCATTAATAACAGCCATGCCCCCCCCCTTCCCCTCCCCTCATTGCTAATGGATGCAACCCATTAACACACGTTACCTTGGTTCACGTCACACACACACCCCCACACGCACACATTTTGAACCATTAACGTCATCATCCAAAAAAAAGAAACGCAAAGTCCAGGCTGGTTCCTCACGCTCCGCCGCTCACTTCACTTCATCAAGAGTTGAAGAAGCTCTGAGAGCACGATGGTAAAGACATGGAAACGCCGTTAGGGCACGGCAAGCCTATACCTCCCGGATTAGCATGTGCGCCGGGGGGCTGGCGGAGGGGTGGCGAGGGAAGCGGGAGAATAGAGATGAGAGTCGAGGCTCTGAGCAACACAAACGCTCGCTGAGATGAGCAGTCTGACAACAGGACGGGCCTGGTGAATAAATGATGAGCGCCTACACCAGAGGGCACGGATAGTCGTTTATTTCTGCACGATGGCCACGCTGACCTCTCTTAACTGCTCTCCATGCAGGCACACTAACAAAAACACACCCAGACACACACACAGACAGGCAAATGTGCACAAAAACACTGGGTTGACCTTTTACTGTACACTGCCCCCTCTGTAATGTCCCGGTAATGCTTGGTTAGGACACCACTGGAGGTCTGCCAGGCTGGAAAACTGCTTTGTCCATGCCCACACACACACACACACACACACACACACACACACACACACACACACACACACACACACACACACACACACACACACACACAAGCTGCCAAACAGAGGAAACCTTATGTCAATCAAGTGTCAGGGCACCCAGGACAGAAAGATATCAGGCCATGGATGAGACTTATAAATATCATGGCCCACCTTGGGAGGCAGGGACACACACACACACACACACACACACACAGACAAATATTTGTGCAAACACACACACATTTACACATTTTTGATACACAGACACTCATTCACAAATTCAATAAATAGACAAAATTTCTCTAAAAAGGGACCAATAAGCTACTAAATACAAAATAATAATAATTACACACATCTTGATGGTTTGCATCTTTGTATGAACGATTTTCCTACAAGACTTCACCCTGAGCCCAGATTATCCAGTTCATATGAAATTTATTTATCTCTAGGGGAGGCTGGGTCATTTTAACGCCACATGTGCTGATCATTGATTAGAATTTGAGTTCAGAGCACACGTGTGTGACTGAAACGGTTTGTACCGAGTCCTGTTTCACGTTAATGTCATTTAAATATCCTTGTCTATTCCAAAGCCCTAAATTATAGAGTTTAGTTGCTTAAATTGTTTTACCTGCCTACTACTTCTTTCAATATTGGACTATTAAAAGATACGGCACATATGGGAATATCCTGTTTAATTAACACCTTTGGCAGGTTCTCAAAATTTGACAGAACAGGTGGAGGAAACTAAAAGAGGAAGAGGAAGAACCGCCTCAGTTTGGGTCGAAAGTTGCAAGAATGGTTCTACCGACACATGCAAACACCTCCAGGATCCGTTTATACTCAGCGGTGGCCCACAGCAGCATAATCAGACGTCATGGCAACATGCACTTCACATCATCATCATCATCATCATCATCATCATCAGCGGTGCTCCATAGCAAAGGGAGAATCATGGGATCATGCCGCTACAGCTACAGTAATCTGGTCTTTTCTGGGGGGGGGGGGGTAAGGCTCATGCGAATGAAATAAAAGGGGAGGGGGGGGGTGGAAATGAGGACTGAGAGGAGACTTGGCAGCGCCATGTGGTCATGTGATCATGTGTGGAGTCATTCCCAGAGTTCCTCTGTGCCCCCGCCGACACGCCCCGCCTCCACCTGAGCGCGTGGCAGCAGGCGGCGGAGGGAAGATGTGGTGACAAAAAAACAGCGTGTTGTGACTGTGTGAGTGCGACCAAAAAACCAAAAAAAAGAGAGAGAGAGGGATTAAAACAGAAGGGAAGAGGAAGTCATACTTTGGGCAACGGCGTTTCGGATGACCGGACTTTCTTGGGAGATATCTGTGAAGAGAGCGACAGAATTATTCTCTTGTTTCCCCCTCTTCAGAGATATCTCATTTGGCATATTGCTGTTCTCTGTTTATGGGGATTTTGTTAGATTTCTGATTTCCTGTCAGCAGTAACCTGCAAGTGGTTCCCCTAGAGACTAACATACAGGTGATAAAATAGTAAAAAGTGTGGTGATTTATTCAAAATGCAGAGTGCTGCACTGATGTTGTGTTTAAAAAAAAGAAGAAATGATGTGAGCAAGGTGCTGCAACACAGGCATAAAACAGATTTTCCATTCTGAAGGGCAGTGGCCCTCTGAAAGGTCAGATAGCGTCAAATGGAACCACAAATCGCAGCAGGAGAAGAGTAGGAACGGCACGTTTTATGCACTGAGCCAGTGAAGAGGCCTAATACAACCCACATTAAGCAGGAAAAGCTGCTGCCACCCAGAGAAAGGTGCACAGGAAGGTCACTTATCAGGTGTTGAGGGGTATAATTGACCGTCCATGTGTGATTTATTTATAAGAAGCAACAACACATCATAGGAGACACTCAGAGGGTTCAGAGACAAGAAGAGACACACAATCACAGGTACAGGGGTCACGGGGTCATGAGGAGGAGGAGTCACGGCCTAATGAGAAACAGAAATTGTTGGTGGAAAATGGATGAATGTTTAATAAAAAAATTCACTTTAAAGCTGCATTAAGCTTTTTTTAAACCAGTAGATTAAAGAAAGACAAACGCACGTCCCTGAAGGCACCATGTCAGCAAAACATGAACGTCTGGCAAATAGCATCAGGAGGAGGTTTAGCGTAAATTCCACTTTGTCACTTAGTTAGTTAGTCAGTTATTTCTAAGAGGATCTAACTACACTATTATGATATCTGTCTGCTTTAATCATTGTTTACAGGTGGGTGTATTCCAGCATGTGCAGAAAGACTCAGCTAATGATTAGTTTATGTTTTATTATGGGGGACAACTCACCTAAATAATTTCATAAAATATATGTGAAGAATATATCTTCATGGATCTTTATGTTGTTCAGCCTTTTTTATAGGTACTAAATTCAGTACTAAATCTGGTCAGAAGAGGGAGTGGGAACTATGGATCTATTTTTACAGATTAACAACAGTGTTCCACAAAGTTTAATTCTGGATCTAGTTCTTTTTATGATTCACATTAACACATTTTTCTTACACTTAAACTAACTGCCATGCACATATATATATGGAGACAACACAATATTGGCTCAGCTAGCTAAAGAGAACCCACAAAATCATGTTAACATTGTCCAAGCTGCACTTAAACTTGTATTAAATGGACATATTATTCTGTAGAGATAGAGGCAACGTTTGCACAAACCGTTTGCTGAGGCTTTTCATCGTTGTTATGGATTATTGTGATGTGATTTATAGGCATGTCAGGCCTCTATTTTTAAGCCCTCAGATACTGTTTCAGGTTTATTGCTGCGTAGCACTCGTCACCGCATCCTGGATGAAATGTTTGGTCATATTCTCCGTCTGTGGAGTGATGGCCAGATATTGTGCATGTGTTTATCTATCAGGGATTTATTGGGAAGCTGTCATCTAATAATATATCTGTGCTGAATTAGTACTCACGTCTTACTCTGTCTAAAGCTTAAATGCTTTGTCAACCTGGAACGCTTTATTAATATTTAATACCCTGCTAACCCAAATGATCCATTTAAATGTTAGTTTGTCCCTATTTAAATGATTTTTTATTACCATTAAAATTATTGTTTGTGTATAGATAAAGGCAAAAATACGTTTCCTTTTTCAGTTTTTTCTATTTACTAGTTGAACATATGACATTTGCACACCAGATATTATATTTAGGTACACTTCCATGTCCACTAGCCCAAAAAAGAAGGTGCTAGATGCTTTCATTTGTACATTTTGACCTTTTTGAGCCTCTGTTTTTCAGCTGCTAGCTCGTTCTCTTTCTCTGGTGTGTATATGTATGTATATGTCTATATATATATATGTGTGTCTATGTGTATGTGCTGTATGTTTCTGAGACTAATGATGATTTTTTTTTTGCACCTAAAGAACCAAAAGAATAAGTTTTAAAGCAGATGGATTCTACGCTGAGTTGGCGGTTTTATTCTCTATAAGGAAATTTATTTGTTTTAATCATACTTCAATATAACGCAGCTTTAAATAATATATATTATATATTAGACAATAAATGAAACAGACAGCAGAGTGTAACAGGTGAAAACAGGTGAAGTGAAAGACAGCAACGATGTGAGGAAACAGAGAGAGTGAAAGAAAAGCAAAAGGAAAAGTTTTGGCTATGAATTCTGCTAGAGATATAAAGTGGTGGACAGTGTGTGTGTGTGTGTGTGTGAGGGTGTGTGAACACAGGGGAGGAATGAGGAGGTGAGACAGGGAGGTTTTTCCCTCGCCCTCTGCCCGTTCACGCCCGCTCGTACCTTCATGGGCGCCAGCTGGATGGGGGTGATGTAGGACGGGTCCACCATGGGCTTGGGCCGGTTGGCCGTGTCGGCCAGGAGGCTCTGCCATTGCTGCGGCAGCCCCGTGAACTTCTGCTCCCGCGGGTCGAAGCCGGTGTGGACCCGGTGCTCGAAGTTTGACGGGGCCGAGATCTCCAGCCGCTTCTTCTTCTTCCCGAACATGCTGGAAAACCCTGACAAACCTGCCCCGGGAAAGGAGAGAGCTGGGGATTAATATTCAGTCCACATCATCAATACAGTGTAAAAATAGTTTGTTATAATATCAGTAGCGGGGCTGGAACCAATCACTATTTAGACATTTTATTTGTGTGTGATTATTTAGGTGGGTCCTTTTTAAACATCTATATTCTTCATGTTCTGTAATAACCCTAAATATGAGTTTTATGAATTTATGGACATGGTTTATTTCAAGTTTTTAACTATATTTGCACAAGGTGAAGCCTGTTACTAACGCTAATGGACTTATCTGTGCTTCATTTCACCCCCTTAAGCCCTGTCACCTTCAATATACATTTGAATATAAATGTTGGATGCATTTAAGGTCACAGTGAAGCATCCATCATTTATATTCAAATACATACATACATCATGTTAGACAATTTTAAGATAAGATAACTTTATTGATCCCACAACTGGGAAATTTGTCTGTTACTGCAGCGTACAGAGTAAAGAAAAGAAAATAAAAGCTAAAGAAGATAAAAACTATAAAAGATGAAAAATAAAAATACACAACACTATGTACAAATTCATAGAATTTGTTGATCAGCATACACAGTATGCATTATGGACATTGAATAGAGAAAAAATACTAATAAATAGCAAGAAAAAAGTATGCATAAGCAAAGCATATATACATACATACATGCACGTACACACATATTTGCATATATATATATATATGGACATACATATCCACGTGCATACCCACATTAACATCTAAACACTTCCTTTGCTCCAGTAGCCAAACTAATTACCCTGTAAATTGTATTTAAAATAACTTTTAAGCAGTGCTAACATGCTAACTTCTGCGTTCTGATGCTGCAGGATACACACACGATGATGGATGAACGATGAAGTGTCTACTAGGGTTACGTAACAGAAACATCAGGAAGAAACAAATTGATGCAACGATGCGAGGGACAGCAAGTCGAGATCATGGAGAATTGCATCGCCTGCTCCTGTTTTTTTTTTTTCGTTTTGGTAGTTTGGTGTCCGGTCGTCGGAACAAAATGTCAGGGTGGCTGAGGTGGCCGTGAAAGGAGCCCATTGTGTCGTTGCCTCCTAGGAGCCATTGTCCCCGGAGAAAAACAAAGTCATCCTTCTTCCTCCACCCCATCCCTTCTCATTTTCCTTCTACCCCCCCCCCATTCTCTGTTATGGCCTTTGCACGGATAATGTTTGCTGTGCCGATCCATACAACTCCTTCATTATATACGACGCACAATTCAAACCATCAGGAATCCATTTAACACATCAGGTTCCCAGTAAAAAAACACTTGGGGATTTTAATGTCAACCATGTATAAGGGAATAACACGTGGTGGTGACCCCGTCAATACTAAAAATATGCTCACAATGACTTACACGCTATTATTGTGCTATACAGCTCAATGTGACTCACACACCTGCTGTAGAATCTATTCTAGTCCACATTTAACCTGTTAAAACCCAAAAGCTGCTGATACTGGGGCAGCATTGACTTTTATTCACATACTGCATGAGGAAAAACACTGAATAAAGCAGTTTTATCTGTAGTTAAATTACTGTTACAGCATCAATATACATCATCAATATCCACATCAATAATATAATAAATAAATAGTTTAATATGATATCAGTAGTAGGGCTGCAACTAACCACTATTTAGATAGTTAATCTAGATTTGATCTTTAATGTCTATTAATTCAAAGTGTAATTTTTATGAATTTATTGACATGGTTTATTCAATTTTTTTCACCTAATTTGGTTCAGTTTGATCTATTTGGCATTTTAAACAAAGATTTTTATCTGTACCAAAAGACAATATTAGAGAATATAACAGCAACATAATTGATTTTGACTTTTCTGTCACCTCACATGTTTAAGTACTAGTACATACATATATATATATATATATATATATATATATATATATATATATATATATATATATATATATATATATACTAGTAGTATAATTTTTTGTGGTTGTAGAGATATTCCCTATTTATTATCATTTATAGCAGGAAAACAACAAAAATAGGCCTGGGGCTTGTGGTTAGCAGTTCATGATAATAACCAGCGGTTCCACCACTCGGATTTTTTGCATCAATTATTCAACAATAGGTCAGTCGGTAACAAAAGCAGAATTCTGTTTTTCTGTTTTCAGCAAATTCTGTGAGCTGCACAGCAGCCGTAACACACTTTTAATGGGGAGATGTGACGCTTAAGAAGCTTGAAAATAGAATATACTAGTATACAAACAGGTATATTGCTGGAAATCCACAAATTATTTTATTGAAGCAACGATATTCTCCTCGTCTGGGGAGGTAAAGTTAGGCATGGAAGCAAAGACGGTTTTGTATAGACTGAAAAAAATCAGCGATGTCTAAAACCATAATGACAGAGAGTATAGCTTTTACTGGAGCTACACACACACACCAACATGTAATGAATTACCAATAGACAGTAAGATATTTCAGATCTGAATGTACATTAGCAAACATGTTAATTATTTGTCAGAATGTCCTGAACTGTTGCAATGACAGAAGTTTAAGTTTAAACAGACAACAAAATAAAAGAACGTAATCATTGAAATCTTTCTCAATCACTTCCTCTGGTTCCCAGCAGGAGAGGCAGACAGAGCAAATTAGAGGCTTCAAACAGGAAAGATGGAGAGCCAGATTGATGGGAGAGGAAGGAGGGGGGGTGGTCAGGAGGTTACGTAGGAACAAACACAGAGAGAGAGGATGTAAACCCAGGAAGGCTTACGGCCTTTGTGATGCACACAATCGCAGCAACACACATTACTATGCAGCGCACTCCGCTGCCTTTGGAAAAGCTCAATACTGGATCAAAACAAGGTGTTAAGACAGAAACCTCATCCCACAGGCGTGTTTATACAGCTCCTGCTTTTACTGTAAGCCTCGGTTTACACTGCAACGACTAAAAGGATGCGTTGCATCAGTGGGGAGTAAAAAAAACAGAACAGGATGCGCGGGGTTTATGCATTATTCACAGCGCCGCATTTTAGGATGCGACGTTAGAAAGCGTGAGCCTCACTCACAGCGTCAGCGACAGAGGAACTTCCACAGCTGTACGCCACATCTGGAGGCCCAGAGGGAGGGATACAGTCGCTTCAACGCTTCTCATCAGCAACTTGTGGACCCACACGGAGGAGGGGAAGACACACAGGTTCACCCTGACACAGGTGGCCTCTTACGTAATGTCCGGCAAGCCGCAGCTCTAATCTTCTCAGTTTTTTTTTTTTTTTTTGGCCGATTTGCGAATGGTCTCTTATGCAACGAGGACATGTCAGCAGCCCTTTTCCACTTTTGGCCCACGTCCACTTAAATCTCCACACATCTACCCCAAGGTTGCCGACCTTGTTGCTATTTTTAGACACGTGTGCACAGAGCAGAGCGACATGAAGACATTACGCTGATGAATAACAATGTCCACCCCCCGAAATTAAGTCAGAGAGGACGGCTTCTGTGACGGGAAACCGTCAAACAGAAGGCAGCGCTCAGATATTTTGTAAATACCAATAATTATATATAAAAAAAAAAAGGCAGTGGCGAAACGCGCGGTGACTAAACGGGGGCTTGATCGCAGCCTCGCACTGAATCACGAGCTGACACAAACACTCCTGTTTCCTCCAAGCGAAACACAAACCGAAACAAACGCACATATCCCACAATGCAGCAGTGGTGCAGGTTGGAATAAGGTAGAGGAAGTGAAAACTATTTATGTGCATGTACTGATGCATGCATGTTCACATCTACGATTAATTATTGGCAATTATGACTATATTCTGCACGAAAATCGTGTATTCATGAAGTCTTTGAGGGTTTTTTTTTTAATAAGGATTTAACTACCAAAAGGTTTCCATTCATTTCTGGGTTTGTGCGTGTGTCTATTTATATATAAAGTTATTGGATTGAGCTCTACAGCAGGTATATATTATGAATGGGCATGGGAAATATGTATAAAATGAATATCAACCATTTAACATAGTGCACTTTTCTTATACCAGTAGTATATAGTCATCAGTAATGTGGATATAATAATAAGTGGCTACTTAATATGTAGTCTTATATTACAATATTGATCACCCAACAGTATCTATGAATATTCTATTTTAACAGAACATGTTTCACAGTAAAGGTAGGACACCCTCGACCTACATGGTACGTCTTGGGAATGAGATTACCGCAGGCTGCTGGAAGGCTTAGGTCGTCTGGTCCGAGCTCAACCGCTAAGAGACACAACAACAACAACAACAGCAACACATGCTCGCGCTGGCCCGCCGCTGAATGCATCAGGCGAGGCGGCGGCGTGTTCGTGTGTGGATGCACTCAGCCTGGTCCCAGCACAGCTCCTGCACAGCTTTTAGGAGAGAAATGAATCATGAGCGTGCAACAGTGAGCGGAACACGCGTCGGGACCCAGACGTGCTTTAAGTGTAGCGGCCTCTGGGAATTTCCTCCATGCAGAGGCCTGGTGGGTGGTGGTGGGGGGGGGGGGGGACTACTTACTGCACAGCTCCTCCCGGCCGCCGCCTAAGCACCTCTTGAGCTGTAATTTATGGGCGGATTGTAAAGCACTTTGTGAAGTTTCACACTAATGCCTGGAAGGTTATTCTGCCAAAGAGTAACAGTGTCACGCTCGTGAGAAATTACACCTGGTAATATACGGCGGAGATTGTTCCCAGTGTGCTGGGACTGTGTGCGTGTGTGTCTTCGCCCGCAAATCATACAGTAGCACTAATGCCTCCAGCTGAGTGACCGCTGAGTAACTACAAATGCTCACTGTGCTGCCACATGGATCCTTTAAATAAGTGTATGCAGTATATTTTGATGTCCCCGCCACGTTACCAGAGGAATTATGTAACTACACCTGCACAAACCTGCAAAGACATGTACATGCACTAACCTGGACACACACACATGCATAAGAGCACACAGGCTTCACACACACACACACACACACACACATGCAGACAAACACTTGTAATGGGGATTCTATTATATATAATCCCAGGGCAGAGATCCTGACTCCCAGGCTGATTTGTCTCCAAACCATCTGTCACCATCTGAGCCTCCACAGGCGTTTTCCCTTACCTCAACACACACACTTTCACTGGAATCTGTCCCACATTACAGCCAAATGCATGTGTGTGTTGAGTGTTTGTATATACACTGCGTCTATTTTTAGCTCCTAAGCACATGTTAACGCCCTGCAGCAGCAGCGCGCCGTGTTTGTGTGTTTTCAAAACATTAATTTTGCGTCCCTCAGATCGTAAATTCAGAAGCATAAATTTGTATTGAGACGCGGCGCGTTCACTCGTGCAAAAATATGTAAATTCATTTCATACATAATTTAAAGTGCGACATGAAAAGCACGTAAATTCCCTCTGATAAACAAGACGAGGGAGGGGCGGTGCTCTCTCTTTATTTTGCTGCTACAGGGAAGAGGAGGAATTTCTTATTTAACTTAAAAGGTCAAATGTCTCACAATAACCAAAACCTGCTACTCAATTTTTTTCCCAGTGTCCTTAAACACAGCTTTACCTACTTTAAGTGACAGGAGGCTGCACAGTGAGACCACATTTTCTAAAATCCTCCTCAGTGGTGGGTTTGTGCTTCCTCTTGTGCTGCTCTGCTGTGTGATGTTCACTTCTGTCCCATTTGCATTCATTTGTTCTCTCAAGATCTCGTTCCTTCAGATGATTTAATTGGCTCAAAAACTGTTACTACGCACAGACACGCACCTTCCATTCCCGGTAGACCCATTTGGAGAGCAGTAAACAACTTCAGCTGGCAATCTGGAAGAGGCTTTTTTTTTTTTTCTTTTTACTGCTCGCAACTGTATAACTCGCTGGGAAACGCGTGTCATCCCTCAGTCTGAACAAAATGAAAGACTCGGGATGATCAGAAAGCTGCAGCTTGTTAAATTACAGCTGCGATGATCGTTTTAACGTAAACTCGTTAAAAAGAAATCACTGCTCTTACCTGGCAGAAAACTGACACTGTCTCTCAGCCAATCCAAGTGCTCCGGATAAGCCATACCGAGCCGGTCCCGTACAATCAGAACCTCCTCAGACCTGCTGCTTTCATGTCAAATTGAGCTCCTGATAAAAATCCATTAGGGCGCCTCAATTTTCCCTCAATACACCAGGATGCAGCCAGTGCCCTGCCGGTGGCATAATTGCTAAATCATGAGCCAATGATTCCCTGGAGGAGTGGCACTCGTGTGAAGTCATTGAGTTGACAAATCAGGTCAGATCCAGAACTTTCCGCAGCTCCCAGCAGAGCCGCCACTACTACTCCTGCCGGCCTGCTGCTACAGTGGGACTCTGCACGCTCTGATAACTCCCAATGTGAGATGCACAAGAGAGGGGGGGGGGGCAATAAAAAAAAAAAAAGTGCCTACGCCAGCAGCCTGGGCCAAGGCGCGGCCAGACAGCTCGACTCTGGACCCAGCCCCTGGGTCGCATGGCGCCCTCTGACCTCTGCCGCCCTCGTGCCACACGACGGTCGCCACTGATAAACAACGGGGGAGTGCAAAGTGTCCTCTAGTGTTGCAGCAATCCACGACACACACACACACACACACAAAAAGTGTCTCCCACTGATGTTATAGCGTGTGCATCAAATGCTGCACACAGTCACTGCCACACACACACACATAGACTGACAGAGGAGATAAGATGGAAGAAAAAGGGGCAAAGAAGCAGCCGGTCCAGTCAGCAGCTGTGACGGAGTCTTGGCTACTCGCCGACTACCGGAGCGGTGGCAGCCACCGACGGGATCCGAGCTGAGGGCGGAAACACACCAGCAGCTCCGGGCTGTCGGGACCACGCTGTGCAGAGGTTTCCCCTCACAGGGAGCACGGGAGTGAATACAGGCTGCATGGGGAGAACACCTCGGACTTTATTTCCTATGCTTGTTTTTTTGGTGCTTTAATCACTGCGGGTTCTATGCACTTCACCATGATCGAACTGTGACACATGTTTTTAGGTGCGTTTATGCGCCGTGGTTCCATGCACTTTACTATGATTGAACTGTAACGTATGTTTTTGATGTGCTTTCATGCACTCTACTATGTTTGAATTATGACATACGTTTTAAGGTGCCTTTACGCACTGTGGTTTCATGCACTTTACTGTGATTGAACTGTGACGTATGTTTTTAGCTGCTTTCATGCACTGTGGTTTCATGCAGTTTACCATGCTCAATGTATGTAACAGCATTGTATATTTTCATGTCTAATAGCTTCTATCTATCTATTGATTGTATGTTGACCTGCTGGACAACAAATCACCCTTAAAGAGATTAAAATTAAATTAATAAAGTGAATCTGAATCTGACGTGGGCCAAATTAAAATATATTTTTTCTGAGAGCTGATGCTGACAAATTGTCAAAATTAAAGTCCAAAGATTGCAGTTTTTTTCTTTTGTTCCAAATATCGCACCTGATGACATCTGAATCAATTAGCCGGTGCCAACAAGATGGACATGGTCAATGACAGAGAAATAATTCTTTGTTAATTATCCTCTGCAGAGGATTTCTCATCTGTTGCTATTGGGAATGTTCAACAGTTCATCAACAAATACGTCACAACTTGTATAGTAAAGTGATATCGGATGAAGCCTTCATAAGATATTCATGACATATTTACAAAGGCTGCAGATTAAATTACTGCTATCCTTCAGTATGCTGGTATAATGGTATGCTGCTGGCGATTGTTGGACTTTTTTTGTCACTATTTTGTCATCATTCTGTCTTCAACATTTAATAAAGGTTTGATATGAATGTTGAGTCTCATAAAACATTCATGAATTCTTATGTGTAGTTTATGACAGCTGCTATGAATGTGGTATGACCGTACCCATCAAGAAAAAAGTGCTACCAAAGTTGGGTATATATGGTATATTTATATATATATATATATATATATATATATTAGAATGCAAATCATGAGCTGGGTTGCAAATGTGATTTAAAATAATTTTGGATTGTAGTTATATTTAGAATATCCATATAATATAAAATCACAATCAAATATGATTAAACTGAATGATTGTTCTCCATAAAGTTGTATATCATACCAATGTATAAAAAAGAAAAAGAATTGTTAAAAAATTGTAAAAACTAAAAAGCTATTTTGATATTGTGAATAATATTACATGTGGTGGAAATATCATAATATTTCTTTATATTAGAAATTGCCCAAAGCCTCAGATAAAGTCCATTTAAAGGCACCACCTTGGGCTCTGAGACGTTAAAACAGCCACTTTCTTTATTGTCTGGAATTTTATAGAAAAAAAATGAATCAATCAATCATGAAAACAATCCTCAGCTGGATCGATAGCAGCTCTGGTTTTAAAAGCTGAGAAAAACACACACACACGTTCTAGGATGACGGGGGAAATCTCTATAGTTGCTTCAAAAGAAGAGTGGAATATGTGAGCAGAGCCCAGAGGGCACGGACGGCCTCAGCAGTTCCTAACTCATGAATGGATTTAAAGTGACTCGCGTTACGTTGTTCACGGCGGCACCGGTGGCTTCATTAGTGAAGAGATTACATACATTATGCAGAACGTCTGCGGAGCCACAAGCTGAGACGCGCCAGACGTTTATAGAGCGAGGAATTGATCAGATTCAACTCAGCCACCCACAACATACACATGTAGTGCAGCTACTAGAACCCTGCTTTACTACAAACATGCACGTGTGATGTTTTTAAGAAAAAGATATCAGTATCTAACTTTTGGAATTGGATGTGTTGTGGTCTGCTGGTCTGGACAAAAAAAGACAATTTAAGCTTTGAAGAACAGTGATTCCTATTTTACACCGTTATAGTTATATAACTACTACTTGAACAATCGTTTCAATAATAATAATTAATTAATAAAAAATAGGTATTTGTATACATGTACACACACACACACATATATATATATACATATATATATATGTATGTGTGTATATATATGGTATGTATGTGTGTGTCTGTATACACATATATATACATATATATACATATATATACATATATATACATATATATACACATATATATACATATACATATATATATATATATATATACATATACATATATATATATATATATACACATATATATACATATACATATATATATATATATATATATATATACATATATATACATATATATACATATACATATATATACATATATATATACACACACTCACATATACATATATATACACACACATACATATATATACACACACACACATATATATATATATATATATATATATATATATATATATATATATATATATATATAAATGGGTAATCCTACTTACATCTGCCTCGACAATAGAAGTGCGGTTGTGTGTTCAAAGAGAAATAGAAATAGAAATAGAAAACAAAATGTCAAAATGTCTGAAAATTAAAAAAAATCAAAGCGATTTGACCTAATTTTTCCCCCTAGATGTGATGATGCTGAAGCTAATTTCTCATTACGGGTGAGGGAAAATGTGCGTGTTGGTTGGGGGACGCGTGCAGCAGACACACCCCTCCTCAAGTAGTAGGAGATATAAATACACATGCCACCTTCAAGGGTCTCCCCCAGGCTCTCTCCCTCTCTCCCTCTCCCTCTCTCTTTCTGCCAAATGCAAACACACATGTGAAGCTGTGGAGGAGGGGAGCAGCCGGGCAGCTGCAGACTAAATAGAGAAGGAGGCATCGCGGCCGCTGAAGCTAACGCTAAGCTCTGCGGCCTCCAGTTGGCCGACGACCAGCTGCATCACAGCCGTCACAAGACCGACGTTAGCGAGTTAGAGGAGAATTCCTTTCAGAGTGTTTCAGCACAAAGTACAAACATAAAGCACAAAAAAACAGATATCCAGTTCATACATATTTTTTCTTCCTGATCTTTCGGATCTGTTAAACGCCGCTGCTGCCTCATCTCCTCCCCACCGGTGAGTCCGGGAGGTTCGGCGAGATCAGAAGAGTTATCTAAATGAGATCTCTGCAGACCTGAGGCCTCAGAGAGTGTGTGCCAGCCTCGGTGAAAAAGTGTGTGTGTGTGTGTGTGTGTGTGTGTGTGTGTGTGTGTTGTGACACCTGATAGTGTCACTTTAGTGCATCTCGGGTGGAAAACCTTCACAATGCTTTTAATGTTTCGGCCTCATAACAGACCATGCAAAGCCACACTCGTTAGTGAATAATCTATTTAGAAAAGGGGATGATGCTTTTAAATGCAATTTGACATACCAGAGTTTAAGTGGTGACTGACTGACCAATGTCGTCCGTGCATTTTCTACCCCTTATGCTGCTCTGAATTCTTCTGCTGCACCCTTAGGAGAATTTTTCCTTACCCTTTGATTAAACTGTCCTTTAGAATAAACTTTAGCAATAAGGAAATTCTCTCTATTACAGCCAAACATGGAGTAATGATAAAATGATTTTATTAACCTGTTTTTTCCTTGTATGACTTTTTCTTTTTATTCCCTCTTATAATTTTTTTTTTGCCAGGCCCTAATAGTCCTTCATAAATTCCAATATTCTCTGATATATATATATATATATATATATATATATATATATATATATATATATATCCAGGTATGTATGAACGAACACAACCAGGAGGATGAATGTTATGGCTGAACTACACATGGGACACATGTTTGTGGACCTTTTTAGTTTCAGATTAAACCTGTTGATGTCACACTTCATCTATTCTTCAGTTCTGTACAAGACGAGCGAACAAATATGTCAGTGAACATCAGGTTTTCAGTCTCAGTCGTTTCCATTTAAGCGTTTATTTTGCAGGTGAAGTTCAGGTAAAAACACACAAACTATTTGTTTCTCCTACAACAACCTATATAATAATATAATAATTCTGGAGCTTGTTGCAGTGATTCCTGACTCACAGATCCTGCTTTTACAAACTGTTAAAGTGACTTAAACCAAGCAGAAAACACTTGAGATCATTAATATTTTCTAAAGGCTTCGGTAAGTCTTTAAATAAAATCTTAACACATTGTTTGCAACAAACACTGTGGTGGCATAACGTGAAGAAAAGAAATCTAGAGCAGTATTTATCAGACTTTTTTTTAATGTCAAGATCCATCAAACTCCTAAAAACTAGGCCACAGCTTTTAGGTTTTAGATTTAACTTTTAGATTTATAAACCACAATAAGCTGGCGACAGAAATTTACCAAAATTATGAAAACTGAAACTGCCATGATTAAATCAGTACATTAATTAATATGCCAATAAATGCCCGTACTTCATTTAATTAATGAATAAAATATTATAATATCTATATATATATATAAAATGATATATTATTCCTTTGCAAATAAATGTCTTATTCATTAGACTTAAATGTATGTAGTAATATATACTTTTTGTATTCATGTATTCACCCTATAATATTAAAGAAAACAATAATCCTCCATACAGATGCTCCTCACATTCTGTCATTGTGTACTTATAGAAAATAAATGACTCCACTTTATTCTGGGAACCCCCTGCGCTCCCTCGAGGACCCGCTTTGTGAACCGCTGACCTAGAGAACATCACTCAGTAAAACCATTGTGTCCTCGCAACCCACCTCCTGGTCATAGCCCAAAATCCGGCGCGCTAACACATCCATTCAGAAAGAATTCGCCGTAGGAGTCTGAGCAGACGCCCACCAACGCAGACACAATGAGCTCTAACAAAATATGCAGAAAACAGATGAAACAGCAGCACAAAACTACTGCAAAGTACCGTAATTGTAGTAAAATGACACCTGTTGCATTGCTTGCAATTTGTAGTTCACATATACTACAGGAAATACTACAGTATGCTACACTGGTCCAGATTAAACATAATCTCAGTCCTGATATCAACACCTGAGCACGTTCAGAGGAGGCCTCACCATATGGTGTTAGTTCCAGGGCCCCAGGGGCCAACATCTGTATGCAGACAGCATCCACATTCAGACCTGAGAAGACAAATGTTGCTTTGCTCCAAAAAAAACGAGGAGTTTCTCCATAGACTCCACATTTTGATAGGAAGCAGTCAGACATTAAGATAATGCCTGGCAACCCTGCAGGGCAATGACGTTTATATATGTATTAGCAGCTGTGTGTGTGTGTGTGTGTGTGTGTGTGTGTGTGTGACGTTCTGTCCATGTCGATTTGCACGAAGAGTTATTAGTGCAGAATGATGCTCGGCCTTAGTGGATGAGTTTCTCTAATGTGCGACCACTTTAGGAAAAGTGATGAAAGATGTCAGGATTATAGACGAGCAGGTGGCATCTGATGATGTGTCTTTATTCATCTTAGAGTACGAGTGTTGTTTCAATCTACGAGTGTGTGTGTGTGTGTGTGTGTGTGTGTCTCATATTACTACACACAAGAAAAAAGCATCAGATGCATTCAGTTTGACTATTGTTGATTTGCTCCGCTGCAGATTGCAATGCTGCTTTTAGATAAATTAACTACAGCTATACTCAGCGTACAGCGTGTGGAACGTCCTCAAGGGCAAGAAGAGACCTCACAAGCCGCTCACACACCAACAGGACGACTCGTAAAACCTCGAGCTCTCGGCCGTTTTCATCGGAAGTGATGGAGGAACGTGTCCCCGCTGAGTTCCCAGCTGTCCCACAGTTTTAACCCGAAGGATGCTCCGCTAACCCGGCCCATATCCAGGATTTAAAATAAATAAATAAAAAGTGCAAAGAGGAAGAAGTGATGAAAAGAAAAACTAAGTACTTGCAAGAAAAACACAGGGTTTTGTTGACCACTATATCACAGGGTAACTGAGGAAAAGAATAGAAAAATTAAGGATAACTGATAATGTCTTTGTACATAGTAAATTATATGTCAATTCAAACTAATCTAAACCTATAATAACACGTTTATTTCCACTGTAATTTCAAACAGTTTTTGTATGAACATTAACACACATTTTGCAGCGAGCGGATGTCAATAGATGTTCAAGAATTCTGCCCCCAGTCCTGAGGTCAGAGGTCATCCTTAATAAAAAATAAATAAATAAATAAATATCTGTCAACAAAATATGAGTCACGTAACTCTCGGCGAGAAAGCTGGAAACAATACGACTCAGCCAACACTCAACAGCTGTCACACGATTCTCAATAAATCAAAAATGACAAATGACAAACAACAGCAAACACGTTGCTGACGCGAGCTGTGAGAGAGTGCACGCCGACAACAGGAAAGAATGGGAGTGCTTGTGTTTTAGAGGTAACGTCATGATGTGTTTTAACCATCATATTGTACTGCTGCAGCACAATGATTGACTCTGCTGATTCAGTCCATCAATTGACATGCGACTCATTGATTGGTTTCATGTCTCCAAGCAGATTTCTGCATAAAAACAAGAAAAAAAATTGTGTATTCAGTGTCGTTGCAGCACCTGACCATAAAAAAGGAAGGTGTACTTCCTGCTGGTGGCTTTCTGGGCTAAAAGCACTCCTCTATTCTTTGAAAGCCTCAACCATTATTTCCCATAACACCAGGAGGGAAAAGGCTTCCTGCCAAGCTATCAATAATAAACGATTAAGTCAAGGGTTTAACATGCTTGTGTAGATAATGGGGTGGAAAGAAGGGGGGGGGAGGTGTAAAACAAAATATGTAGGTTAAGGATTTGTGGAGTCAGCCTTGGAGCAGTGTTTATTATGGGTGTCGTTTGTGCAAGAATGTTCTGACGACTGGTGTCGTTGCATTAAAGCGTGAGTCCTCTGTACAGGAAATTACCTGCAGTTTAAAAGCAGCTTCCCTCCATTCATCAGCCCTTTGACGGCGTTCCGTGTGTAAACGGCAACGTGTGACGCTCCTGTTTACGAGGCAGGAAACACGGCCCTGACAGAGCGCGGATCCATCCCTCACGTTTCAGGCCAAGGACGACCCCAGCGTTGAAAGATGACGCGGCGTGGTAGTACCACCAGTACGCTTCCAGTCTGCCTATTCATCCTCTTCTTTTGTTTTTTTGTTTTGGGAAATCCACAAACAAGAAGCACCGATGTGACCTTGTTTTTGAGAGCAAAAAAAAGGTCACGTGACCCTGCACTTGTGGACCATGAGAAAAGAAGATTCAAGAACATGAGCGAACGGTGGAATAATGAGGCTGATTCAGGACATGTTCGCTCCGAGCGTCCGACTCACTGCGTTTATGCTTTGCAGAGAGACACTGTAAAATAACCTACGCGCGAGTCCTTTTCCACCTTTTAAAGCCAAGACAGTAAAAAAAATATTTGAGCTGGAAGTCGCCCACAAAGACGTCTCTATCTGCTAAACATAGCAGCAGAACTGCAACCATGGCAACCTAAACCAATCTGACCAGATTTTTCCTTTCTCTTTTATTTTTTTTTATTTTATAAATTAAACGTAACGTGGGTTAATTGTGTTGCTGGTTAATTGCGTTGTGGTCGGACGCACAATGCAGCGAGTTATCTCAACAACACAGCCCAGCCTGACTCACGGTTCAACCGGTTGGTCCCACACATGGGGGAGGAGAGATAACGTCTACACACAGAGTAGTGGTATAAAACATTGATCAGGCCCTCCCCCTCCCATTCACCTGCGTGGGGGGGGGGGGGGGCGTCCTCTTCCACTCCACTTGTCCTAAGCCACAGTAGGCAAATGGAAGCTTATACCTGTTGACCTACATTACAGCAGGACTCGTCTTCTAATGGCCATATGGGTTCAGGCATGGAGGACGGAGGGGAAAAAAAAAAAAGGACTTTCCTCAACAGGGAAGTAGGATATTTCATTCCTTACGAAGCAAGAAGCACAGACAAATGAGGGAAAAGCAGATTTTCAGGTGCTGCCCATTACCGACTAATGTCACACTGTCGCCCTATTGCATTCTGACTCCTGCTTTCCCCATCTGTGCTGTTTTTTTTTTTTTGGAACTTCTTTTTATTTTGTTTTCATATCAGTCGTACAGTGCATCAAAAACCTCACACAGCTGAAAGCTGAACAGCAAGTCTGTCAGTCTCATCAAACAGGCAGTCCACGGCTCAAACGCACAGTCCTCAGGGGTCAAACACTCACAAGATTGATCAGCATCTTATACTAAGTAGGTACATTGCTAATTTTAACCAGGTTCTAACAGAAGACACCAATAATTACAAATTGAAACATGGAATAAGAAAAATAAATCAATAAGAAATTACATTAAGTGGAGACGTAACACAGTACACGCCCAGTTATTGAGGAATGATTCTAATTTAAGCTGTAAAACTGTGGTAGTACACCTCCTGAACTCTATCCCTCCACTGGGCTACCGTGGGGGGCCGCGGGTTCAGCCAAGAGGCCGTAATAACTTTGTTTGCGAAGTCTTCAGGTAGTATGCCCAATAAAAAGTGTGTTGGTTCCATTGGTAAATCTATACATACGCATTGATTTATTTCTTTTTGTATATTTTTCCAATATTCTATTATTTTTGGGCAATCCCAGAATATATGTGTGTGGTCCCCTGGTGAGCCACAACCCCTCCAACACCCAGGTGGGGTATTACTCCATTTTGATATTACAAGTGGTGTTCTGAAATATCTCGTCTTCAGCTTCCAACCATATTCCCTCCAACTCAAGCTATTTGTTAACTTATGTCCCTGTTGAAAAGAAGTCTGCCACTGTTTGTCTGATATCACCGTATTCATCTCCAACTCCCATTTTTCTTTAATATCCAAGTTATTCTCTCCCAGATCTTCTTGTATTGCCTTATACAAATATGATAATTTTTTGTGTCACTGTTCCCCGTATAGTTGAAATGAGAAAATGCTCTATTCATCTGGTTCCCCCAGACTCTTCCTGATGAGGCTTTAAGTCTGAACTTAACTCATTAAGTCCCAAAGTGACAAATACTAATCATCCTGATATGGAATATGTTCACCACTAATGTTACATATATGTCGAAAATACGGATCTTTGGGAATAAAAAGTAATATTAAACTTTGGAAATGTGTTCTATGTGGCCCACTTGGTCTATGGCATAACCTACATAATTTACCTTTAAGAATAAATGGCTCTGGGTTCCTATGGGTTAAAAGAGGTAAAAACAGCGTTTCCCCACACGTTGACCATGAAACCGTAGCGCCACGAATTAAATCCGTGTCATACACCTTAACACTTATTAAAAACACAACAGAAGATTTAATTTTATAGTCATAATATTCATGAAAAAAAGCCAAATTTTGTGTTAGTCCTTGTTTTTTTTCAGTTGCATTTCTGCATATCCTTATATGATCTATAGATTAGTGGAGTCGTGTTAAACCATTAGCAGGGAAAAAGTAAAGAGAGAAAACTGGATGTAGTGTTCCATCCTGTTCACATCGTCTGTTTCATATAACATATAACATACTGCATTTAACACTTTGTTGAGTTTGTCAGCTGCACAAAACTATTTTGCAGAACCTCTCTTAAGATATCTATAACCTGTTTAGTTAAACAGACCTCATGATATAAGAATACATGAACATGCGCTTTCTCGTGCGCATGCACAAGAAAAAATAAAAACAGAGGGGAATGTATTTCAATAGAAAAAATTAGTTCTCTATAATGCTACAGGTGTTTTAACAAATCCATGAGGTGCATTCAATCAGGAATGTTTGTACAAAGAGTTTAAAGACGGAGCAGTTCAAGACATGATGATGATTTTATCTTTTTTTTATTTGGTTTTATGCACATTTTTTAACCTCATCTGTGTGATCTCTCACACATTTTAGGGCTGAACAGTGTCACATTAGTATTATTAAATATTAAAGGAACTGTCTTCTGCACAAAGTCATTGCTTCACTTTCTCAAAAACTGTGTGGTTCAACTAGAATTTTGGATCCTGCCTGACAAATCTTCAATGTGCAAATACTTTGTGCATATTCAGAATGTATTGTAGATCTAGTGATATAAAGATATGTCTACAGAGGCTGTAAAATCTACATTACATACACACTGTGACTCAAACATGCTGTATAGTATATTTCAGTGGATTTGGTGGAAGCAAATATGGGAAAAAAAACAAAGAACAATATTTGACAGTCCAGGCTTTAAAGCGTGAGCTCTGTTGGTTTAACAAGCAGAAACTCGATGTGGGCAACGGTCCAACAGTAATAATAAAGTTGCTCAGCGCCGACAAACAAACCGAGGAACTAGAATGAAGAGTCATTACGATGTTACAGCAAAAGCAGACAGGCCCACATGGACTGATTTAACGTTTGATACTGATCAATTCACATGAAATAAAGTCTCTCCATCTAATTTCTGTACAGCTCAAAAGACATTTGTCACAAAAGATAATTAAAACTCTTTTTTTTGTCCTCTGTGTAGTACGGTGCAGGATTCTAACTACATCTGACTTCTGACCTTGCTGCTGGTGACTACATTAAACACTAAATATAACCAGACTTCCCTCTCTCCAAACTGCGTATGAAGCCAACGTGGCCCGCCAGGCGGCGGGGGGTCGGGCTGGGGGGTGGGGGGTCGGGGGGGTCGGGGGGGGGGGGGTCGGGGGGGGAGACACACGTCCAGCGGAGATGCTCTCATCAGCGGATCTCAGCTGCGGGATCAGCCACAGACTCATACCGGTCCACATGACTTCACACGCCGATGCTCGCTGATAACGTGGCCGGATTAGGGCCGCTGTGTGTGTGTGTGTGTGTGTGTGTGTGTGTGTGTGATTCATGGAAAAGCCACAGATATGCATGTCCAGTATAGCCACCCATTTCCCGTTTGGTGTCAGTGACCCTGGGGGTCACACACAGAATGTAAGGGTGCAGGTGCCAGGGTTGTAAATGAAAAAAAAGAAAAAGACAAATTCTCAACACATAAGGGTGTTGAGAATTCTTTTTGTGTGACTTTTTCAGACTTTCCTTCCTTATATAATTTGTTGGATGGATTATTCTCTGGCGACACGGTGGTGCGGTGGGTAGCACTGTTGCCTCACAGCAAGAAGGTCGCAGGTTCAAGACCGCCTTGGGCCTGGGTCTGGGGCCTTTCTGTGTGGAGTTTGCATGTTCTCCCCGTGTCTGCGTGGGTTTTCACCGGGTACTCCGGTTTCCTCCCACAATACAAAACATGCTCAGGTTAATTGGTAAAACTCTAAATTGCCCATAGGTGTGAGTGTGAGAGTGAATGGTGTGTGAATGGTGTGTGTGCCCCACGATTGGCTGGCGACCATCTGGGGTGTATCCCCCTGCCTCTCGCCCATAAAGTGCGCTGGGATAGGCTCCAGCAGACCCCTGCGACCCCGAAAGGGAATAAGCGGGATAGACAATGGATGGATGGATGGATTATTCTCTTCAAGCTTCCTGCATCTTTCTTATTCAAGTTATTTAAATAAAACAATGTTGAGATAGAGACTCATTACTGCTCATAACTTGCAGGACTCCCTGCTCCTTATATTGTAAAAAGTATGATTTAATAGCATTATTGATTAGCATGCACTCAGAAAATGTGCCTTAAAATAAGCCCCCAGACATAACCTCTAAAGCTGTGATGTCACAACTGCACAGTAACCTCCCAACCGTCTTTATTATTTAAATTCAAGCTTTCAAGCTTCCTGCATCTTTCTTATTTATATTATTCAAATAAAACAATATTGAGATAGAGACTCATCACTTCTTATTACTTACCAACCAAGAATACACAATCCATAGCGTGCACTCAGAAATGCTTCTGTGAAGCTGTGATGTCACAACCATACAGTCATCTCCCACCCCTCCTTTTACAGCCATTCAAATCACTCAATCAGGCTTGTTAATATTAACGAGGCACAGGTAAAATATAGTGAGCTCCAGTTTAAAAAAAAAAAACTTGAGAGGAATTAAATTGAGGTGATTTTTAAAACCACAAACGTGTCTTGTTAGGGAAATAAAAACTATAAAACAAGAGGGAAACAACTTGATTGAAAAGAGAAATAAAAGTCCTGAACATGCTCTGCCATGGTCAAGGTCTCTGTGTTCTAATTTTGTGGAGAAAAGCACAAGAGGAAAAAAAAAGTCCTGCAGCTTCTTTAAACCTGTTTTAATGATAGAGAAGTGTAAAAGGAATAAAAGCTTTTTTCCCTCTAACTACCTTTATTGTATCCCCAGAAGAAGAGGGAGCAGATAATACTGTCAGAGCCTGTTAAGATCAGGTGTATTCTTAGTCTAAAAAACACATTTAAACTAAACTTTTCACCCTTTCTCTAATTCTTCTGTCTGTCTTTGTCCTTATTGTCTCTCTCTCAGTTCATCTTATACTTTAAACTATGATTTGATTTCTAACAGTATTCCTATGTACAGTTGCAGATAAACTGTTTTTTTTTAGAGAATGCATATTATTATGCTTGTCATTTCTCTTCATGCATTAGGACATAAACCCATTTTTAGCTCATGCAGACACAGGCTGCACACACACACACACACACACACACACACACACACACACACACACACACACACACACACACACACACACACACACACACACACACACACACACACACACACACACACACACACACACACACACACACACACACACACACACACACACGCTGACAAAGACAATGATTGGCATCAGCGACACGAGCTGCACCATCATCATCTTCAAAGCAGAGTTTTAGAGAAGATATCCGATATGTCAGTGTTAATCGAAATGATTGAATGAGATTTAAAAACACTCTTAAATTTGACATTTTTCTTGGGAGATGGCAGGTTGACCTATTATTTCAAAAACTACCTTTAATATCCATGATGATATAATCCTATAAAAGATCCCACGATACTTTGAATGCTCATGAAAATGGAAATTCTAACATCTACAGTTTTAAAAAGAAAGAGTAGAGAAGATTTTAAGTGATACGCACAGCTAGTGTTAAACCTAGACAGCTCTCAGATCCATTTCCTGCTACTTATCACATGCACACACACACACACACGCAGGCAAACACACACACACACACACACACACACGCAACATCACTTCAGGGGGATTGACTGGCGCTGGCTGAGAAAGCAGCAGCCATCATTACCTCATCTGCTTGTAAACCACGAGGGCCATAGCAATCACCACCCTTAACACGACGTTTCCTATTACACACACACATATGTACAAGCAAACAGACACCCACACACACACACACGCTCGTGCACGCGCACACACACACGGCCCATTTCTGCAGAAGGATAATTTACAGGAAGGGAAACGTACAGTGGCATGGCCGTCCAAGGCAGAGGAAATGAAGAGGCTCGGCTCGGAGGATGATAAAACAACAGGGGAAAACAAAGCCAAACACTTGATAACGCATCGTAGCGGCTGCATAACTGCACGATCAGGAGAGCCGCCGCTTCCCCTGGAGCACTAAAAAAAAAAAAAGGGACGAGACGGCCACGTGTAGGGCTGAAAGAGGTGAAGGACCTAGTTTTTTTTTGCTGCTGGCTTTTTGGGAGGGAAGGAGGTCATGCTATTTATAACCAGATAATGTAAATAGACTGTTGTGTGTGTGTGTGTCGCTACGTGTTGAACGTTAACGCACGACCCGGCACGGAAGCTGCACTCAAATTGATTCAGGGATAATCACTGCAGAATTACACGAGCTCTTTGTCGGGCAATTAGAACGTGTTTCCATTAGACAGGTTCCACCATTTTGTTTGCTTTGTTGCAGTAAAACAAAAGGAAAAAACACTCAACAATGAAGATGTGGAGCAGATTTTAATTTCTGCAGCATGGCTTCTTCCTCCTCCTCCTCCTCCTCCTTCTTCTTCACCTCCTCTTCTTCCTTTTTTTTTTTTTTTTTTCTTTAAACACACAGGGGGGTTTAGAAGAAACTAGTCCCTGGCTTAATTAGAGCTATGCTGCCCAAACCTGCAAGGTGGCTGGAGCTTCTCCAAGAGAGGACGTAAGAAATAAAAAACAAAATAATAAAAACAGCCCGGCAAGCAGGCACACAACAAACCCCCCATGGAGTACATGTAGATAACAAGCCTATACGTTTAGCCTCGTCTTGCAATAAATAGAGAGCTGCATTTAACCCAGCTACCAATGAGCAAGTCAGTCCAAAAGCGTGAGAATGTGCCTCTGTTCTTCTGCACTTTTACTGTTAGTTGCATTTATGGCAAAGAAAATGGTTCAGTAGTTTGATATTGGTCTCATAGCATCGCATTACTCCACAAATTATGAAGTCTATCAATCCATCTAATAGGTATTAAACGAGTATTAGTCTGCAGCAGCTGCTCTGACAAGTTACACAGTGTTAACGAGCAGCATGCATCAGGGTAGATCTGTTTTTTTTTTTTTTTAACAGCTAAGTCTCTGCATCTCTCTTTTTTTGTAATTTCCTGCAGTTTCAAGCCCGGGCATCAAAGAGAGCACAGCTGTGTCATTGGATGAATGCTTTAATCTATTCAGCCCGGCGCATCTGTGAGCTCCGTCTTAC